>OX101823.2:50560929-51160929 GCA_944452925.2 Chrysolina oricalcia | reverse complement strand
TTGCTGACCACGCCTGGACAAAACACCACCGAATTCTCTGGGACGAAGCTAGTGTTCTCCATAGAGAAGAACATTGGTTCAAACGGAAATTTATGGAAACCACCTACATAGAAGCCAATGGTGCCTTCAGTCAACCAAGCGTGGAAATTAAAAACGTATGGAAACCGCTCATGGACCGTTTTGGAGGGAGAAAAAGCGCGAAACCACGCGCGCCACAAGACCGCGCGTAATTACACTTAATTATAGACCTATAAAAGGTCGCGTAGCATCTGATTTTATCACTATTCACCAGAAGACGATTGCGGATTCAAGCAATTGAAACGTTGTGGAAAAATTTGAAAGAGAGAAATCTTTCAACCATTAAGATGATGGACGTCCGAAATATAAGTAATCAGGGTAGATGGTGTCTGCGGTAATGCGGAAACGATCGAGTACGGAGTTCCGCAAGGATCTATACCAGGCCCTATACTATTTAATATATATATATATATATATATATATATATATATATATATATTAATGATATGTTCTCACTAGAAACTCAAGGTAGCATCACCGGCTTTGCAGATGACACAGCCATCTTCTATAGTGCTGAAAGCTGGATGGACTTAAAATCTAAATCAGAACACGATTTTTCAAATATTAAAAAATATCTAGATATAAAGCTTTTAACAGTGAATTTTGAGGAAACAAATTATGTACCCTACAGCTGTACTTCATTTGATAATTCTCCCTTCGACAATCTTGAAATCAAGGCTTGCGCAGACTCCATATACATTTTACCAAAGAAAAAAAATCAAATATTTGGGAGTCATATTTGATCCTCATATGAAATGTAACCTTCACATAACCTATGTGACAAATAAATTGACAAGTATTTTATTTAAATTTAGAAAATTGAAAAACATATTACCCCTAGAATACCTGAGGACCGTATATTTCTCTTTAGTTGAAAGTCATTTCAGATATGCGATTGCTGTCTGGGGTGCAAGTTTGAAATCGCACCTTTACTCTTTAGAAGTCACACAAAGGAGATTTTTAAAGATAATATATACCAAGAAGTCAAGGTACCCATCAGATGATCTTTATAAAGAATCACGAATACTTGACTTGAGACAACTATACTTTCTCTGTTCCAGCAATAAATATCATATCATAAAAAATCACTCACAACTTCCACGTCACGATTATGCTACTCGTCAGAAACATCATTACGTTACACCGTTGATGTTGAAAACGGTTTCACAAAGATCATACATCTTTTTCGCACCAAAACTATACAATATCCTACCAGAAAATATAAAAAATATAAAAAATGTTAAATTATTCAAGAAAAAATTGAAAGAATTCATTCTTTGCAATCCAAGAGGCATGATCTCGAATTATTTCGAAAATTAGGCGTTTTTAATTGACATCCCTTTTTTTTGTTTATACACATATAATAATTCAACTGTTTGCACTATATGACACTCCTCAAATTGTATTGTCTTTTTATTTTTGTATTCAAATTATAAAACCTTTAGCTAATCTTACCCACTGTATTTTACCCCTTTTATAGTTCGTTAACAATTTGTATTGTATATAAACTTTCTTGTATTTAATTCATATATTTTTCTTCTATATCTACTGTATTTTAACTAATTGATATCTTAGCCAGAAATTTTATTGTATTCATATCTCATTTTATTTTTGTATTTATTTTATATTACTTTTATCTATATTCATTGTTTTTTACCGATTTCGTATTTTAGCTATACAACATTCTATTTATATTTATCCTAATCACTTACACCCACTGCATTTCATTGATTTTAAACGTAACAAGTGCAATAGCACTTTTCGTTCACTTACTTTATTCTTATTACATTTTTCTTAATTGTTATGTATCATGTTTTTTATGAATAAAGTTATTATTATTATTATTATTATACACAGCACGCCAGCAGCGACGGAACAACCCATTTTTCCATCGCTGCTGGCGTGCAGTGATTATCACGTATCGATGACCCCTTTTGTGCATTACTTCATTCTTTGCGTATCTATCGATGCTGAAAATTTCATGATTCTACGTCGAAAATTACGGAAGATACGACGGTGTTTCCTTGAGAAGTGAAACACTCTGTATATGGTTAAAAATAAAATACTAGCACGAGCAACTTCGGAAGAACTTTTGGCTTAGAGAAATTCAATGAAAAGTCCATACTGGCCGAGAAGTTAATAAACAGGTTTTTAGAAAAATCGCGTATTCTGCCTCATCCTGTAAGTATGTACACCTTTCAAAGTCATTTGAAATTTTGCACATCATATTATACCCAAAAATCAAAGAAAATCCACTTACAAACAATATTTTCCACAGTTGACGTCAGATATTCAACCCAATTTTTTTGCTCACGTGTAGGGCCAGAAAAAAGTCTAATGAGAAAAGTTGCTTCTTTTGACCTCTACAATGATATATCCAATATTAAAAAATAAGTCTGTCGAGCCCCAGGAATACATGTATCCAGTGCCAGGTCCTTTTCTTTGACCATTGTACTGTTTCCCACAATAGTTACCTTCGTTCAATTTGATCGTCTTCTTAATATCTGTTATGGTTTAGAATATAGAATGTTACCACACTTTTTGGCAGTTACTGTATATGAAGTTGATCAAAATGGAATATAACAAATTGGTATAGAAAATCTATTGATGGTCTCATAAACTGTCTCATAAACTGTCACTCTTATCATTCCTCTAAAATATGTTCTTGGTCCTTAGAAGGACCATACTGTTTGTAAATTTCAATTTTTGTCACTATTTTCATCAATAAAATTCATTCAGAAATAAATGTTCTTCTTTGTTCCTAGCTCATTGCACAGCGCTTAAAAGTAGGTGAACACAAATTGTGAAACAGTTTCCCTATCCTAAAGATAACATTGGCCCCATTGAAAAACTCTGTCTTCAATTGTCGACATTAAAGACTCTTCAATTGTCGACATTAAAGACTCTCCAATTTCTCTTCACAAATGAAAGGACCCCGAAAAATCCTTATGGAAAATGGCTCTCAGCTAAATTCGCTAAAACTTCGCAGAAAGATAGTATTTGGTATGCTGATCAAAAGTCTCAATGGGCACAACCCTCCATTCCCAACCCCAGACCATAGCCCCCAATGTACACTTTCCGGTGTGTTAATGCATAAGTTTCAATTCATCTTCAAAGCGTTTATTTTCACTGCCAACTCCTTTCTTCAACCGAATCCAACACTCTACCCTCACCACACCTTGCCTCCACCCCTGCTTCACTACCCAACCCTTCATTAACGCCCCATTACTCACTTCCAAGGTTGAAGATTCTTCAATTGTTTTATTTCAATCTTTTGAAGCTTACATTACCGTACATCTCCCTCCCCCTTCCTCACCCCCGCCCAAAAGGAGTGAACCCAGCCACTTAAGGCATGATGTGTGAACCCAGCCACTTTTAAACAAATTCATTATAAGCTAGGTCATATCTATCTCCAGACATTTCTGGTAGAATTTGTATAGAGGTTATTTTTGCTGCCTCTATGATTTCTGGTGGAGTGCAATCCAATTCATTTTCAGACTCCATAATTATTGTGTATAATTAATATTAAAATTATGTGGTTGTAGGAAAAGGTGATTTATTGAGAGGTGTTCAAAAAGTGGGCCCAAGTATCCAGCATCTACGAACGTCAATGACCGATTTCATTAAAAGCCGAACAGGTAGATCCTGTCGGGTCGTTACTCAACGAGAGCGACAAAGTAAACCCATTAAATCAATACTAATTTAATAGATAAAGCGCTTGTAATTGCAAAATATAAATAAGAACGTGAACAATAAACTTCTGCGGGAAAACAATGCATATGGTAGCGAGGATGGAAGATAATGCACACCGCGACTGGCGGCAAAGTGCTTGCCTGTCCCATTCAATTCATCGGCTGCTCGTGGGTGAGATGATTTTTTCCTCGGAGTTTTGTCTTTTAATGCCAATGAGATGCGGCAAATCGGAATACAATGTTGGCGGCTGCGGGGCACTATAGGTACAGACCATTTATCGTGCGCTAACATTGCCATCTCGAAAACCGTAATGGGTGTTAAAGACGGCAATTAACAAAAGGGTCAGTCAAAGAGGGATATTGGGTAAACGATATTCAAGACTTTGGTTTGAATATTGTAGACAATGTGGGATGAATTGATCAAGTCAATCAGACTCTTTTGAAGTTTTATGTTGGGATAATGAAAAGGCTTCTCTTTACCGGGTGTTTCACAGTGGATGGAACATTGGAAGTATCTGGAGAACAGAAAGACAGATCATTTCGAAAATTTGTGGGCGTGGATAATCAAACTTGCCCTATCCCTCTAAAATACTTTCATCAATACAGTGTTGCCGCTTGTATCAGAAAGTAGTAGCTACTTTGTTATTTCAAATGAAACACCTCGTACATTATATCATTTTTGGAATCCTTATAAGATTCCTCACAATTTTCCCACATAATTCTCTATACCTATCTATGACGATTTCCGAGATAAAAATCATTTCGTCCAATTTTTGTGCAAAACCTGACCATTGAAAAATATCAATTTTTTCCCAATGCAAATTTACAAAATATTGCAATTTGGGTTATATCTGCATAAGACCATTAAGTATTCTGTCGATGAACTGGATCTCAGTTTCAGCATACAGGGAGGCTCAGAAGTGAGTTCTTTCCGGGGACTCAGGAAAATGAAACACCTTATTATTATTACTTAATTGAAAAGCTGTAACATTTTTCAATTTAATTGAGTATACTTTCCTTATACCTATCTCGTACAGTTTGTTAGTTATGATCACTTATGTTATGAATTCGCCTTCAATAAAATAAATATTGGATAGGGATTTAGATATGAACTTCATTCTGACAGAGAACTAACAAGTTACTCCTTCATTGATCATTTATGGTCAATGTAACAAGAATATCAGTAGAACATGCAGATAGTTTAATGAAAAGTATGCTGATCTACCTCGAATGAATTTGAGAAAGGTCATTAGATTGAAGAGAAATTTTGAAATGTTTGGATCTTCTTTGAAAGTAACAAGAAACTTGGCTAGACTTGTGACAGGTAATGAGGATAACGCAATAAATGTTTTGGCATACTTCCACGGGAATCCTCAAGCTTCCATTCGTAGTGCGGTTCACGATTCAGGTGTGAAACTTTCATCAGTTCATAGGATTCTGAAGGAACACGGAACGCGTGACTACAAATTTCATAAAGTTCAAGCTCTCAAGCCCCAAGACGCTCAGCAAAGGATCGAACTATGTGAAATGTTGATGGTGCGTACACAAGTAGACGAAGATTTGCTCAGGAAGATAATATGGACAAAATTTTCGAGGGAAGGTATTTTCAACAGGAGGAATCTTCATTACTGGGCAACCGAAAATCCGCATGTCACAAGAGAAATGGGATTTCAAGAAAAATTTTGTTTCAACGTATCCTGTTTAATCATGGACAATCAACTGCGCTTTTTGATTTATGATGAAAACCTTGATTTAGAAAATATTTGAATATCTTGAGGACAACGGTTGGGGATTTCAGTGAAGAACTGTCACTAGAACAATATCGAGCATGTTGGTATCAACTTGATGGAGCTCCTGCTCATTGCACTGCAGAAGTCGGGTTGGAATTGGACTGCATATTTGACGATCGATGGATTAGACGTTTGGGTCCATGGAACTGGCCCCCTCGATCTCCTGATCTCATACCCCTAGACTTTTATTTGTGGGGCACTATCAAGCAAAGAGTCTACAGAACACCGGTCAACACAAGGGAAGAATTAGAACATCGGGAGACCCTAGCGTTTCAGGAATTAGATCCGAATGAAATTCAAAGAGCCACAATAGATGCTGTTAATGTTCGCATAAGAAAGTGTTTGGAAACGAATGGTAAACATTTTGAACATTTATTGAAATGATTCAGAACCGCTAAATCTTTCTAGATTTATTAATTCACATGTTAGACTTTAATACTTTTAGCTTTTCATGATGATACAAACATTTTAAAATTTCTACTCAATCTAATAAATTTTCTCGAATTCATTCGAGGTAAATCAGCATACTTTTCATTAAACTCTCTGTATGTTCTGCTGACATTCTTGTTACATTGACCATAAATCATGAATATATCCATCAAAACCACATTTGACTAATTATTTTCTGCCATAGTACTTTCACACTAATGCAACCTGAATACAGGATGACAATGTAGGAATAACATGTTAGTTCTCTGTAAGAATGAAGTTCATTGCCTACTATCTAAATCACTATTCAATATTTATTTTATTGAAGACGAATTCATAACATAAGTGATCATAACTAACAAACTGTACGAAATAGGCATAGGGAAAGTATACTCAATTAAATTGAAAAATGTTACAGCTTTTCAAGTAAGTAATAATATACAAGGTGTTTAATTTAAAAAAAACGGAGTTTCAGTCATTTTCCTGAGTCCCCGGAAGGAACTCACTTAATGGTCTTATGCAGCTATAACCCAAATTGCAATATTTTGTAAAGGACCCCGCAAACTCCTTATGGAATTTGGGTCCAGGTGGATTTTTTTGAATTTTTGGTATGATGTAGTCCATGTAATTCTTAACCAATGTTACCATTGCGCCAACCCAAAAAAATGAGCTGTTTTGCAGCTAGGGGGCGTTGAAATCACCCCTTGCGCAGATTAGAATATTTATTTTTGAGCCCGGTAACAATATTTTCACTTGTTTCATTATTGCTAATGTTGCACAATATTGTGCTGTTTTATAAAAAAAAATCTTACCCCCTCCCCTTTTTCCCCATCTCCTATTACGGAACGCAAAAAAAATATTTCTCGAGTTCCTTCAAATGTATCGTCGAATGTTTAAATGTGCCTAAATATGGAAAATAGCAGTTTTTTATGATTATCCCCCCCACCCCCCAAATGACACAAAACGAAAAAAGTTCGGTGGATTTTTCTGAATTTTTGAAATGATGCAGTTCAATTTATTTTGAATAGAAATAAATCGGGTGACAAACCCCAAAAATGAACAGTTTTGATGCTACGGGGCGTTGAAATCATACCTTGCTCAGAATAGACTACTCCTTATTATAGGCGGAAACAGTTTCTCTACGTATTTTTGTTTTATTTTAAGCCGAACAATTGTGTAAATTTTTATGAATTGAAAATCTGAAACCTCCCCCTTACCCCCAACCCCTATTTCAAAACACGAAAAAAAATAATTCAGGCACCACCTCAAATTCAAATTGTGGATGTCTAATTTTTATTTATTTTCAAGATATTCGCCCAATTGATTGATATTCAAAAATCATGAACTACGCCCTACTAAGAAGTTAGCAAGCTCCATCAATATTTTTCTGAAGGGAGGAAAAGGTGATATTAAACAACTGTACGATTTCTTCAATTTGAGCTGATTAAAACATTTATTTTGATAAAGCATTTACAAGTAGTCGGGAATACATTTTTTCGTGTTTTAAATTAAGGGTAGGGGTAAGGGGGAGGTTTTAGATTTTCATTTCATGAAAAAGTACAGAATTGATCAGCATAATCTAACCTAAAATACGTAGAGCTTTTATTTCCGCCTATAATAATGAATAGCAAGGTATGATTTCAACGCCCCCTAGCATCAAAACTATTCATTTTTGAAGATTGTCACCCAATTTATTTCTATTCAAAATAACTTGAACTGCATCATATCAAAAATTCAGAAAAATCCACCGAAATTTTTTCGTTTTGTGTCATTTGGGGGGTGGGGGGATAATCATAAAAAACTGCTATTTCCCTTATTTAGGCATATTTAAACATTCGACGATACATTTGAAGGCACTCGAGAAATATTTTTTTTGCGTTCCGTAATAGGAGTTGGGGGGAAAAGGGGAGGGGGTGAGAATTTTTTTTTATAAAACATTACAATGTTGTGCAACATTAGCAACAATGAAAAAAGTGAAAATATTGTTACCGGGTTCAAAAATAAATAGTCTAATCTGCGCAAGGGGTGATTTCAACGCCCCCTAGCATCAAAACTGTTCATTTTATTGGGTTGGCGCAATGGTAACATTGGTTGAGAATCACATGGACTACATCATATCAAAAATTCAAAAAAATCCACCTGGACCCAAATTCCATAAGGAGTTTGCGGGGTCCTTTACATTGGGAAAAAATTGATATTTTTCAATGGTCAGGTTTTGCACAAAAATTGGACAAAATAATTTTTATCTCGGAAATCGTCATAGATAGGTATAGAAAATTATGTGGGGAAGTTGTGAGGAATCTTATAAGGATTCCAAAAATGATATAATATATGAGGTGTTCCATTTGAAAGAACAAAGTAGCTACTAACTTTCTGATACAAGCGGCAATACTGTCTTGATGAAAATATTTTAGACGGATAGAGCAAGTTTGATTATCCACGCCCACGAATTTTCGAAATGATCTGTCTTTCTGTTCTCCAGATACTTCTGATGATCCATCCACTGTGAAACACCCGGTATGCTAATTTGATGAAATATTTTGATGAATTATTAACGCAATGGCTCGCAAATCAGTTCACAAGGAACGGTTCTTTAAAGAAAGCCATTTGAAAAAAAACGCAATGCAGTCGCAGCGATGTTGGCTGCAGAAAAAATGTTAAAAATGGGAAATGGAATGTTATATGATGATCGTTCTTGATTCATGCAGATGTGCAGAACTTCAGGAAAAAATCATGAATTCCGACGCAAATGGAATCGTGCCAAACTAGAAAGAGAGGTAAAATATACTACGAAAACCAAAAAAGTAATCAGAAATTTTCTTTGACCATTTTGTTCAGAAAATTATTCCAATTGCACGTCCAAAATTTCCATATAGTTATATTCTGACGACAATATGGGCAGGGTGGCTCCAATTCTACAGTTTAAATTTTTTTTATTTCCTGGAATATTTATTTCGGGATAAATTTCTCGTGTTCCTTACGAGGTACAGCGCGTTGTTGCCATTGCTCTTGACGAGGTCATTTTTATGCTCTCATCGATCAAAACATTGCCGACTTTGGGAGCTTGTATTTCGAGGTCGTGGTGTTGGAGTGTTTGGCTTACACCCAGGCGTTCCGGGTTCGATCCCCGATCGCGTGTCACTGAGCTGAAGTGGTTCGGATTCCGCTTTTATTTAAACTGTAGGTTGTCAGGGTCATTGTCTATTTTCACAAAATTCAAAACAGCAACTAATGAACCCTGACTTGTTTGTGGAAACCGCAGCTAAGCTTTTAGACAGTGGAGACGGGGTGGGTAGAGAGGTTGAAATAAAGTTATAAGATAAGTAAGAAATATAATTTATTGATTAAAGATTGACGGAAAAGTGTTAGAAAAGTTAAATAGAAGAAAGTTGGCAGGTGGCTTCACCCTAACGTAGAACAGGAAGAAGAAGATTAAATGAAATGACATTGGCTGCTGATCCTGGCTACCGTTGCCAACCGTAAAAATCAACAGGCCATAAACATAGAAGAAGAAGAAAAAGATAGAAGAAGAAGAAGATAGAAATTGATGGTGGATTCATGATGAAGTCCCAAGTAATAAGTCGGAAGTTTTAAGTAATAAGTAATAAAAAGTTCAATTATGGGCTTTCAATAGGAGAGTTCATGCACGAGTCCTAAGTTTCAAGTCGTAAGGAAAGTTGGCCAACATTCATCTTTTATGACTAAAACTTACGACTAAGTCTTAGTACGCATGCGTTGAGAGGGATTTACGTTCTGTTAATACTGTCATCAATCCAGAAGAGTGATATATGTGTTGTTGTTGAATAAATGTCACTTATCTTTATTGTGATATTTATTAATTCAATTATAAAGTGTTTTCTCTGCGAGAAAGTGACAAATGACAGAATAATTTCCTTATGACATGTCAGTCTCAAGACTTCTGCATGAATGGTCATTTTTTTCCTTACGACTTCTGAATATTACTTAAAACTTCTGACTTATTACTTACGACCTAAAACTTCATCATAAATCCACCATGACAGTACAATTTGACAATTGGCGTTATGCGAAAATTAATGAACAATAACAAACAATTTAAATACAATGGTTCATATACAAGAAATGCAAAACATCAACAATACATCTTAATCCGACAACAGTAATTATTGTACTGATGGAAGAATACAGTTACCCTCGGTATGCATACCACCGGTTTACACTTATCTATGTGATTCTCAATGAAGCAAGTTGACCAAACTCAAAATTACTATTTTATATTATTTGACGCACTTTTCTCGTAGGGTTCGATGACACCGAGATACGGATTTCGTCCTTTATTTATCCAATGGTCCCACAGAAGTAAATAAATAATGTTAAGAAGGTTACCTTGACTTTGGAGTGTTGGTGAATTTCAGCAGGGCTCTCTCGACATACTACCTTGGATTTCCTCCAGAGCAAGATGTTCGCTTTCACAATTACGGTTGACTTCCTAGATTCTTGGCGTGTACAGGGCAATTTGATAGTTCAGTGCAAAGAATAAATGCTACGAGAAGGTATCGTGCAAAGCTTAGCAGGTGCTAGTCATCTACAGGATGGTCTGGAGAATAAGCTTAAGAGTGTGCGTTTGCATGCAATAAGATAAGCGTTATGATATCAGTAGAAAGTTATACTACTTGATAGAAGAATGCCTGAAAGGAAATATCTCTCAGAAAACATTTTATAACGGCAAGCGAGATGAGTTTATAAGCTAGTAAGATGGGTTCCGAAGCAGAAAAGTAAAGTAAAATAAAACATACCTTTGATGGAGTGTGGCCTTTCAGAAGGTTCGTCTTTCGACAAACAAAAGTTCAAAGACACGTTGTTTCAATATGAATCCAACCAAAGTTGGGTATTGATTATCTGTCCTAGGATAAATCAAAAGTTTTGTAATTTGAAACACATTAAATCTCAAAAATCCGTAAATATACGATGCTCTTCACGTGTCTGGTCTGGACCAAAAAAAAGAAGGAAGGGCTTTTTTTACGAAACTCTAGTTTGCTGAAAGAGGAGAAACTTGAAGTTGACATGACAGAATGATAAGTCACTTTTCACTTGTCATGGATATGACAGAAATGAAATTCATGAATACATTCCCGAATTTCTCCAGGAAATGTTTAAGGATTATTTCCATTAGAGGATAAATGAAGAGAAGAGATCAGCAGAAATATGTGAAACAGGCGATAAATCACTCCGAAAGCATCCAAGTAGCTGTACGAAGGTTTAATATGATCAAGCCGAGTGAAGCCGCAGCTATGCTGAAGGAAGATGCCATGAACCATGATCAGAGCGATTTTCAATAGCAAAAAGGTTTAGTTGATGTGGAAGGTTTTCTGAACTACCGACTTGCAGCCAATATATTAACGGATATACAGGTGGTTATCAAAATCAACCTACAATAAAATAAGCATTTATGTGACTGTAACAAGGTCCCGGGTCTACCTTGCTCGCACAAACTCTACTTTGAGGGGTTTTCTCCGAAAACTTGGGAGTTTCGTAAAAACAAATTTTAAAATATTTTATAATTAGATGGACGAATTTTTCCAGATTTGGGTATTAGCAGTGTTATCGAGTTTATTGACATGTGTTAGTTTTCTATCAAATTTGTAAGACGCGTTTCTTCTGTACAGCGTGCTATTTGAAACAATGATTGTAATTGGACTATGGTGCTATGATTGAGTCTACTGGGGAGCAACTTTGAGTACAATTATCTCCGATTCTAAATGGACGAAAATCCTCAAAGAAATTCAGCTGACGTAGCCACTATCCAGAAATGTCACACCAAATTTTCAAAGTATTTGTAAGAAAGCTACTCTAGCGTTCCAAATACCTCAAAAACATAAAGAATGTTACGTTTCTTTTACACCGGTTTTCTTTATATTGGCATATTCTTTTAATATGTTCGACAAGCTTGGACCTTATCGATAGGTATGCCATTTGTTATTCCAACTTCATACACCATGTTTATTGCATAAACAGAAAGGCAAACTGCTTGAAAAAACAGATATTTTTGTTTATATTTTACAATGTTTTTTGCGTATGCCTGTGTTTTTACTCTCTCAAATAATATGTCAATTTAATATACATCATACATTACCATAAACTGCATGAAAATGGAATGGAACACTGGTTACTCAGTGTCAGTTTGTCACACGTTCTACCCAACAGTGTTCTGTGCTGGGAGTTCGCAGGTTGTTGTTCCATGTCACACTTACCTTTTGACATTGTAGATGAGTGACATATGAAATATTACAGTTTCCTTCTTTCCTTTCCGTGCATGCCTCTGCACCAGGTGCTGGTGGATTCATTTTCAATTTTGGTTGAAGTCTTTAAGCCTTCACTTTAAATGTAAAAGCAGCATCACTCAATAATATGGCTTTATTATTATATTAGACATGTAGTTTAGTTTATTTACAATTTTTATGAATGGCCTCACCATATTGACATAACATGTGTTTTTCTTCTCCATGTAAGTATGCTGTACAATGTGTTCTGGTACCTGGAGTTACATTCCCCCTTCCTTTTCTTTTATTGTAGAATTTATTAAGCTGATGATGGACCTATATAGGTCCGAAACATGTACTCTTCCAACATCTAACTGTCCGATGGTTATTGGCCTATCCATTACCATTTAACCAGTCATTTATATTAAATTGTGGAGATGACTTCGAGTTTTTATTCTTCGTAAATTTTTTATAACAGTTTCATAACAAGAACTTGTATGCTTATCAGTGGCAGCCTGATCAAAAACACGGAAAATTTTCTTATTCACATTGAAATTCACATGACCCACTCTAACGGTATGTCAATGGCTTTCCTAGTGTTTTATTTTCATCATTCGTACCGAAACGCATAATTTTCGAACAACTGACGAATCATTTTTTAATAGGAAGGTTGTTGCCTTGCATTGATGAGAGGCAACAACCTCGAAACTAGTCTGCACGTTGTCACCCTGTCCAAATCAAAACATAATGATGCTGTTTGGTCACAGAGGGCACTTGCAATTGCGTCCTCTGATGCTTGAGGAACGTTGCACAAGTATCTGTTAGATTTAATTCAATACACGTCGTGGTCTTAACCAGGAAAGTAGTTGTTTTCTGACATGTACTTGCCTTAATAAGCCGACCTGGTAGGTGTTTATGGGAGTAAAGGGTTCATCATCGGTCGGCAACGACTTTTCGTTAGTCAAAACGAGACCTCGTATTTCTTAGCATTTCCGGCGTTATTCGACGGCATTCTTCAATAATTCTACTTCGTAAATCTTCCAGAGATTTTGGTTTGGTTGCATAGATTTTGTATCTCCAGTGATCCCACAGGAAAAAGTCTAGTGGGATTTAAATTAACACTGATAGACGTCCACAATTGCGATTTGGCGAAAAAAATTATCTTGTATATCTATGAGTTGGACCCGCATATTTCCAACAGAAAGAGTCATCAAGAAACAAAACACGTTTTTATTGCTCACAATAGACTGAAGCTATGATGTCTTGTCAAAATATAACTTGCTGATTCTGGAATAGTGCTAAAAAAATCCTGAAAAATGATTTTTTCTCCAAATGACATTAAAAGCGGCCTTTTAATGACACTTGGCAGGCTTAGAAGTTGTACTTTTAATGCAGAAAAAGTTCGTTGCTGGGCAACCTTCCAAGTAATAATTTAAATCAAACTGGTTATTAAAATTGACAATGACATTAAGAAAACTCAAAATGATGCTGATGGTAATAAACTGGTTTTATTGCATTAAAACTACAAACTACAACACGAAATTTTTATTTATTAGATATATTTATGGTGAATTGTGAACAATTATTTAATACAATTGAACTCTGTCCACTTCCCTCCTTTCCAGTAAAATTAACACCTTTAGTATCCACACCTGATACTCCGGAAACGCCAGAAAATATTTTATTGCCGATGTTTGACTTATTGGCTAGCGAGTCCTCAATATAGCCCTCCGCGACAGTGGAAGATTTCCATCCTCCATGTTGCTTCAACATTGTTATGTCCCCACCAGAATGCACCAGCAACGTGGCCGAAGTTCTGCGAAAGCAGTGCCCGGCATACTCTTTCGCATGGGATAGTCCCAGAAAAGTAGCAATTTCTTCTGGCATTTTACCGAATTTGTGAATGCCAATGAATTGATGATGTGCTTTACCGTTCGCATACTTATAGAAGACACGCCGATTATTTAAATTCGAGGGTCTGGAGGCTGCATATTTTCTGTAAACGCTTAAATATTCCGTTACTACAATGTCGCCCATATCATTTATATCATCTGTTTTCATTTGCAAAAGCTCATCACATCTACAAGCCCCAGCGACTGCAACAATAAGTACAACCTAAAATATAAATTGAAAATTAGTTCTTTAATCCATAATAGACCATTTTCAATATATTCCTACCTTCGTACACAAATACAGTTCATCTGGGGCATCTGATAAAAAATTTCTCGATTTCTTCTTTTTGAAAAACTCGGGATTTTTTTGCATGGAAACCGTCTGACTGACATTTCAGAAAAGCCCGTAACTTCAGGTATTTCTCCAAATCATTGTTATTTTTTATGTTCAGGGTAGCTTTCAACATCGAATAGGTAGACCATAACGTTGAAGGCTTCAATTTCTTTGAAAGATCGGAAAAATAGACAATCAGCACATTTTCAGAGAAAGATCCTATATTTTTCTTCTGTCTATATTCCATGAATCTGCTGTATGTGAGATCATATACTGTTCTTGATTTTTCCGGTAAAAGGTTAAATTCCACATCTCGCGCCTGGTCTCTTATCTCAGGTGGTGTTAATTGCATCAATTCATCCTCACTTTGCAGTAAATCCATTTCTAACATGACAACTTTTCAAAATTGACAATGACAAAGTAAACAGTAAACAAACATATTCAACAAACGTCATCAGCGGTAAACATAGTAACGCAGGGCCCAGTTACCTTTGATAAAATAATTTAGTTATTTGGATATTGATAATGAAACGCAATTTAAATATGAAAAAGTCGATTTTGCGTGGAATTGGAACAAATTTGAAGAAAAAATTATATGTTTCACACGGCAGAAAAGCAGATTTAATGCCTTGGCTGGTTTCATAGCCTCGCTACACCAGCCGCGGCATTAAATCTTGTGCTTTTATGCCTAGTAAAACAAATAACTATTTTTGACTTTGCCCCTTATAGATCCTAATGTACTATCATCAATAAGATTATAATCGGACGTGTTAACGAGTTCCGATAGATCGGTACATTTTGTAAATATTTCGAGCACTTTTTCTGGATTTTGCTGGTGTGATTATATTTTTGTGAGTATCTGATTGTATCAGGTTTGAAACAAAATGTCACGTCATGTCATTATGTACCTAGACAAGTGAACGAGAGGGGACATCATTTGCACGTTTTATGAACTTTTCCCCTCTATTTAGGGTGATCAAACCTACAGCTCTCTATATACTAAACCTGATTGATGCTGATATTGAATATCCTTATGATATGAAAGTATAAAGATAATTTTCAGATTCTACATTGTATCTATTTCTTAATACAAAATGTCCATTTATGTATTGTTAATTTATATTACTTACGAACTTATAATTAAATTATGTTGCTTTATACTGTAGGAATGAAGTCTTTTCAATTTTTCTTAATCATCCAAAATTGTTAACCACATTTTTATGTCGTGAACATTTTGGATGGATACTTTTCTGTTTACCTAGGGTAAATCAGATCAGGTAAGGGTGGGTTATAAGCTACGCATTTTAACTAATGTGCACTCAGCTCTTTGGCGATATTGTGGCTTGTTTTCCCGGTAGAGACAAATTTTCCAAATCACATGCCATACTCCCGCCAGTCTTTCATATTAAACAGAACTGACAGCGCTTGCGCAATGTGCATATTTTTTGAAACTTCGCGTTGTTTAACGTCTCGTCGTTGGTTACGTGATCATTTTCGCGCAGTTGCCAAACATTTTCAATACTCAGGTAAGGTTCAGGCCAGGAGTCAACGGTGCTTGGTGCAAACCATATTCACCTTCAGGTGTACCTTGAGCTGATCCTCCACTTAGCTGAGTTTGTTATTGAGGAGAACTGGTGCAAATAGCTGATAAACTCACATATTTTTTGAACACCTCATCCCACTATAACATAAAGAATAGTATATTGTGTATCTAGTAGTAAAAGGTATACATTCCTGGACGACAATGTAAATTGTTGGCCGAGGCGTTAAGCCGAGGCCAACAAGCATTGAAGTCTGGGAATGTGCTTTTACTACGAGGTACACATACTATTTTTTCTGAAATCGCAATCAGCATTATCAAAAACTAAGGAATTCTACATATTGCTTGCGTGAATTCAACAACTGTCTAAAATGTTTTAGATACGGGAATAGTAATTTACTTAACAAGTCCAGAAAATACTGTTTTTTTGGACGAGTAAACCAAATTCTAGGACGAGCGTTAGCGAGTCCTTGAAGTCTACGAGTCCAAAATAACTGTTTTCGGACGTGTTGCTTATACTATTTTTTCGGCAACCATGAAGAATAACAAATCAATGAAACGCATTTAGTCTAAGAGACGAAGAGAGGTCGACCTTCACCCATCTGTTAAATAGACGAAAACGCCTAAAACGGGTTGCCTATGAAAAGGTGGTCATGACTATATACAGTGAGTTTCAAAAATTTGCACCATATGGAAACTTATTTATTATCGATTTGTCAGATAATTTTATAATTAATAAAAATTGGTGCATTACGAAATACGTATATTCAAGTTATCAAACTTCTAAATTTCCCAACGGTGTACAGGGGGGAACAAAAAATAGAATTATAATCAAGAGTAAACTACCCTGGCTGTGATTCCAAATTTCAATATTTCGAACATTTTAGTTCTTATTTGTATTATATATTGAAATTCGATCAGAAGATAGGTACCAACAGAAACATTCTAATTCTTATTTATATTAAATTTCGAGCATAGTCCGGGAAGTACGTACTTCCCGGACTAGGCTTTTGAACGATTTCAGAAAAATGATGTTTTCGTGCGGGGTCCAGATAGTAATTGGAAATTTCCAAATAGTAACTGGAAAGGACCCCACAAACTCCTTATAGAATTTGGATCCCAGTGGATTTTTTTTTAAATTTTTGGCATGATGTAGTCCATGTAAGTCTCAACTAATGTAACTATTGCGCCAATCCAAAAAAATTAACAATTTTGCTGCTAGGGGGCGTTGAAATTATTTCTTGCGCAGATTAGACTATTTATTTTTTAATCCGGAAACAATATTTTCACTTGTCCATTGTTGCTAATATTGCACAATATTGTGCTGTTTTATAAAAAAAATTCTTACCCCTCCCATTCTTCCCCTCGACTCCTATTACGAAACGCAAAAAAAATATTTCACTAGTGCTTTTAAATGTATCATCGAAAGTTTAAATATGCATGAATAAGGGACATAGCAGTTTTTTATGATTATCTTCTATCCCCCTGAAGGGCACAAAACGAAAAAATGTTTGGTGGATTTTTCTGAATTTTTAATATGATGCAGTTCAAGTTATTTTGAATAGAAATCAATTGGGTGACAACCTCAAAAATGAATAGTTTTGATGCTAGGGGGCGTTGAAATCATACCTCACTCAGAAAAGACTATTCATTATTATAGGCCGAAACAATATCTCTACTTATTTTAGTTTAGATTATGCTGAAAAATTGTGTAATTTTTTATATAAAATACATCTAAAGCCTCCCCCTTACCTCAACCCCTATTTTAAAACAAGACAAAAATTAATTCTCGGCTACTTGTAAATGCTTTTTCTAAATAAATGTTCAAATTCAAATTGTTGATATCAAATTTATATTTATTTTCAAGATTTCCGCCCATTCATTTGTAATTCAAATGACATAAATTACACCCTACTAAGAAGGTATCAATATTTTTCTGAAGGTAGGGAAAGGAGAAATTAAACAACTGTACGATTTCCTTAATTTGAGGATTTAAACAGAGGTTGAGATAAGGGGGAGGTTTTTGTTTGTTTTTTAAAAAAATACACCATTATTCAGCATATTCTAAACTAAAATACGTAGAGATATTGTTTCAGCCTATAATAATGAATAGTCTATTCTGAGCAAGGTGTGATTTCAACGCCCCCTAGCATCAAAACTATTCATTTTTGGGGTTTGTCACCCAATTGATTCCTATTCAAAATAACTTGAACTGCATCATATTGAAAATTCAGAAAAATCCATCGAAATTTTTTCGTTTCGTGCCCTAGGGGGCGAAGGGGGATAATCATAAAAAACATTTCCATTAAAGGCACTCGAGAAATATTTTTTTGCGTTTCGTAATAGGAGTTGGGAGAAAGAAGGGGGGGTAGAATATTTTTTATATAACAGCACGATATTGTGCAACATTAGCAACAACAAAACAAATGAAAATATTGTTACCAGATTCAAAAATAAATCTAATCTAATATGCGCAAGGGATGATTTCAACTCCCCCTAGTAGCAAAACTATTAATTTTTCTGGGTTGGCGCAATGGTAACTTTGGTTGAGAATTACATGGACTACATCATATCAAAAATTCAAAAAAATCCACCGGGACCCAAATACCATGAGGAGTTTGTGGGGTCCTTTCCAGATGGTACCTAGAATTTTCTAGTTAGTAATTGAATATTTCCAGATAATAACTGGAAATTTCCAGATGGTTACTGAAAATATCTAGAAAGTAACTGGAAATTTTCAGATAGTAATTGGAAATGTCCAAATAGTAACTGAAATTTACAGATAGTAACTGGAAATGTCCAGATAATCATTTGGAAATAAACAAAAATTTCAATACTACATTGGCCCTTCAGTGCCATCGTCGAGTAATTAGGAACCTTAACGCTTTTGTCAATAAGAACTATTTTCTTCGTGCAATAAAGTAAATTTTATTTTCATTATGTCGAAAGTTCATAATGCTGTCCAGTCCCAAAGAGACTAAACTAACAAGGAGGGTTTAGTAAGCTCTAGCCAATCAGAATCTTGTAGCATCAACGCGTCATAGTGACGTACTTGGATATGAGTACAGAGTCGAACTCGAACCAAGCAACGAAACTGTCAGCAGTACTTAACTCTCATATATCAAGAGCTAGTCCGTGACTGTCCATAGAGAACGGCGGCCATGACACGTCCAACTACGTCACATTTCGTCACAAATGTTCTTTCAACTCTTTCTACTAGTGTCCCCATTGTCTTATGGGAATTACTCTCCATGTTAAATAACATTTAGTCTCCTTGGTCCAGTCCGTGCTGATTTCCTACCGTTAAGGACGTAATCAAGTCCATCTCACTGTCTCTGACATGGTTCGACCGACAGGAAACAAATAATCAATCAGCGAAACTTTCATCCAGCAGTCAACTGTCATGCAAGCACGGAACGACCAAAGACTCAAAGAGCGAATATGCGCCAGATATCGCCCCATTTGGTATCGACACGATAGACACAAGCCGCTTTATCCTTTCATGGCCTGCCCCGATCCGCCCGCTTTACTTCATCTTGTGCGATATATGTTAATATGTAAATTGCGGAATTAATGGATAGACCGCCACCGCGTAGGTTTTATCATCGGTATTAGATTAACGCCGCTTAGTGTCTTTCGATAATCGAACACAGTGGCGGATCTAATCCGGATGGTTATGGTTATGGGGCGTATCGCGAGATGGAAAAATAATGAGGTGTGTGAAACACTAACATTGATAACGAAGTCAGTATCGGTACGGAGGAAAATAATGAGCGCGGCTGTCCTCTCTACGAAGTTGCTATGAATTTTCTTATTTCAAATTATACAGGGTTATTCGACACGACGCATTATGGCACAAGCATTTGATTCTTTGAAAGTTTTTTTTAGGATAGATAGGGACCTGATAGCGCTACATTTTAAAAACATTTTCATGTGTAAAAAAAACACGAAAAGTATCAAAGTTGTTATTTTTCGAATGGAATTCCCTGTATATTTACGATCAAAATATAGGCAAATTTTTTCAAGGCTCAATTCACCTAAACCTTGTGGTTTTTGAAATATCTCTTATTATGTGAAAATGTAGCATCAGCTTTGATGATTGAACTCTCAACTAGTGTTTTCTAGTTTTTAACCAAATTAATTCTAGAAAGTAAAATGAACATTTTCATTTTGCAAACTGATTTTGAGAAATTTCTCGAAAACGGTAAGAGGAATTGGGTTTTCATGGATGGGTCCATTTTGAAAGTTGCAAAAGTTATTCCCATCCACAAAAAAGGAGATGTCAATGATCCAGATAATTATAGACCAGTGACTGTTCCAACAGTATTTTCAAAAATTTTAGAACATGCTTATTTAGAGCGCCTTAAACTTCACCTGGATCGATATAAGTTGATATCAGATAATCAACATGAATTTTGTGGAAACAGAAGCACTACTTCTTCAATACATTTTTTCTATGATTAAATTGTTAGACTAATCGAAGTTAAGGAGTACCCAGTTGGAATCTTCTGTGATCTAAGTAAAGCCTTTGATTGCGTAAATCATCAAGTTCTTGCTCACAAATTAAAAAAAAATATTGTATTAATAATGAGTCCCTCAGTTGGATTGAAACATTTCTCTATAATAGGAAGCAGTATGTGTCCATAAGAAATACAGATGAGAATAATTTACAGAAAGGAACTGGGGTACCACAAGGATCTGTTCTGGGTCCAATACTCTTCCTGACCTATTAACGACTTGGACGAGTCTATTGATGATGTTCATTTCACCTTTTATGCCGATGACACATCAGTGATCATTTCTGATAAATCTGACTCTATTCTTGAACACAAAGCTAATAAAATTATCAGTGAAATCTCGGCATGGTTTTCTTCTAACCACCTTTACTCAAACATCACAAAAACACAGTATATGAGGTTTAGAACCCACCAGAAAACATGTGATAATTTACAAATAACTACCAATAACGAGGACGTATCATGCCTTTTTCATACATCTTGTGTTATATTTCTAGGTCTCCACATAAATTGGAAAACACATTGCGACTCTAGTATCGAAACTCTACTCACTGAATTTTATGATAAAGATCTAGCAAGGTAGCTCGATAGACAAGAAAGACTTTTCAAAGAATTATGCTCAGTCGGGAGGGGTTGGTGGGTAAAATATATTCGTTTAGTTCAACCAATCTATTGAGTCTCTGAACAGCTGTACTACCAACATCAACTACCATGAGAGATAATAATGAGTTTACAAGTCTCTTGATGACGACAACCCTGAAGTATACTTCAGGTGTACAATGACTCGAAGGAGGTAGGTATGGTTACTTTATGGTATTTTAAATCTATACAATGAATAGTTGTGTTACAAGTTAACCCTCTTTGTTTTAGAGGCAGCTACTGAGAATAGTCGGGTTGAGCTCAGGTCGAGGTAGCGGTCAGGTAGAACCTGCATAGAGGTGCCAGCATGGGGACCACTAATCCAATATAGAAGTAAAAGGAATGATCTTACTTGTCTCACGATGGTATTCCACTTCCAGTGGTCTCTGAAAATTATAGACACAACAAGCAGCATGCAAAGCGAAGCTAGCAGAAGCAGTAAATTCAATCCTGTACTTATTTCTATTCTGGATGGTCCTGGTTCAGCTATAGGATAGTATCGTGGAAACGACACCTGCAGTATGTGTAAGTTGGTGGCAACAGAATGAGTGAGTAAAGTAAAAACGAAAGAGGCCTGAAATATAATAGATGCTTTCAGAATGATACATGTGCGTTGAAGAAAGCTAGATGTTTCTCTCGACCTTTGAAATGATGCCCTTACCTTGGATGAGGTGTGGCCTCGAAGATTTTATGAATATATTTGTATATTTTTCCCAAATCCCCAATCAGATGGGTGAATTATTATCATCTATAATAATATGTCTGGAATATTATACAAGTTCTCCTTTTTGGCTAGAAAATCCACAAATTTGTGTTTAACAGTGAAACATGCTTTCACTAAAGGTAAGCCAAAAAAACTGGAGGCAAAATCTCTCAATTTGAGGCTAAATGTCAGAAACAGTGCATTAACCAAGAAATTGGTGGGAAAATTAAGTAGTTAAATGAGAAAATCACTAAGAAGTTGGCCATTGTTTACATTTGATAGAACATAATTTGAATTTGAAACTTGTGAGGTTAGATGAATTACCTCTAAACTGCTGTACAGGGTGTGAACAACTTCACTGATCTCTCTCTGATAATAATAATTTCCTTTCTTTCAGGTACCATAACCAGAAGCACAACAGGGTTTAGTAGGATGTCTCTTCCAATAGTTCCAGCTATTCGATTGATTGAGACAGTAGTTATTATTGAATATAGTGAATGAAAATTGTCTTGAATTATTTTACAATCTGAAATAATATAAATATGGGATTGGTGATTATCACTAAATATAGTGAATGAAAAATGTCTTGAATCATCTTATATTCTAAATGAATATAAGGATGAGATTTATAAATTATTAATTATTAAGTCTTATAATCTAAATGAATAAGATTAAGATGAGATTTATAATTATTATTATATACAGGGAATGAAAATTGAGTTGAGTTATCTTATATGCAAAATTAATTTAAAGATGGATTGACCCGTAACAAAGAATCTAAAAACAGTTCTTACCACATGTTAATGCCCCACATTAATAGTATTTATTTAGTTTAGTGAGGTTATATTTTTCGTAACTTTATCTATATATTTGTATATAATAATCAATTCCCTTGGTTCAATATTCTCCTCTAGATGTGGTTCATAGTAGACACACTCTGTATATTTTTTGCTCCTCACAGTCGAAGCTGGTCGCTATACGGACTGGCGCGAGAGGAAAGGACAGTTCGAAACTTAAAAACGTGGACGAGAGGTGCGCTCTGAAACCCTCGATGCTTTCCCGTGATTTATGTATATCAGTGATTTAGTAGGACAAATTCCCGATTCCCACTATCAACAGCCAAAAACCAGCCCTGCATACAGTCCATTCGAATCAAATCCTGGATAAGGTGGTTGCAACCACCGAAAATCAAGTCGAGCGAAGATCACCGGTAAGTCCTCTATTTTCCGACCTTCTCTTGACAGTGGATTTTTTATATTCAAATTGAATCCATACCTTACCAAATCAATACACCACAAAAAAGTTGATCCATGTTTATTATGGTCAACTTGATTCACGACTGAGGTACGCCATTGGTTTCTGGGGTTGGTCTTAAAACTCAGGTGATGTGTTCTTGGCTCAAAAGAGAATAATCAGGACGATTGCTGGAGTTCCAAGTGATGTCAGTTGCCAAAACATTTTCAAGGAACTGGGTATTTTAACGCTCGCAGGTTTATTCATCCTTGAAACATGTACACATATTTTCAAAAATCATGATCATTTCACGAGAAATTCTGGAATACACAATTTGAACACGAGAATAAAGGATAACAAAGTCCGTCATTTCATATAAATCACCAAATAACGTGGGTATTCTCATATTTAATAGACTACCTCCCGAAGTCATGATACTATAAAATATAGAGATATGCTCACTAGAAGAACGCAATTGAGACACGGCCGCGCATGACGTCACTAAGTGACAAATATGCGAATTAGGTCCTTATTGCACCGTCTGATTACATTAGCTTTTGTTAGTTTTGTGCAAGTAAATCCGTTTTCTCATTTACTGAGTACTATGAATAGACAAACTGTGCCATTTGTGTACAATATATATACCTGCCCCCTTTACAGCTGGTATTTAGACTTTGAAAGGAGTAATTGAAGTTTGGTTGAGTTATATTCAAAATTTGTTGTGGGTGAAGCAAACACTGAATATTGATTTGTTGGATCAGATGCTCTGTATAATTCATCTGAGACTGATAATGGTAATCAGTAAAAGCCACCGTCGGAGACAATGACCCAGCGGATAATTTTGGTGTTGAAAGGAAAGTATGGCTTTATCTGCACAGCATTTATTAGTGATGTATCCATGTCACAGAAGATGAAATCTCCAAGTCTAGATGCATAGAAACCCTCCAACTATATTAAATATGAAGATGTATTCAACAATGCAGACTTTGTGATAAAAGAACTTCCCACAGGAATCTCAAAGTAAATGTTCATTACGAATGTGAATTCTGCTGACAAGTTAAGAGAAAGCTAGGAAAACTTGTTGGGTACGCAGCATGCAGGAAGTATACTGCTCTTATAACACTTGTTCCAATATTTCGATTAAGTTTATCGTCATCATCTGGGAAAGAGTGTCCCTGAGGTTGTATTTTAAGAGGCCATGAGCATTATTCAGTTCGCGTATTCTGGAGATAATTGACGAACGTGACGTCAGCTTTGGGCGGAGACTTACACATCCCTTCTACAACGAAATCCAAAGCCTGTACCACAGTTTATAAAGAATCAGTTAGGTCAGTTGGCGTCGGCACTTTGATCTTTTTGTTCCCGTTTGTCCACTGCGCAACCTGTAATTGTATCCTTCGCGCACATAGCCGCTGGCAATTTATACAATGCTCAACATATAAATGTATACACTGCTTGAAATAAAAATGGGACTCTGAACGGTGAATCTTCTGACGTTGAGGTCTTATTTTTTTATTTCAAATTATTGTCTTTCAATATTTTTTGGAGTTAATATAATATTTAAATTATGGACCGACTATAAAGTATTGCTTAAAAATCTAGAGGCGGTTTTGTAGAGAAAGATTACGAATTTTGTGACAAAATCTGAAAATGGCGGACAAGTGGTCTGACTCCTTTCAAAATTTGGTTGAAATCAATGCGTTCTGATGTCTTGAAAAAAATATCCAGCTTTTGAGGTAGGATATAATTTTAATATTATAATGAATTTAAGCAAGATGAGAAATGTCATGTGACACGTTTCCTTCCAATATCAGTGATTACCACACTCCTTCGAAAGACCTTGGATAATGGATTTTTTTCAATGACTTGTAGCGAATCACTGTTATTGTTTAATACCACCATTTTTTGTTTATAAAGTTTCCTGAATAAGGAAATTTATGAGTCATCTTGAAAAAGGTTCCTGTTTAGTCTGTAACTTCAAAACTCAGAAGTTCAACTATTGGAACATAGATGGCGCTAATTTTACAGGTTTCGGTTACTTTTTGTGATGTAAAAAAAAATGAGTTCCTTGTTCTTCTGAAGCGTAGAGGCCTCGTTCATTATGTAATCAGTTTCGGTTTGAGATCGATGTTCAAGTGTATTATTCAAATGACAATTTCATATAGTCATAGCATTGTTTGAATGGGTTTAACATAGGTTTAACAACGTTGCCAGATGTAGATTTCACAGAGAAAGTTTATGTTATGGAATATGTTGTATTTTCTTTTCAGGGCGCATTTTTTCGAATAAAATACACTTTAATAACTAAAAGAGTACAATGATGAATGTGAAACCACAGGATACATTATAGGAGCATTGTAGGTGGGTATTCTGTGGTGCACAAAACATCCATTTTTCGGATACTTCGAAGGCTTGACACAAAATGCGACAACAGCTTACATTCAAACAGCAGTCTTCTGCGCATCCTAAATTTGTTTCCTTGGAGTGGATGTAACCTTGGAACATGCAATTGGTCTGAGAGAGCCAACTGATTCTTTATAAACTGTGCCTGTACTCAGGAGATTTTGGCTAGTTGGCACTGTTGGTAGAGTTCGCAGTATCGCAGTTCGCATTCCTCGCTTATTCTCACAGTTGAATCTCAATTGAATTTATATCTACGACGATGAAGTTCATAATATGAGTTTAGTTTTGCATTTATGAATGGTGATCTCCAAATGTTATGTAATTATATTTTGATATTGTAGTATCTGGTAATTTTAGACAGGATTGGGGTGATAGGTATTCTAATTTTCAATAACTGAAACAATACACTGTTTTTTCTTCATGCATACATACTACAATGATCATAATAAAAACGGATGTGTTCGGAAATCAAACGCTTTTCATTTATGAACAGAAATATTTTATTCCGGCGAAAATTTCACTTCTCACTTTTTTAGCCAATCAAACATTTCGTTCTTGTTTACATGCCATGGCAACCCAAGACATTTCCGGAAATTTTTATCCTCCTGGGTATCCTGAGCGAAATTAATAAGTGGAAAATTTTCTGTGAAATATTTGACATGTAATAAGTGGAATTTTTCATATGAAAGGAGATAATAGGTATTTCATAATTATGTATTTACTAGATATTTTGAATGTGTCTGAAAATATTTTCTCCACGATGAATGCAGCAATTGTCAATTCTGAAATCAAATTTAAGAAAAAGTTCAAAACAGCAGTTGTCACGACCATCAATTGTAACTCCCGTAGCTCAGTGGTAATGTACTCGACCACCAGTCGCTAGGTCGCCGGTTCAAACCACGCTGAGAGCAAATTGTCTTTTTATTTTTGTGTTCAAATTAAACGAAACACATTTATTGATGGAAATTTTGTTAAGTGTTTTACATAACAATAGTTCAGTAGAAGTATATAAATAGTTCAGGTGAACCCATCGTTAGTTATTTCTTATGAATTGTTGGATGATTTTAATTGTTTGGTGTGAAATTTTCTTACCAAATCTCCGGCGTGCTTGAATTAATTGCCGGAAATGTATCTCTTACATGAATTTTTGAAGAAAATTAGTCTCGTCGCTTCGCGACTCGGGTAATTTTCAAAAAATTCATGTACCCGAAAAATTTCCGGCAATAATTCAAGCACTAAGGAGATAATAAGTGAAAATTTAATCATATTCAAATAATGACGAGAAAAACAACAGATTTTCATTCATTCTCATTTTCTTCAACTTCTTCATTTTTCAGTCCCCTCGACGTTTCTCTTAGAAACAATTGAAAATTAAATTACTGCAAGACGCCCATTATGACGTCAATGATTTTAACCCTTGTTGATTAGATCATCTTCAAATTTTATTATTATTTTTGTCTCAGAGGTAGAGTTGTAATGTATAATTTTAATTATTTGTAGGTGTATATGTATATCTGTATATTTGTTACAATTTTTGTATTTTAATACTTTTATTTATAGTTTAGACTTATCCAGACACCAAGGTGTATTTGTGATCAATAAATTATTTAAAATAATAATAATTATTATTATTATTATTTTGAGTCCACGGGTATGTCGATGATCTATTATTTCAGGCAGCAGGCTTCGCGACTAGGTAATTTTCAAAAAATTCATGTACTCGAAAAATTTCCGACATTAATTCAAACACTAAGGAGATTATATGTGAAAATTTAATCATATTCAAATAATGACGAGATAAACAACAGTCATTCATTCTCATTTTCGTCAACCTCTTCATTTTTCAGTTCCCACGACGGATCTCTTATTTTGAGTCCACGGGTATGTCGAGGATCTATTATTTCAGGCAACATACAATCGAAATAAAACTGTTTCAATTTTGGTAGCATGTTAGTTTCAAAAAAAATTTTGTCGATGTCTATTTTGATAACCACCAGCTCTTTCAATGTCCATACTGCAAAATAGCAAATATTTTTAGACCATATATTCAACTGTCCTTGAACTTGGTAATAATAATTGTGATTATTTTTCGATTTATATTCGTTGTTGCCCAGGTCCATCAAATAATTGATTTTGCGTTGCGCTACAGCTTCTTTTATGCTCATATTCCTAGCTGAATATGGACATTTGATTTCTACCAAATTATTATTATCCGTAACTCCATCAGGGGTAGCTCCTAGATATGGCCATTTTTTATTTACAAAAAGGCCACAAGTGGATATGGTTATATTGCATTGACCTTCCAGTGCATGTTTGGCACGATCTTCATTATTTCTACCCCAAGCTGTTGCTTTGGAAAATATATGTTTATATAATAAACTCTCTACAGTAGAGATACAACTTGTTGATTGACGCATTTTGCAAATCTTGCCAAAGTTTGAAGCTGTTAGGAGATGTTTCCTGGTTTGTTGCCATTCTGCGCTGTCTGTTTGAAGTCGAGTTCTCTCTTCTAAATCCCTATATTCCTCTTCAGTTTTTTCCAACTCCTCCAAATGAATCAATTTGAAATGCTCATAGGTCATTGCATCCATATCTGGTTTTTCACAGTGTTCTCCGTAGTTTTTATCCTGTTCACATTTTTTTTACTGAAAATATTAATTTGCGTCTACATTTCTTCCTTTCTGTACCCTTTATGGTTGTCTCTTCATATTTTTTCAAATATTTTCCAGGACTGTGACCTCCGGTCAAGTGCTTGAAAGTTGTATAAAGAGGTCTCTTAGTGTTTTTTGACACAACTGCCGCGAAATATCTTCCTTGGTAGGAACCTCTCAAAGTATAATTCACTCTTTAACCCCCCGTTTTTTGAGCAATAATAGAATTGAATTGTTCAACCAAATTTGTGTCAATATTTTCTAAAAGACTTCTCGCATTCCCAGCTAAATATCTCACAGCTTCCATAATCTTTTCTTCAACGCCGAATATCTTCAATTCTGGCATATAATTATTTGAGTCTGGTTCGGTTTTTTTGCAAAAATAACTTATTGAAGAGCAGTTTTTATGTTCACCAAAAATGTGGCTTATGCTATTTAATATGTCTTTCCGGAGGGCAATTATCCTTTCCTGTTCTGTTTTACCATCCTCATTGTTTCTGTATGTAATGGCTTTCATAATGGCAGTTCTAGCTCTCAAAATGTTGTTGGAAATTACATCCTTGATGGATCCAGGAACACCTTTACTTTTGGATTGTTCTTTCAATTTATTACAGTAATTTCGTAATAAATGATTTCTGCACTCAATTTTCTGAACTGTACAAGTGCTATAGGGTCTATTATCAAGAAGTTGTTTATAACAGCTACTGTCGCCATCAGCAATCATTTTGCTGTATATCAAATTATACATTCCCAGACTTCTAGAAAAACCTTCAGAAATTATGGAGGTTTCCATGCTTGCAGATGACCCATCCCAATTTTTGTAGCAGGTATGATCACTCACTTCTTCACCTTTATTTTTACTCCTCTGGCATATGCAGCAATATTTATTTCTGACACCCAGGTATAATATTTTGCGAGTTTTCAAACCAACAATAGCAGCAACGCCAGACAGGGAGTTGTAATTTCCTCCACCACGATAGGAACGTTTTGCCCAGCTAC
The DNA here is from genome assembly GCA_944452925.2 of Chrysolina oricalcia. NCBI lineage: Eukaryota > Metazoa > Arthropoda > Insecta > Coleoptera > Chrysomelidae > Chrysolina > Chrysolina oricalcia. The sequence goes on along the minus strand of OX101823.2, from coordinate 51,131,790 downwards.
CATCACAAACTACAGTAATCATCGGTGTCCCATTTTTATCAACGCTTCCACATTCAATGGCTAATTTACTTTCTTCTGCTGCTGCTTCTTGCATAGATTGCCATGATGTTTCTTCCCAAGCTTTACAAACCTTATTGTGAATATTTTTGTACACACGGAAACTGACCCTTCCTTCATGATTTTTCGTTCCGCTATTTCATTTCAAATTGCTTGTGCGCGTAACTAAGTTACCGAATAAACAGACAACAATAATATTCAAAAAGTCTCATAACCTAAAAATTGATATAAATGAAGCTGAAGGTATTACTTGTCAAAGTCAAAGTAATTATTACCCTAGGCATGTAAATTACACTATTTACATTCCGTTGTCAAGATGAATCAGTAAACGAATATTATAGGCCATTTACCTGTTTTGTTGCTAAGCATGTATGGACTATTTACAGTGTCGGCAGCGGGAAAAAGCATTTCAAACCGTTTACCTAAGATAGATACATTTTTCCATACTTCCATATATTTTAATATATTCCTTTGTTTCATTCGGTAGTCAGATAATCGATAATGCGATTTTTTTCCTCTTTTTTTTATCGCTTTCCATAACTACTTATCACTGTTCAAATCACAAAATACTATTATCTCCAAAGAATAGTTCACGTAAATAACCCACCGACAATAAGTACCAACTTATAAATTAATTCAGTATAAGCACGCGTGCTCCCTCAGTAGACGTTCTGATGCACAACTACAACATGTACAAACAGGCCGACGCAAGAACTGAGACGTGAGAATTGTCCCTGCCGCTGTCCTGATGGCTAACGTCTACGAAGAAAATAAAATCATTTCATGATATCTTTCATTTCAATTAACTCAGGTACTTTATTTTTATTATCATTTTGTTGAATTTTAAAAGTTTACAAAACATATACCTACATGTAATTCTTACCTAAAATTTCTCGCAACAAGTTTTTAACTTCGCGGGTATAATTGAACCGTTTATTCACCTTTTTATACAAATTGATGTAATGCTTTTCAATTGAATTTTGAATGAACTTTATTATTATTATTATTATTATTACTGACTACGGTCATTAGATGATTTCAGAGATCATAGACAAAAATAAAACCAATTTTGTGTCCTTATGTATTCTGATATTAGAAGTAAAGTTATAGTCGCCTAACTGACATAACTATTGTCATAGAATGCATATATAGAATAGACCTACCAATATATAGATAGCGCCCAAATAATGTCTGAAACGATTACTAAATTCATATCCCTGTACATCTGAAGCCGAGTTCGACCCTGTGTGTATGATTTTAAACAATAGTTCTTGAGTATATCGTATGCGGCAGCACCTCACGATGCCGGTCATAGACAATAGAGGCGTATGCAGAGGTTTTTCTCTTCCCTTAAAATTTGAAGCAATCTTTATCCAATCGAAATGAATTTGGTATCAAATTAAAGATAAAAGTTAATCTATGTACGTGCTGTAATGTTTTTTTGAAATACTTTGTTCATCTACCTAAAATATTGCGTCAAAGTAACCGAATATTAGTGCATATTTGGGATTTTTTTTAGGAAAAAGCGGAATGAAATTTCAATTTCCATTACAGCACGTACGTAGATTCAAACGTCCTCTAGGAGCCTGTCTTTGTTTGAAATCGATACGATGAACCGTTTTTGAGTTATTAGTTGACTTCTTTACTCTAAAAAGCGTCCCAAATATGTTCGCGCTCATGGCCTCTTAAGTTTTAAATACAAGTAGCTATGTTGTACGTTTTTTGAATTTTATTATTGTTGTTTCCGACTATAAAAGTTTAATTAATGGTGATGGCAACCTTTAAAGACTTTTACTAATTGTTTTAATATGTACATTGCAATTGTTAACTTATATTTTATAACATCTATGCACACAACCGCACGGACACTCATTCCCTGATGATGACAATAAACTTTGTCGAAATATTAGAACAAGTGTTATAAGATTATACTTGCTGCATAAAGAACCCCGCACCATTCTTATGGAAAATGGGTCCCGGTGAAATTCGATGAATTTTTGATATGATGTAGTTCAAGTCAAGCTGATCAAAAGTGTCCATGGGCCCAACTCAATCCTATGGCTAGTTTTCGAGATACAGGGCGTCAAAGTTGGTAAGTAGTCATTTCTTTAAAGTAGTATTGCTTTCAGGAAAACATCTAATATAAAAATGTATTTCGCGACAGATATTACTTACCCATACAGCAATACTTCTAGACTGGTTTTTGATAAAAAATATTGTTGGATACAGGGTGAGTCCAGCATTATTCAAAATGAAATTCTCAATCAACCCTAGGAAGTGAAGATGTGACCAAACCAAGTATCAAACTGATATGCTCATCATTTGAATATGTCAAAATTGATAAATTCAACATTTTGTACAGGGTGAGTCAAGATGTGACAGTTTTTATGGTGACATTTTGTATATTTTTATTTTATATATTGAGCTTTAGGGATACTTGACCACCAACCATTCAACATATTTCTTGAATAAAATTGATATACAGTATGAGACAAACACTAGGTGATGACAAAAATTGCGAAAAGGAGATTTTTTTTTATAACTCATCCTATAATTGATTTGCTGAATTTTTGATATGATGAAGTTCAAGTCAAGTTGATCAATAGTGTTCGTAGGCCTTGAAAAGTAAATAGTTTTTTTTCCACCAGGTGTTGATGGTTTATAGATAAGACTAACTCAGTTATCCACATATTCCACCGAGCTTATAATCATATTTTTTGTTTTCAATTCTCACTTCAAGAGTTTGGTAAAAGATGTTCAATATGTACTGGGTGAATCATTTTCAATGACCTATGTTGAAATAACGACGAAAACCAGACACCATTATTGAACTGATCTATCTAAAATAATATTCTGTGATAATTATACTTACTTACCGACTGACCCTTCGATCATTACCAATTGAAAAAAAGTTGAACAAAGAATATTGAAAAATCTGATATATTTTAAGCATTTCTACTGATATTTCAAATCAGGAATATTTAAGAAAAAAGAAAATACTAACTTAACATACATTTATAATAACATTTCAATTCCAAAGAAAACATCACCAAGAATATTTGAAAGGAAAATAGAATAGGTAACACTGAATATACAAAAAAATGAAAATAACAATAAGCAAAGTAGACCTGAAGCAGGGAGATCAATTGTTGGATCCAAACTGTTTAAATATGACAAAATAAATTAGATATCAGTGAGCTCCGGTAGGTTGTATTGATTAACTTGCTGACGTCTATTAGCAGCATCAGATATAACATCTGTGAGTCTTGTAGAGGGGTATCGAATATTTTGCTCATGTCGAGCATAAAAATAAGATATTGTTCAATGAAACACTATTATTATATCTGAAATAGTAATAAATGGCGTAGTGACATTCAACAACTTGCAGAAAAAACCTATATACCATGAAATTGATACAACATGTTAAGAATGATATAAACAATTAAAAGATTATTACTGAAATCCATATCAAATGATTCAATATATGTACTTTTTCTTCGGAAATCGAAGTTTTCATAGTTGTCATATCCTTAAGTGGATCACTTGCAACACTGAAAAAAGATTGTCAGAAGTCATTCTCGTATTGTTCATTTCCTCTATTATTACTATTCTATGGGTATTTCCCCGGACGTTGCTAATATTATTATTAATAATAATACTCCCTCATGAACACTCGTAGAGCGTACCCTGATCGGGCAGAGAACGGCTATTATTATTATTTTAGCCGTGGTGCTCCGGGACGACTAGTGATTTTTGGTGGCTTATTCACTTTTCAGCTGAAGGAAAACCCGGAAAACCTACAGCTCCACCTCGGGTGGTCGGTGTGCACTCCAAGCTAGCACTACACGGAATTGGCATCTAGACAACTCACAATACCCTTGATTTCCAACGAGGCATGTGGTCGTCTATCGATAGTTTCGTTGCGATAACATGAAAAATACACTTTTCTCACCACTTTGTTGGAAGTCTGAAGACCCACAATACCACCCCACTCTCTCACCCTCTCTCTTTCTCTCCTCTTTTCCTCTCGCTCTCTCTTATATTTAATTTGTTTTTGAACAACCCAGCATTCGAATTCTTTACGTAGATATTTGTTCCCTGGGAATTGAAATGTTCAAAAATTAATAATAAGTAAGATTTTTTTTGCTTCACACGATGTTCCCTGGACGTAACAGGAATTTTTCCTTTGTGAGAAGCTGGAAATGAAAAATGTAAAAATATTTTAATATAAATGAAACGAATCGACAAATATAGATCAAAGTGTTTGAAACGGTACCCTTCAACACCCTGTAGAGAAAAAACTGTTTATTTTTCAAGGTTGGGCCCATGAACACTATTGATCAGCTTGACTTGAACTTCATCATATCAAAAATTCAGCAAATCAATTACAGGATGAGTTATAAAAAAATCTCCTTTTTGCAATTTTTCATCACCTAGTTTTTGTCTCATACTGTATATCAATTTTGTTCAAGAAATATGTTGAATGGTTGGTGGTCAAGTACCCCTAAAGCTCAAAATATAAAATAAAAATATACAAAATGTCACCATAAAAACTGTCGCATCTTGACTCACCCTGTACAAAATGTTGAATTTATCAATTTTGACGTATTCAAATGATGAGCATATCAGTGTGATACTTGGTTTGGTCACATCTTCACTTTGTAGGGTTGATTGAGAATTTCATTTCGAATAATGCTGGACTCACCCTGTATCCAACAATATTTTTTATCAAAAACCATTCTAGAAGTATTGATGTATGGGTAAGAAATATCTGTCGCGAAAAACATTTTTATTTTAGATGTTTTCCTGAAAGCAATACTACTTTAAAGAAATGGCCACTTACCAACTTTGACGCCCTGTATCTCGAAAACTAGCCATAGGATTGAGTTGGGCCCATGGACACTTTTGATCACCTTGACTTGAACTACATCATATCAAAAATTCATCGAATTTCACCGGGACCCATTTTCCATAAGAATGGTGCGGGGTTCTTTACGGAAGGTACAGCATCTGATTTCAATTTAGGTCGCCTTGCTGCAAAATCCATCAGCCTATGTTTCAAACTATAGTCCTCTTTTAGAAAATGCTCCGAGCAAATTCTGGCGTTGGTGACATTGAATTTAAATCGCTGACCACACCTTTGCACCTATATTCCGCAAAAAGTCATATTTTTAGGAAACGAAAAATAGCTGCACTTTGTTTTGACCTTTAAATTGTTATTATTATTACAATTTACAACGGCGCACATAACCATTTTCGTTGAAAGTGAGGCAAAAACACTTTGAAAACACCCGTTACCCATAAGACAACATACAGCTGATCACTACTTTTGTCACTTACTGACGTCATCGATAGGAGGGGCGTCGAGGGAAGATGCGCGTGAGCATATCTAATTCGTTTGTAGTATCATGTCCCGAAGTAAAGTCTTGTTCTTCGGAAATACATTTCAAAAAAGGTCTGACGGATTTGCTTGTCTGTCAGAGTTATTAGTAAATGAAAGAAATTTTGTGAATAAGTGTTTCGTCAATATTGTATAACATTGTGATATTAGGTTAAGATCTAGGATAAGCTTTTTTCTTATATGATGACTCCTATACAGTTGTGATTGTCTCAATGGAGAAAAAATGGTGAGAAAACTACATCCAACCGCTACCCTACCATACTTCATCTCCCCATCCCCCCTTCTCATCATCCTCCCATTCCCGCTTCCCCGACTTGCAAAAATAACCTCATCCCCTCTCCCACAGCTCTTCGACTCGTCAGAACCCGCTTAAACGAGAAAAAAGGAAATTCGACTGGTATGACCAATATCCGGTCAGAACGAACAAAATATTGCTAACTCGAAAACAGTAAGAGCTAGAAGGATGGGGTTTTACAATTGTGTGTCTATTGAAAATTCGCATTCAACCGTTGTATGAACATCAAGTATGTTTCACAATTGAGAAAAAAGTTGAAATGCATATAACAAAGAAAATCCGGCTCGTAGGATCAAATACCAGCCCGAAGGACCAAACAATTGCCAAGCTGAGAATGATAAGAGCTAGATGAATGGGGTTTTACTGGTGGGTTTCTATTGAAAATAAGTTTCAATCGGTGTACGAACACTGACTAGGAAAAGAGTTATGAGTAATTGTTTCACTTTTTTAGGGATAACTATAGAACGGAGACACTTAGAAGGATAGATGGGAACAGTTGGGTTCATAACAGTGGCGGATTTAGGGGGAGGGGAAGGAGGTTTCGCCCCCCTCCCTGGCGTCGGCGTTATTTTGCAATATATATGAGTAAATTTCACTATTTAATTACTATATCATTTTTTTTTTCGAAAAATATTACTGTTATTTCATAATAGCCCCCTCCCTCAGAAAAATTGGGGGTGTAAATGAGGGGGAAAATTACAAAAAAAGAGGAGGAAAAATAGGAGTCTTTAATTTTTTTGGTAAATTACAGTACATTAATAGTTTTTTGAAAAAGAAAAAACGGCGGAGTTCAATTTATTTGGAGATCGAATCTTCACTAAATTGAACCGTCATAGTCATAAGTACAGAAAACGCGAAAAAATTTTAAAACAAATTTTCAAAAGTCAATTTCTTAAATTTTTGTTCTCAACTCATATTTATTTATTAAAATTATTGAAATTGACATTTAAAACCTCTCGAGAATAATAATTTCTTGTTACCTCAATAGGTACAAAGAATATACAAGGAAATAAATAAGGATTTGATTATTTTACTGTGTAAAAATTGTATGTTTGTCGCAAACAGTAGTGGAAATATACCCTTTTATTTTCTGAATCCGACGGTTTTTTTTGTAACGAAATATTTCATTTTGCCTCGAACCTCTTTGAATCTTTTAATGACATGATAGTTTTATCTTCCGTATAAAATATTCTCATTTTGCCTGTCAAACTTCTGACAAAATTTTCATCGCTAACTGGAGTTGGTTGGTGCTCCGTCCTATTTTTTTCCAAAACCTTGTTAAATATTGTGTCAAAGCTGCAGCCAATTCTTTCAGTCTGCACCTCAGAAGTTTTTCCTTTTTTCGTCGTATGGTATATAATTGAGAAATAATTTCATTTTCGTCGGATCTTTTCAAAATGGGTCGTTTAATTGAAGCAACTTTCTCAGGTGTGACAATCGTTTTCGAGTTACTGTTGAAAATCACTTTACTATTTTTAGTTGACTCGACTATAAGAAAATGATTTATATATTTTGAATGACAACTGAAAAAGTCAATAAAAAAGTTTTGCAACTGATGCTTCAGAAATTATAATTTTTCTATATTAGTTGGTATAATTCCAAAAGGTTATGGGCCCAGAGTCACGTTGTTGAAGCAGATATCCAGATATTGTAAAGTAAAAGAAAAATTTCTGAAAAATTATGGCTTTGAATACACAGAACCTACCGTTGTTGTCAAGTGACAATTTTTCAAACTGGAAGTTCCGAGTATTAGCCCTTTTAGAAGAGAAAGGAGTGAAAAAGATTATAGAAGCTGGAATTACAGAAGGAGCTGATGAAATTCAGTTGAAGAAAGATGATGCCAAGGCGAAATCTATAATAAAACAGTGCCTGACCGATAAACATTTAGAATATATAAAGAATGCGAAATCTGCCAAAGAAATGTTAGTTTCATTAGAAAATGTATTTGAAAGAAAGAGTACATTTTCAAAACTGTACTTGAAAAGAAAGTTACTGTCACTGAAATTTAATGGTATAGATAGTTTAGAAGACTATTTCGTCAAATTTGAAACCATGATCAGAGAATTGGAAGGAACTGGATCGAAAATTGATGAGAGTGATAGAGTTTGTCATTTACTTTTGACAATGCCTGAAAAGTATGATATAGTCATCACAGCCATTGAAACTATGTCGACAAACGTAACTTTAGAATTTGTCAAATCAAGACTTCTAGATGCAGAATTGAAATTTTTGGAAACACAAACGAAGGTGTCGCATCCACAAAGTGAACAAGTGTCTTTCAAAGCCAGCTTTCAATATCAATGTTACGGATGTGGGCAAAAGGGCCACAAGAAAAGTGATTGTCCAAACAATAGATCCAATTTACAGTCATCGGGACAACGAGGAAGATTCCAAAGAAGAAGACAATATGGTGATAGTTATACAAGAAGAAATACCAGTAATTATCAAACTAGAGCAAACTATGCGGTTGAAAATGACAGGGAGGAAGAAAGAGATATTTCATTCGTCGCATTCAGCGTACAAATGGATGAAATACATAGTGAACAGGATGTTACATTTATTATAGACTCTGGAGCAAATGAACAGCTAGTAACTAGTGCGCTAGAACCACTCATGTCAAACGTCCAGCAACTCGAAAAAAAGATGAAAATCAATATTGCCGATGGAAAATCAATGATTGCGAAGAAGAAAGGTTGTTTAAAACTACATCGTGAAGGAAGAACATATAAACTAATTAGAGCATTGTATGGACTCAAAGAATCGCCCAGATGTTGGATCGAAAAATTTGATACCTTTATCAAAGAAAATAATTTTGTAAGATCAGGAAACGATTTTTGTTTATATCAAAATGGCAAGACGTGGATACGGATATATGTGGATGACATTTTAATCACTGGCAAGAAAGAAGATATTGATGAAACAGTGAAGATTTTGAAAAACCAATTTGATGCAAGAGACATGGGAGAAATCAAAACGTTCTTAGGAATGGAAATTGAAAGATATAACAACATTCTACAGATATCGCAGAAAAACATGATAGAGAAGGTTTTAGAGAAATTTGGTGTGTCAGATTGCAATGGAGCAAGAACGCCAATGGAGGTGAGTATCCTTCAAGAAACAGATTTTGGTGAAATTATCGACGTACCATACCGTGAACTCATAGGGAGTTTGATGTATATTTTTATGGTAAGCAGACCTGACATTACGTTTGCTGTTTCGTACTTGAGTCAGTGTTTGGAAAGCAGAAAACGAGTGATGAGATATCTCAAAGGGACTAAAAATGTTGCTCTGACTTATAAAAAACAAGAGAATGTGCATTTTTTTAATGCTTTTTCTGACTCTGATTGGGGTAGCGATAAAACGGACCGTAAGAGTATCAGTGGATCAGTTATTTTCTATGGTGGCAACGCTGTATCGTGGTTTTCAAGGAAACAACAGACCGTCGCTCTCTCAACTGCTGAAGCAGAATATCTTGCTGCCACCACTACTGCCACAGACCTTATGTCACTCAAAGGCGTTGCAGCATATTTTAACGAAGAAACCGAGATTATTTCAACACTGCTGGTAGACAACAAGAGTGCTATTCAAATGATGGAAAGTTTTGAAAATAGTAAGCGCAGTAAACATATTGATATCCGGAGACACTTCATTAAGGATTTGGTTGCTAAAAAAAGTATTCGAGCAGAATATGTACCAACTGCTGAAAATATAGCCGACCTGCTCACGAAGCCTTTGCCATTCATCAAACAAGAATATTTCAAGAAAAAAATTGGATTTCTATAGATTGATTTTTTTTATCACAATTTTCATATTATTCAATCCAAAAATTGAGGAGGAGTGTTGAAAATCACTTTACTATTTTTAGTTGACTCGACTATAAGAAAATGATTTATATATTTTGAATGACAACTGAAAAAGTCAATAAAAAAGTTTTGCAACTGATGCTTCAGAAATTATAATTTTTCTATATTAGTTGGTATAATTCCAAAAGTTACAAGGTTTTATACTATCACGTCTTTCTGCAATCGATGAAACACCATCACTTGACTATCTATTTTAACTCTCACTTCCATTATGGAGGCTATCGAGTTCTGGGATTTCATTTTTCTGATCTTGCTCCACTATTATTTGTGAATTCCACTAGCTTTCTGCCCTGTTTTTTGTTTCAATATTCGAATATGAACTGAAAATTAATTGAATTATTGTCATAGTTCAATTTAGAATAGAATAGTCACTCACCTCCTTGTTTGGAGATATTTCTCCAAAAAAAACATAATTTCAAAATATGGGCAAGTTATCTGCGAAGCTGCGGAACTCGATGGTATATTTTTGATTTCCCTTCTAAGACCCGTACTTTTATTTCTCAAAGTCTTTCATCTGAGTGCACAAACTTGGGCTACAGAGTGATTTGAAAATATTTTTTGGCACTCACATGTTTCCTCCAATGGGAGATTGTGAACCAAACATTTTCTTTCAGTCGGTAGTTTTTGTATCTTCCATCACTTTTTAAATATAACTGAGAAATAGTCTGAGAGCTAGCTGGCTACGTGGGGTACGGGTGACTCGGTGCAGGGTGAATTTTAGCATTTACAGGTTCGGTTGTTGCCGACGTAGCGTGAAACGGGCCGCCAGAAGGCACTCCGGAAGAATAACGTAAGGGTAGAATTTTTTACGTGACCAAGTGATAAGGTGTACGACTGAAAATTTGCAGAATAATCGGAGGTTATACAAATGAGTGGAGAAAAAATTGCCAGACGACTAGGGGAAGATAAAGACCAGCGCTAATGTTGTGAAAAATTTTGCAATAATTATGTGACTCGGTGCAATTCTGGCAATTTCTATACTTATTCTGTGACTCAAAACTGGATTGACTGCAAAATGCCAGATTGTTGAGTGGAAGAATTACAAAGATATTCGCGATACTATATGAGCGTAGGCGGCCCACTCTATGGATCAATTTTTTTATATTTCATATTTTATCTCATAAGGTGCACTTCTGGCGATTTGTCAACATAATTTATAATGCTTTAATATACTAATTGCTCAACTGTTAGAAGTAGATTCGGAAGACATTGATTGTTTTTAAACAATAACATGAAATTGATTTTTATTCATACGTCTAATACAATACATAGATATACAGTGTCACACATAAAGTTCGCGACATATGGAAGTTTTTTTATTGATAGATATACAGGGTGATTCGAAAGTACTTTGACAAACTTCAGGAGATGATTCCTCACAATATTCTAATATGAATTGCCCAAATGAATATATGTCCGGAAACGCTTCGTTTCCAAGATAAAGGGTGTTGAAGTTTTATTTTTATTTTGTTTTTTTTTAAATAACTCTTGAAATACTGAACTTAATTAAACGAAACTTGGTAATATGAGGTTTTTAAGATGTCGAATTCGAACCTGATGTTATTATTGCTCGTACTCGTAGGGGGCGCCACCAACACGTCTTTTTCTTATTTGAAGATTCATAACTTTTTTTAGTGTTCTTCTAGCACATATTTCAGTAAAAAAATCGAGTCCTCTATCATATCTACGTAAAAAAGCTACCCTTGTTACAAGTCGCTGTAAGCAACAGTTTTCTAGATATTAGGACTTGAAAATTTCAAGTGGATTATTTGATAATCTATGCATGTAATAATTATTACCTTCATTTTGCATTTGCCTTTGCATTAATTTGACGTTTAAGTAAGCAGTTTTGGTTTTTTTGTAGGGGGCTCCAACTATTCTATTACTTTTTACTCGCTTGAAGAGGTCATTACTGTTGGGTACGTTCCTTTATGACATCCTTAAGCGAAATAGTAATTTAATAATAATAATTCAATAGTTATAATTAATAGTAATAAAATTTGCAAGAAATGTCAACATTTTATTTCAGGAAATTTTGAATATGTAGAATAAACTAAAATAAACGAAACCAAATTGTATTCAAATGATTTGTTGAAAGTGTCCACCTTCTGCGAAGATACAGCCAGTCAGTCGTCTAGTCATTGAATCTCGTTCCCGTTCAAAAATTATTGGTGTGTTCCTTATTGTTTCACATGCGTCTACTATTCGGTTTCTAAGATCTTCCTCGTTCGCTACTGGAGTTTTATAAACTAGAGACTTCAAGTGTCCACAAAAATAAAAATCTATCGGGTTTAGATCTGGGGACCTTGGTGCCCACGGCTGGTTAGGTTCTTCTACACCCCTACCGATCCATCGATTTGGATAGATTGTGTTAAGGAATTCCCTGGCTACAACGATAAAATGGGCCGGAGCCCCATCATGCATAAACCACATGCGGAAACGAATTTCTAATGGTACATTCTGAAGTAGTCCTGGCAATTCATTTTCTAAAAAGTGTCTGTAAGTTGCGCCATTCAGTCGGAGCGGAAGAAAGAAAGGACCTATCAAGTAATTATCAATTATTGCCGCCCATACATTTACAGAAAATTGATACTGATAATGCCTTTCACTAACTGCTTGCGGATTTTCGAGAGCCCAAACATGGTTGTAATGAAAGTTTGTGATAGCATTTCTGGAGAAGTTTGACTCGTCCGTGAAGAGAACATATTTCAAAAATTTAGGATTTTCAGCCAATTTTCTCAAAAACCACTGACACATAGTAATGCGTTGGGGAAAGTCTCGTGGCAAAAGAGCTTGTACTCTTTGAATATGGTATGGATAAAACTGTTGATCGTGGATAATCCTCCAAACTGTGGACTGAGTAGAATTGACAGCTTCAGTAATTATTCTTGTACTTGTTTCTGGATTCTCCTCGAGAGCGTTCAAAACAGCTTCTTCCAATTCTGGGGTTCGGACTGCTCGTGGTCTTCCAATAATATCAGCTGCCCTCTTAAAGCTACCTGTTTCTGCCAAACGACGGTGCAGACTAGCAAATGTTGGAGCTGAAGGCAGTACTCGATTAGGAAATCGCTCCTGGTAAATACGTCTTGCTTCGCGCGCATTGCCATCCGCAAGGCCATAAACGAAATGCATATCGGCTAAATGAGCATTATTGTTTAAATAATCCATTTTTTCAAAATTAGTATTTTCTACTTCTACTTACGGAAACTTCAACAAAACGTTTAACTGTCACAAAATATGTAATTACCAAAACTACTCACTTAAACGTCAAATTCTTTTCCAAAGCATTCTTGTGAAAAATGCAAAATATTGGTAATAACTTTAACATGCATCGATTATCAAATAATTGACTTGAAATTTTCAAGTCCAAATATTTAGAAAATGGTTGCTTACAGCGACTTTTAACAAGGGTAGCTTTTTTATGTAGATATGATAGAGGAATCGATTTCTTTACCGAAAAATGTGCTAGAAGAACACTCAAAGAAGTTATGAATCTTCAAAAAAGAAAAAGACGTGTTGGTGGCGCCCTCTACGAGTACGAGCAATAATAACATCAGGTTCGAATTTGACACCTCAAAAACCTCATATTACCAAGTTTCGTTTAATTAAGTTCAGTATTTCAAGAGTTATTTGAAAAAAAAAACAAAATAAAAATAAAACTTCAACACCCTGTATCTTGGAAACGAAGCGTTTCCGGACATATATTTATTTGGGCAATTCATATTAGAATATTGTGGGGAATCACCACCTGAAGTTTGTCAAAGTACTTTTGAATCACCCTGTATAGAAAATTTGACTTCGCAGTTAGTTTGTGCTTGAAAAATGAGTAAAAAACAGCATCTTTCCTTTTTTCATGTGTTACTATAAACCTGTGAAATTTGACATTTTTTTCGAAAATCCTCAAAAAGTCAGTTTTATTGGAAATTTCGAAAAATGCCAAAGAAAAAAGTTGCTCAGTTTCCAATTTTATACATTTGCTCCAAATTTGGACTCTTTACTGTCACTTCGACTTTTTTCCAATTTTTTTTAATTTTTCGAATCTTTCGCTTTATCGATTCGAACGAAACATGATTCAAATTTCATAATTTTGATGAATATGAGACTTCAATATCATATCTTGCCTAGAAAATACCCACATTGGCCTGTTACCAGAAAATTGAAAAAATGCACCTCCAGAAATTCGTCTTTGTTGTTGCAAAGTTCATCTAGTTTTTTCATATCATTGTTAAACTGATTCGGATTTTCAATGTATGGACGCTAATATGTTGGTGATCGAATAAACGAATTTCTCTTCATTCTTATTACACTCGTATTTCTTTTTTTAATAGAATTTTATTCAGTTTGATTATTTTTCTGACCAATAATTCAGTTACAAACAAACCCGAAATATCATACTGTTCTGTAAACTAAACAATGACCTACAGTTTCATAACTATTCATATTCGTATTCGTATTCGTCTTCGTATTCGTATTCGTGTTCGTGTTCGTGTTCGTGTTCGTGTTCGTGTTCGTGTTCGTGTTCGTGTTCGTGTTCGTGTTCGTGTTCGTATTCGTGTTCGTGTTCGTATTCGTATTCGTATTCGTATTCGTATTCGTATTCGTATTCGTATTCGTATTCGTATTCGTATTCGTATTCGTATTCGTATTCGTATTCGTATTCGTATTCGTATTCGTATTCGTATTCGTATTCGTATTCGTATTCGTATTCGTATTCGTATTCGTATTCTTATTCACATTCACATCACATTCACATTCACATTCACATTCACATTCACATTCACATTCACATTCACATTCACATTCACATTCACATTCACATTCACATTCACATTCACATTCACATTCACATTCACATTCACATTCACATTCACATTCACATTCACATTCACATTCACATTCACATTCACATTCACATTCACATTCACATTCACATTCACATTCACATTCACATTCACATTCACATTCACATTCACATTCACATTCACATTCACATTCACATTCACATTCACATTCACATTCACATTCACATTCACATTCACATTCACATTCACATTCACATTCACATTCACATTCACATTCACATTCACATTCACATTCACATTCACATTCACATTCACATTCACATTCACATTCACATTCACATTCACATTCACATTCACATTCACATTCACATTCACATTCACATTCACATTCACATTCACATTCACATTCACATCCACATTCACATTCACATTCACATTCACATTCACATTCACATTCACATTCACATTCACATTCACATTCACATTCACATTCACATTCACATTCACATTCACATTCACATTCACATTCACATTCACATTCACATTCACATTCACATTCACATTCACATTCACATTCACATTCACATTCACATTCACATTCACATTCACATTCACATTCACATTCACATTCACATTCACATTCACATTCACATTCACATTCACATTCACATTCACATTCACATTCACATTCACATTCACATTCACATTCACATTCACATTCACATTCACATTCACATTCACATTCACATTCACATTCACATTCACATTCACATTCACATTCACATTCACATTCACATTCACATTCACATTCACATTCACATTCACATTCACATTCACATTCATATTAACATTCACATTCACATTCACATTCACATTCACATTCACATTCACATTCACATTCACATTCACATTCACATTCACATTCACATTCACATTCACATTCACATTCACATTCACATTCACATTCACATTCACATTCACATTCACATTCACATTCACATTCACATTCACATTCACATTCACATTCACATTCACATTCACATTCACATTCACATTCACATTCACATTCACATTCACATTCACATTCACATTCACATTCACATTCACATTCACATTCACATTCACATTCACATTCACATTCACATTCACATTCACATTCACATTCACATTCACATTCACATTCACATTCACATTCACATTCACATTCACATTCACATTCACATTCACATTCACATTCACATTCACATTCACATTCACATTCATATTCATATTCATATTCATATTCATATTCATATTCATATTCATATTCATATTCATATTCATATTCATATTCATATTCATATTCATATTCATATTCATATTCATATTCATATTCATGTTCATATTCATCAAAATTATGAAATTTGAATCATGTTTCGTTCGAATCGATAGAGCGAAAGATTCGAAATATTAAAAAAATGGAAAAAAAGTCGAAGTGACAGTAGAGAGTCCAAATTGGGAACAAATGTATAAAATTGGAAACTGAGCAACTTTTTTTTTTGGCATTTTTCGAAAACTAAAAAAAAACTGATTTTTTGAGGATTTTCGAAAAAAATGTCAAACTTGACAGGTTTATAGTGGCACATGTCTTTTACTTATTTTTCAAGCACAAACTAACTGCGAAGTCAAATTTTCTTTATATCTCCTAATAAAAAAACTTCCATACGTCGCGAACTTTATGTGTAACACTGTATATGTAAAACTGATCGGATCATTATACTAATGAATCGCGAATATTAATACTAATTAATTTATTTTAATACTAATTAATCTATTTTAATAATAATTAATCTATTTTAATACTAATATTAATCGAATGTGAAATTAGTCTGTTCGATAACCACCCATTTCCATATCGTCATCAAATTCAACGTCATCATCGCTGTTGAATATCATTTCATCATAGTAAGCTGAAAGTACTAATTAATGATTCACAAGCGTCTAGCCGTACCTTTCTACTTTTGATCCTGCAGTAACGCATGCGCACTGTGTCCGCGCCAAATTTAAAATATCAATTTAATTGTTGTATGCTGTCAGTAATTGTTGTGAAGTAATCGAATGACTTTTAGATTTCTTAGGTGAGTTTATTGTTAACTGATTTGTGTTTTTGATCAAACTGTTTAAATTGACTTGGTGTACTATTTGTACAAATCGTTTTGTTAGTAGTTTGAGAGGGCATGTAAAAAAGTTCCACCCAGACATAATTATTTCTCTCTCTACATTGATAAAAATATATAAAAAAAGTAAATTCAACTTTATTTTATCTTTTGAAATAGATTCTTCCCTGACTTCATCAAAGTTGGTTTGAATGGTTTTAGCAGCAATTTTGGCAGCTATAGTTTTTTTCAGATTTAGACAAAATTATGTAACCTAATTCTTGATTATACTCCTTTATTTAGTACCGTAAGTACTAATTGAGTTGGCCAATATTCGTTGATTTTATTGTAACTTTAAGTATCTTATGCCAGAACTCTCTGGATTGAATGTGCCAGAACGGTGGTAAATTAATCTCCTCTTTTTGACAATATTCGTGGAGTAAGAACCATGTTCAACTTCTCTTATCCAGCAATGAAATTCATTCTTGTTGGAGGATTTTAAGTTCAAGGATGAGAGGTTTATGCCATGAACTAATTTGAATTGATTCAATCTCTTTGATTTTCCAAAATTTCCTTCGTTCATAAACAACATTTGAATTCTACCTTCTTTAGACTCTCATCAGAGGTCACTTCCAGTATTTTTGGTAAATAATCCAACAGAATACCCTGTAAAACACCTCGCAATAAAAACATTTCAGCAGAGACGTCTCTTCAAAACCAACAAAGCCGTTTTTAAACGACCTAATAAATTAATCAGCCAGATGATATAAAGAATACTGGTACTGGCTCCACCGAAAACATTGGTAAATTTTAATAAAGTTCTTTAAACATTAATTTGTGTTTAATACGTCCAATTTAAAAAAAAACATTACTTAACACTTTAGAAAAGGCCTTCGAGATGTTTATACCCTCCTAATAAAATAACTCTGATCTTAATCTAAATTCTGAATTGGTAAAACACATAAGATTTGTGTTTTGTCTCACACATTTTCTATTTTGAATTTGCTGCGGTCACTACTGTATCAAAAGTAGAATGGTACGGCTAGACGCTTGTCAACACAGATATCTAGGCAAATACATATAAGTGGTGAGATCGACAGAGACAACGAAAGAAAAAGAGAGATAGCATTAGAGCAGATGTTAAGAAGAAAAGGGGCCGTATCTGTGGAAGCTAATGTCGACATCATGAGAGTGGAAAATTTCGAAATGTAAATGAAAAATATATCATATATGTATAGTAATATATAAATATTCAAATTCAAATATAATCCAATATTTGTATTCGACAAATATTCAATAATTTCATTTTGATAGACCGATACAAAATTAATCGTCATAATTTATCATTAAAAAAATTATATCGTTGAATACGTATGTCTTCCTAATTGACTTCTGGCATTTGTCCAAAGGTGTCATGAAATATCCTTAAATATATTTACAAATCACCAGTAGCGCACCTAATGAGATAAAATATGAAATATAAAAAAAAACTGAACCATAGAGTGGGCCACCGACGCTCATAGTATCGCCAATATCTTTGTTATTCTTCCACTTAAGGTGCATTTAGTCAACATCATTTTAAAATTATACTTAAATATATGTTAAAAACGAATGTTGAATCTGTTAAATCGAATGGTACCATTCAAACAACAATATTAAGTTTATGATAAAAACATGTCACTTTGAAAATCCTAACTTTATAAGAATCTTACTTTTACAATAAAAATATTGTCCATAATTCATGTCTTCCTAAAGTTTCATATCATAAAATGTACCTGTCATTCTAAAATTTATGCCTAAATCTAAAACTTGTATAATATTTGGTATCATACAAAATTATTTTCAAGGTTATGTTTGTGCTGAAACCACTTGTGGGAATTCAATTCAACACTTGTATAAAGACATTATTTATTTAAAACACCAAGGTTATGTCTGTCAGTTGACAAAATCGAGCTTATAACCTATTAATGAGAATTTAATTTAGTTCCCTTATAGTTAGGCAACTTTTGATGCCGAGTGTGTATTGTGGGTTGCAGAAATATCAAATTCAAACCCGCTCACTTGGTAAGATATTTTCAGTGGGAGATATAAAAACAGGACACTTTTTATAACAACTTTTTATTTCACTATCGAAAGTTTTGGGCTGTTCAAGCGCTGTGGAAATTAGTTGATTGACGATACTGCTAAAATCACGTCAGATTTACACCATTATCTTTTTTCTTGAATTTTCATAGACTGATAATTTTGAGCCTTGTTGGTTTCTATCGAGTGGCGGACAACACGACGTTTGCGCTTGATGCCTGGTCATTTTATTTAGGTAAGCATTAATTATTTCATGGGGAAATGTACCAGTTTTCTGTTCCTGGTCCCTGAAGGGCCCTATCATTCAGTTGTTCATCTACAAGTGGGTGTTAAAACATTTTATTTAGTTGTAGAAAATATATCGAGAAAACGTGCTTTATCAACCCCCCAGAATAAAGCTTTGTTGGAACTCCTGGTCCTGTGTATAATTCAGCCAACCCCCAAAACAATGCCTGAGAATAGGGAGTATCTGTGCATGTTTATGTCAGTGCTTGTGCTAAAGTTACGTTTATGTTGACTAAATACACCTTTAGGCTTCTGGCGTTTTGCAGGCAATCCAGTTTTGAGTCACACACTAAGTATAGAATTTGCCAGAAGTGCACCGAGTCACATAATTATTGCTAGAGTTTTCACAATATTAGCGCATTCTGGGGGGTCTTTATCTTCCACCTAGTCTTCTGGCAATTTTTTCTCTACTTATTTGGTTAAACTCCGATTATTCTGCAAATTTTCAGTCCTGCTCCTTATGACTTGGTTAACGTAAAAAAAATGTGTATTTAACCCTCTGCCCTTGCGTTATTCTTCCGGGGTGCCTCTTTGCGGCCCGTCTCACGCTACGTCGGTAACAACCGAATGCTAAAATTTACCCTGCACCGAGTCACCCGTACTCCACGTAGCCAGCTCTCCGTCTAAAAGGTCGATACCTGTTCTATCAACATACAATCATCCATTTTACTGATAATATATACACCAATCTCTAATGAAATTCAAAATTTCAAATTAGAAATTAATGTCAATCAATGCCAATGTCAAAACGAAAAAGTGAAATTCATGGAATTTGCACAAAACAAAAAGGTCATTGTCGAGAAAGCTGCGATTTAATGGGAAAGCAAACTGTCAATTGGTTCTATGTAGAGGGCGCCAAGTGGTTGTCATCAAAAGGTGTATTACTTATATAGGATAATTTGTGATTTTTCGTTTTTATTCAGAGAAATGGGTCGTTTTGCTTCTTTTGGGTGCGAAGAAATAGGAGTTTATAAGTTTCCTAAAGATACTGTTATTAGAAAAAGTGGGAAAAATCTTTGAGAATAGTAAAGTTCAAATGTACTGATCATTCTAGGTTATGTGGTAAACATTTCAAAGATTCTGATTTTGAGACTACTTCAAAGACGCAACTGGTACGTAGGAATAATTTTACTTACTTGTACTTGTTAATAATTTTATAAAATTTCATAGGGTTTCCGCTTCAAAGAAAATTTCTTAAAAAATCTGCTGTACCTTCCGTATTTCGATGTACTTCGACAAAAACTTCGAATTCTATCAGTTCACGGATGGTGAGATCAGAAAAAAGGAATGCTAAACGTGATTTGAAGCCACCTAGTACTGTAACATCTGAAATGTTTGAAGATAAAGAGAATGAGCTTCCACTCAGTGGTAAGTATCCAACAAATAAAATCATTATATTGTATTTGCTGCCCCACCTTCACTATATTCAGTTTTTTACTGAACTTTGTTGTGTTCTTGTATATTTTATCATCCAGTATTTATGACACTTGATGATTCGTCAAGACCTGTCAGAACGGAAGGGTCTCTCAGTTAGACAAAATAAAGAATTTATGTGTCACCGACGTTTTCATAATTGTAATAATACACAGTATTTACCCTTTTCATATTAATTGGCGACGAGTGGAAGAAAACGATACAAGTATGGATGCAAATCAGTTCAAGGAATTAATGTCAACGTTGCAAAACCAACAGCAAGTACTACTAACTCAACTTGTTAGTCAATTTCGTCCTGATGTTTCAACAGTGAGTTTTTCCAGTATAGCGCCGTTTGAAAACTTTGATCCGAATCGTGAAAAGTTCGTATGTTACCTGGAACGTTTCGAAAATTATTATACTATGAAAGGCATCACAGATATATCTAAAATTGCACAACTCCTGCGTGTTTCTATTGGGTCAACTCATTACAATAGCTTAGCAGCTTTTCTAGGACCCGCAAAGTCAGTGAAAAATCTGTCTTACGACGATCTTGTCAAGGCATTCAAGCAAATGCTTATTCCGAAGCGTACCGTAGTTGTTTCTCAACATTATTTCCTGAACATTTACCAAAAGGACCGACAGTCTATCGCTGATTTTGTTGCCGCTCTTCAACGAGACATCGTGGAATGCGAGTTTGCCGTGAAATGTGAATGTGACTTATCAGTTTCAATAGCTGACGTTTTTCTCAGGGCACAATTTATTAGAGGACTTCGTGATGATTGGTTGAGGGAACAGATACTACAATTCAATGATACAAATTTTGAAGAAATTTTGACTAAAGCTCTTGCATTAGAAGCTTCAAGAATCGAAAGCAAAGAGTTAATTCAAACCCAACGACCCATTAGTTCCAGTCACCATAACTTTAATTGAAAAGCTTTACCGATAAGTTGAAAAACTTCTGACATTAAAGTATATTTTTATATATATATATATATATATATATATATATAAATATATATATATATATATATAAATATATATATATATATATATATATATATATATAAATATATATATATATATATATATATATATATTTGGATCTTCTCATAAGATTTTTGAATTGGCAACATAAGTGCCCTTACTCTTACAACTCAAATATTTTTACATTCACATTTGGTTAATTTGACAGTGACATGAAGTTGAATTGAAGTACAGCCCGGGAAAAACCGGTGAAAACACTGCACTCTCGCTTCTACTCGAAAATGTTTACTAAGGAATTTAGAATCTGATGAAAGCTCCCTGATCAATACCAGTGCAACAACAAACTGTGGGTAGACCCGTCATTCCAAAGAATGCCTAGGTCGTTTGAAACGAGTCGGGTCGTCAATAATGTAATCTACTGCGGCCCTGAGAAGCGGGTTTTCGTGAGCTTCCGCCCATTCGAATACCCTCTGAGTGTGCGGTCTGATCTCACTTTGGATAGTGACAAGACCCAAATCTTCTTGTATGAACGTTACGCACATACCATGGAGCGTTCGTAATCATTCTCAAAATTTTATTTTGTAGTCTTTCAATAATTAGAATATTTGACTGACTAGTATGACCCCAGGCTGCTGAAGCATACATAATGACAGGTTTAAACACCATTTTGTAAATCATCAGTTTGTTCTTCAAAGACAGCTTACTGCATATTAAGGTAGAATTTTTTAATTTTTTTGTTTTGATGTTTTCAATATGTGTCCAGGTGAGCCGGCGATCCAGAATAATACCTAAGTACTTGACTCGTGTGGACCAGTTAATCTCACTGCCTGAAACCCTAACGCTGCTGTGAGGCGGTCTAATACCTCTCCCCAGCGAAATCACGTGAGTCTTGTTCGGATTCACCTTCACTTTCCACTTCAAATACCACCGCTGAAGCATGTCAATCGCATCTTGCAATAAAACAAGACCGGCTTGGTGGTTGAGTGTCGAAGAAAGCAAAGCAGTGTCATCAGCGAAAAGATAGACCTTCACGCTATCTATCCTAGGGATGTCGCTGGTATAAAGGCTATAAAGCAAAGGTGACAATACTGCCCCCTGTGGAACCCCAGCCTCAATTGTTGACTTTGATATAATACAGTAACATTTAACTATTATACAATACACTAATGTGACAATGTCAGGCGGTAGACAGATACAGCAACGTATAACAGTAATTAAAAAACGAATGAATACGACATACGAACAAACAGACAAACACATATAGGTATCAATAAAATCAGAGATTTAAAATATGTAAATATTGTCTCCACACCATAAATCAGCAATCAATATAAAATAACGAATAGAAGCTTGAACGTACGAATATTTCTCGATTTCTGTATTGCTTCAGGAAGAGTATTAGGTAATTTGGAACTATTATGAAAGAGACCCCTTTGATATAAACTGGACGAATGAATGTTTAGATGGAGGCAATCTGTTTGTCATGCTTGTTTCATAGGTATACTCAACTATTTCCGCCTACCTCGTATTTACATATGTGTTTAATGGATGATTTAGAGACATCGTTCATTAATGGGCCATGGTGGTCGGCTGGTAAAAGCGTACGCCTCGCAAGCGTGGGGTCGTGGGTTCGATCCACCGATTCACCGGTCTCGTGCATAGCATCACACGTTAAAAGGTAAGGGCTGTGTCTTCCCTAGCTCACACAAGTCTCTCGAAGACTTCCGAGGGTTGCGCGTAATGATGTCAGTAAAATTTCATACTCCTCTAGAAACCGTTCCAGAAATCGACCATGTTCAAGAAACAGAAATCGTTCTTCAAGTAACAGTAATCATTTCCGTTTTCGGCGTCAACGACCGAATTATCAGGCATTAGGAATTGAAAATATGTGTTTTCGCTGTGGAAGAGACAACCATAAAGTTGATGATTGTCGTGTCGACCGCTCTAACGTTAAATACGATATGTGCCCTAAGGAAGGTTATGTGAGTAAGGTTTGTATAACAACCTTGCTGAAGAACTATCGTAAACAGAACAGTTCCAACAGTTCTTCGACCTCAGTTCATAATGTTTCTTGTCGCTCTGATATTTCATATGGACTAAATCAAATTCAACCTTTCGATGTTGTCGATTTATTCGAAATGACAAATGACTCTGACAAATACATAATTTCAGTCACATTGAATGGAAAAATTCAACGTTTTGAGGTAGATTCCGGTGCAAAATTTTCACTGATTTCTGAAAACGATTTCAATCGACTGAATTTCAGAATTCCTCTTGAACCATCGACTGTTGCTTTTCGATCATACTCAGGCAATATTATCGAACCAAAAGGAAAAGTGATGATCACTGTTGGATATCGTGATAAGCAAATCTTAGGAGAATTACAAATTGTTCCTGAAGGACACGATGCTTTACTAGGTCGTCAATGGATAAGAGGATTAGGAATCGAACTTCGACAAATTGATACAGATAAAAACCTTATATCTCGTGTTTATTCTGTAAGGTCAACCGAAGATATATTCAAAAATTTTCCATCTATTTTCCTGGAAAAGGTTGGATGTGTGCCGCGTTTTCCAAGTTACACTTCAACTTCGGGAACTTCGGAAACATATTTACACTAGAGAACGTGATGTTCCGTACGCGCTTAGAGAACAAGTGGAGAAAGAATTGGACTTATTAGAAGACGACGGCATAATTTCTCCAGTTGCTGTTACAGACTGGGGTTCTCCACTTGTGGTCATTCCGAAAGCTGATGGAGGGGTACGTTTGTGCGTCGATTATAAATGTGGCGTTAATGAACGAATTATTCAGGCAAACACCCCCATTCGACGAATTGACGATGTGTTGAACAGTATTCGCAACTCGCAGTACTTTTGTAAGCTAGACCTTTTACAGGGATACCTACATCTCAGAGTCGATGAGAATAGCAGTATAATTCAAACTATATCAACACATCGAGGAACTTATCGTATGAATCGTCTAAGATTTGGTATCAAAACTGCTCCAGCTGAGTTTAATAGGATTCTATCTCAAATTCTGAAGGGACTCAAAAAAACTGAAGCTTATTTCGATGACATTGTTGTTCATGGTACAACGTTCGATGAGTGTGCTCATAATCTTGAAGAATGCCTCAATAGACTTTCAAAGTGCGATATTCATCTCAACAAGCACAAATGTACATTCTTCGTGCAGAAGATTGAATATCTGGGTCATATCGTTGAATATAACAGGATAAGCAAGTCTCCCGCAAAGATGCATGCCGTTCAAAATCTACCGCGACCTTCAAATGTTGATGACATCAAACGATTTCTCGGACTTGTCACTTATTATTCTCAGTTTATACCAGATTTTTCAACGATGTCCTGTTTAATCAAGAAAAATCAACCCTGGAGATGGTCAGCAAATTGTGAATCTGCTTTCCTGAACATCAGAACTGAACTTTGCAGTGACAGAGTACTGATACCTTTTGACCAAAGTCTGCCACTGATTCTAACGACGGACGCGAGCCTTTATGGTGTTGCTGCAGTTCTGAGCCATACAATTGACGGTTTCGAAAAACCTATCGCGTATGCTTCCCGTTCGCTCACAGATTCAGAGAAAAATTATAGTCAGTTGGACAGAGAAGCTCTTGCAATTATTTTCGGTGTCACTCATTTCTACATGTACTTGTTTGGTACCCATTTTCTTTTAGTCACTGACAACGAACCATTATCAAGGATACTGCACCCTTACAAGGCTCTACCACAAATGACTTCATCGCGCCTTCTTCGATATGCTTCTTTTCTGTCTGGATTCCATTATTCTGTCAAATTCAAAAAAGGAAAGGATAATCAAAATGTACATTGTTTGTCTCGAGCTCCAGTGAAGCAACTCAATGTTTCATCAGATGAACTAATCAGTGAATCAGTACTGCGATCAAGTTGTGTTTCAAATTTCAAACAGCGAGATCACTTCAAGTATTATCAGAACAGAAACTGAAAAAGATCCAGACTTGAAACAGATTCTCGACAGTTTGCTTTCATTGCTTTCATCTGCAGCAAAAGATACTGAGTTCACATTAGTTGACGGAATAATTTTTCGAAAAGATAGGGTTGTCATTCCAATTTCCCTACGTTCCAAAATCCTTGACGAACTACATGAGACTCATTTGGGTCTTACGAAGATGAAACAGCTGGCACGACGTTATGTTTATTGGCCAAATATAGATCGCGATATAGAAAAACATAAATCATGGCAAAACGATACGCTCCCTACTGTTAATTAATATTCAAAGCATACGCAACAAACTTGATGAACTATCTATTCTTATTGAAGAACAAGGTGAACCAGATATAATTTCAATTACCGAACATTGGCTAGAAAAAAATGAATCATGTGCCCTGCCGAATTATGATATAATTTCTAAATTCTGTCGTGAAGATAAAACACACGGTGGTACTTTAATTTTTGTAAAAAAAGATAGTTCCCAAAAATATTTATTTGAAAATGTGGATAATTTTGATTCCATGTTGAAGGAATGTTTATTTGAATTCTCCTTGATTCATAACAAATTGAACAACCTGTACATTCTCTGCATCTACAGGCCTCCAAGTTGTAAGCCAATAGATTTTTTAGTAAAATTGGAGATTCTCCTTTACAGCTTACCAATAAACTCAAAAATTCTATTGACGGGGGACCTCAATATTAACTTTGAAAATGATATTTCAACGGATACCCAAAACTTGAAAAATTTACTCCTTTCATTTAATTTGACTATGCATGTTGCAGAACCCACTAGGGTGTCTGCCCATTCTTCAACAGTGATTGATTACATTTGCTCTAATTTTGTAGATGATTGTATTTCCTGTGATGTTCTTCCTGCTGGTTTGTCAGACCATCATGCAGTTGTATTAAAAAGCATTGTAGAAACAAAAAATTCTCATAAATATAAACAGGGTAGAATCTACAGCAAAGAAAATTACTCAAAGTTTCAACATTATTGCGAATCTGAAATTAAACGGGATATATTACAACAAAATGAGTCGATTTCTATCTTCCACAAAAAAATGTCTGACATCTTTGAGAAATGTTTTCCCTTGAGAAAATTAAAATCAAAAAATAAAAAGGCATGGGTTACTTTGGGCATTAGAACTTCAGCCAAAAACCTAAGGTCCCTGCACATAATTAGGAAGTCTAACACGGATACATTTTTTTCAAATTATCATAACAAATACAGGAACATATACAGAAAATTAATCAAAACCGCCAAAAGTATTTATTATGCAAAAAGAATAGAAGAAGCAAAAAATAAAAATAAAGAAAGTTGGGCAATTGTAAATGAACTCCGAGGAAAAGGTAAAAGCACGAAAGGTGAAGTTAACATAGAACCAAATCACATAAATGACTACTATTGTTCGGTTTCTCAAAAATTAACAGCGCATCTAAAACCTAAAAAGAATCCAACAGAATACCTGGAACATATTAGAATTAACGAAGAATTCTATCTTCAACCAACGAATACAGCAGAGATAAAACAGATCATAAAAGAAATAAAGAACAAAAAATCATCCGGAATAGATGGTATCAACATAAAATTTTTTGAAAACCTACCTGATCAAGCACTAGATATTCTAGCGGAATCTATTAATGAATCTTTTCTTACTGGAATCTTTCCAACATGTTTGAAACTTGCTATTGTTATACCTCTACATAAAGGAGGAAACCTCGAAGATCCATCAAATTTTCGACCTATCTCACTATTGTCAACTCTATCAAAGATTATAGAAAAACTTGTTAAACTTCGAATACTAGAATTTGCAAATCAGAATAATTTAATATCGAAATACCAATTTGGATTTCAAAAATCAAAAAGCACAAATGATGCTTTTTTTTCTTTACTAGAACAGGTCTACACAAGTCTGAATAATGATGAGCACGTAGCGGCGGTATTCTGCGACTTTTCAAAAGCGTTTGACTGTGTGAATCGCAGAACCCTGCTGCAGAAATTAAATGTATATGGATTCAAAGGTGTCTCTCTGAAATGGTTCGACTCTTACCTCTCCAACAGATATCAAGTTGTTAAAGTGAATGATCAGACATCAAATAAATTAGAGATCACAAATGGGGTTCCACAAGGATCTATCCTTGGACCACTGCTGTTCCTGCTGTATCTGAATGACCTGACAAACATAGATATTCATGGAAATTTCACACTATTTGCGGACGACACTACCCTTCTTTGGCGGGGTAAAAACACTGAAGTTCTTAAAAATCGGGTATACCATGATTTAGGCTTAGTGAAGGATTGGTGTGATTCGAACTCATTGAGCTTCAATATTTCAAAAACAAACCTTCTCACCTTCAAATATGAACATCATGACTTGTACCTTGAAACACAGCTAATTCAAAATAAAACCTCTTGCAAGTTCCTTGGACTATATATTGACAATAAATTGAGGTTCCAAGATCATGTGAATTCATTAACAAAAAAACTCTCCTCTGGATGTTATGTGATTAGAACTATAGCTAGAGAACTCAACTTCGATATGGCAAAATCGGCTTATTTTTCTTTGATAGAATCCCATCTTAGGTATGGAATTGCCTTTTGGGGTTTTTCTAGTCAGCTGCTCTTAAATTCGGTCTTTGTTCTTCAAAAAAGAGCAATAAGGTATATGTGTAATACTGAGTCGAGGGAACATTGCAAACCCCTCTTTATTCAGCACAAAATACTCACATTGGTTAGTATATTTATTTTGGAGACGGTGTGTCTTATCCATAAAGTCAATTTAAGTGCAGTTAATCCACAACCTGGTTATAGCACAAGGCAAGATGGGAATATACCACTTCCGATCCCCAAATCATCCTTGACAAAATATTCAGTTATTTACTCGATTAAATCCCTATTCTCCTTTCGGAAGGAAGTAAAAATCATGCTACTTGACAAGGCCTACTATAACATTCAGGAATATTACGATGATCAATTATTGTGAGCAGATGTACTATTGGTTGTACAGCATGCATTTGTTTATGATTTCCTTACTTTAACTGAGGCATTTTTATCTCCTTTTGATATTTATCAGATGGTGGCTGTGATTTAATTGTATATGACTTTACTTATTAGTGCGATTTTTATTTATAATTTTATGTATTTAATATTTTACGATGCTTTGTCTATAAGATTTTATATCTTCTGTTTTGACAATAAAGTATACTTGATTGATTGATTGATTGATTGATTGGTTAAAGGTTGTCAGATGTGTGGTTTAACAAAATCAAACCCCCCAAAAGCACCTGTTCATTCGTGGGATCCTCCTGAACAGAATTGGGAACGGATACACATCGATTATGCAGGTCCGTTCGAAAACCGTTATTTCCGGATGTGCGTGGATGCCAGATCCAGATGGACTGAAGTGAAAATATTGAGGGATGTACCGACAAGTTCCGGTACCATTTTCCTTCTGGAAAATATTTTTTCTATGCATGGTTACCCACAAGTTATCGTATCGGACAACGCTTCAATATTCCAAAGTACAGAATTTCAGGCTTACTGCACCACGAACGGAATTTTCCAAAAATTCATTGCTCCGAATTATCCTGCTACTAATGGTCTTGTAGAAAGAAACATCCAAACTTTAAAGAATCGGTTGAAGGCAATTTCCAGTGATAATAGGTCCATACATGAAAAGGTACAGAACATTCTGTTCCTCTACAGGGCTTCTCCACTTGCCTGTGGAAAATCACCCGCAGAATTGTATCTTAACAGGAAATTGAGAATCCGTTTGGACGCAATTTTTTCGTACAGACCTCAAAAGTCAAAGACCATTTCAAAGACTCCTAGATCATTCCGTAAGGGGGAGAGAGTTCAAATTAGACTGTTCATCAACAGCAAGAATGTCTGGCAATTCGGAGTAGGAAAAAAGATTCTTGGCCGACGACACTATTTAGTTTCATTGGATTCCGGTCGAACTTTGAAACGACATGTCGATCAACTTAGATCAAGTTTGGTTCAGAAACCCACTGTCACTTTTGGACCTACTGAATCATTAGAAGTTCCAAGAATACCAGTAATGCCTCGATCACAATCTATGTCCGAATGTACTGTTGAACCAACCGAAGCAAATGAAAACATAATGAAAACAAAACAATTATGTTTCAAGTTGGAGACGGTCTAATAAATTCAAAGTTTACCTGTAGAAGTAGTAATGTATGTGCTTCTTCGTTATTGGTGGCAATAACATATTACTATTCACGTTTCGTAACATATTTCTTTCCGGTAATTCCATCTGGAGCTCTGGTCTCTCTTGAGGGATATTCTCGAAATTAAAATTTCTATCATAAGCCTCTAATCTGAAAAAAATCAAACTTTACAACTTTTGAGATTAGAATAATGTTCATTGATTACTGGTCAACAAAAAAGAATATTTTTTTCTCCTTCTTGTTTTCATGCATATATTCATCATATTTTGTGCTCCAAACCCGGAATCTGACATACAATAAGTACCACACGTAGATTTACAATATAATAATTATTTAATTAACAAACTATTATTAAAATATCAATTATCGTAAAGAAATGAAAAAATATCATGGTCTAAGTTTTACAGTGAAAAATCCTAAATTATATCTCATTATATGGTGAGTAACTTTGTTATTTTGTGGTTTTTTTCCATTTCATCGTTTCTATTGGAGTTTCTCATTTCCCACTGTAGCGTTTTTCAATCTTCATTATATCCTGATGAAACCTTTCACCATGCTCATCTGATACGGCTTCAAGATTTTCAGGAAAGAAATCTAAATGAGAGTACAAAAAATGAATATTGAGTGACAAATTGCATCCTAAAGCTTTATAAGCAGAAAGAAGCTCCCGAATGATTTGTCAGTAGTTCTCACTTTTTCTATTACCAAGAAAATCATGACAAACTTCCACAAAAGCCACCCAAGCTCTTTTTTCTGCTCCGCTCAACTTCGAATCAAAAGCTTCACGTATCTCACGTATCTGCTTACCTTCAATTTTGCGTCACTGATTCGAGGAAATTTTGTTTTTAGATATTGAAAACCAGCACAATCTTTATTCATAGCTTTCACAAAGTTTTTCATGTGGAGTAGTGGCAGAAACATTTTCTCACTTGGCACTAAAGGTTTTTGAGACTCATTTTTAAGCCCAGGAGTTAAACTCTTTCTTAGTGGCCAAGTTTTTATTTGGTAATGTTTTTCTCTTGCGCGACTGTCCCACTCACAAAGAAAACAGCAAAACTTTGTGTATTCTCCTTGTAATCCAGTGAGTATAGCGACGACTTTTAAATCAGCATAAATATTCCATAAGTATTGAGAATATTCAATTTTTTCGAGTAATACCTCTAGGTTTGCATAAATTTCCTTCATGTTTGTAGCATGTGCAACGGGCACAGATGGGTATTTATTACCGTAATGGAGTAGAACGGCTTTTAAGCTTATTTTTGAAGCATCAATAAAAAGTCTCCATTCACTAGAATCTTCTGGAAAACTCAGTTCTTGAAGAAGCCCTACAGCATCATTACAATATACCAAATGATATTCTTTTGAAAAGTAACTCGTAAAATCTTCTTGCCACGTACGAAAATATGAAACTCTGGTACTTTTATCTGATGAAATATTCAGTGGATAAAAGTAATCAACAGTACAAAAGGAACGTGTATTTTAGGAAGTCTACAATTGAACGAACTGTTACATTTTGACAATGACAGTTACTCATATCATTCTCAGTCATATACAGAGTATAATATAGTTTGCTAAAATTGTAAGTAAACATATTCAACATTATCCAATAGATTCCACTGTTTTAATCTTGATCCAAGTAATTGCGCCTTAGATTTTGAAGGTCCCAAGTCTCTAAAAAGATCATTTAAGTCACCTTGTTTAAGTAAATGAGGTTCTTTAGATTGACTGGAAGATGCAGACAAAGCAGAAAGAAAACTCGATTGAGATTGAAGACCAGAAATATTTTTATTTTCCACCTTCTCATTAATTGGTGGAATTGGAGGTTTAAGTACCTTCACCACGAGGAATTGGTCTCTTTGCAGATGGGACTTTCAAGTATCCAACCTTTTTTTTTTCGAGTATCCTCGTGTTGATGTCATGCAGAGATCATTTTCATGATTCTGAGGCTCACTCCAAATCATTGGCATTGTAAACGGCATGGATTTGTGGCTTTCTTCAAGCCAACCTCTCAACGTTCTTGAGCAGCTATTGCAACATACTTTTGGCAACCAACTCTTATCTCGCTCATCGATAGAAAATCCAAAATATAGCTTATAAGCTGTTTTGACAAGATCTGTCATGACATTTCGCTGTGTTTTTAGTACGAATTCTCCATAATGGTGGATTTATAAACTCAACTAAACTAAGAATTGAATTAACAACTAATAATTAAGAAAGATGAATACGAGGAAACCCCATCAGTGTTTTATAAACTTTCAGCTGTAAATGGACCTTTACATTTACGGAAAATAAATGACAAAACTCGTTTAAATCGATAGTTGTTAGTCTGAAAAGTCCATTTAACAAAAAGTTCCATTATTTTTCTATTATTTTAAAAAAATATCACATTTGAAAATGTGCCGCTGACGTCACGTTCATCGGAAATATCTCCCACCATAATCCACGTTCCGAAACAGGCAATACCGTTCTCCTTAAAAATATAATTTCTAGCATGATATAAGCCTTTGAGAAATAATCAATACATTGTCACTTGATCAACTCATAGATAAAAATACACATATTAGCTATTTTTTATTGTATTTGTAACTTTCAAATTTTCTGAACAGACCATCCTTTTGATGAAGAACGTGCATTGACAACACAGCAAATCGTAATGACAGTTCTCAACTGTCAAAAGTTATATGGAGATGTGAGGTTAATGTTTATTTTATTTACATTCAACAATCAACACTTGATAACGACTGAAGATTTTAACAGTTGAAACGTCGTGATTAAAAATTGCAGAGGATTG
Organism: Chrysolina oricalcia; assembly: GCA_944452925.2. Taxonomy (NCBI): domain Eukaryota; kingdom Metazoa; phylum Arthropoda; class Insecta; order Coleoptera; family Chrysomelidae; genus Chrysolina; species Chrysolina oricalcia. Next base: position 51,099,504 of record OX101823.2, on the reverse strand, counting down.
AATTTTTCTTTGTTCTTTTTTAGACAATGAAAGTCCAGAATAACCTTACTCAAAGTGAAACATTGTCAACCACTTTCAAACAAAAATCAACATTCAACTGATAAATTCGATAATAATGTAGTGACGTGTTATCATAAACGATTTGGTGGGAATTTATTTGTGTAATTGTGTATTGAAAATATGGAACAAGGCTTCGTGAAGGGAAGTTCGGATAATTTACCGAGGTACAAAGCACCTTTTCGACATGTTCAGTTATTGCAGGGATACAGGTAGTACAGGTACAGCTCTCAAAACTTAGAAAACCCATTAACCTCAAAAAATAAATCAAGGTAGTGTTCGATGAAGTTTAGATCTGATGAAACTGCTTCACTTGTATCAAATGGGTAGGCAAATGAGTTAGACAGAGACAAACTATTCTTATTGATCGCACCGTGAAACAGACGAAAGAACCCATCCGGTATCAAATGACAACTGTCATTCGACACATTATATTTGAATGAGAATTTGGTGCACAACTTTAACAACGTTGCCAAGTTTAGTTTTGATGAACGTGACGTCTCGAAACCACTTTTCTTCTGATTATAGATAAACTAGCAGTCAGAAAAAAATAAATAAAAAATCCCCTGTGATATTTGCGTATTTACTTTCCAATTTCATTGTTACCTCATATCTCTTGGAAAGGTCCATTAAATTAAGAATTAGCAACTAAGAAGATGGTTATCTTTTTTCTTTTCAACTAAGAATGAATTGTCTTAGTTGAAAATGGAAACGGGCATGCGCAAAATTGGTGAATGAATGTTTGAAAATGAATTTGTTTATATTTTGCAGTGATTTGTTCGAATATTTTCTTGCAATAACAATACAATGGATCGAGAAGAAATGTTGACCAAGATGGCTTTCATTATAGTTGTAACGATTTTCTTCACATGACATAATTCTTAATTTCTTAGTTGACGTTTATAAACGTTTGCTTATTGTTGATTCTTAATTGATAATTTTGAATTCTTAGTTTAGTTGAGTTTATAAATCCACATAGATGTATCAAAAACAGTCGGTTTCACAAGTTCGAGGCATTTTATAACCTAAAATTACATAAAATTTTATTAAAATAATTTTCAAACATCTATTTTATATTTATTGGCTCTGCTCATAAAAAACTATAAACTACACATAAAATACTCAAAACCAATATAGAGAACATGAACTTTATGCAAAACTTACCAAAATATTTTATACAAAATGTAAACAATTAAGAGACAAGTTTTCACTCAACTGTAGTGAAGTCACAACGAATACTACGCATGCGCGTATGTACTACCATAAAAATCACCATCGGCACTTCCCTTCTTTCTCTTACAACTCGCTCAAACTTATTTTGTACGTGCACTGTTAATATTTACACTGTTTGTAACATTGACGCGCAAAAAAATTAAAAATTAAAAAAAAATTAAATAAAAAAAATCATTTCAAAAAATCTAGGCGTGATGGAAAAAATCGGCCAACGGGAATAGATTCAGAACATTTGAATCGTCATATTTATGACAAAAATTTTTAAAGGAGGATTTCATTGCAGACCAGTGATTAGTGAAAAAAAACACAAAATATATGGATTTATTTCATTAATATATTTTATTGGACCAAATTGGATGCAGAAAACTGTATTTATAATGAGAGAGTTGTTCAAAAATGAAAAATTATTCACCTTTCCACTAGATCAGCTTTCTTCCCTCGCACGGTAGCACCTTTTTTCTTCAACTCCTCCTTCAACTGAGCGATACGACAGGTAGAATACATCATGAATCGCAAGCAATTTAAATAAAGAACGTTGTAATAAATCAATAAATCACGGTGGGAACTTTGACAGCTAATGACCAATGTGACTAGGATCACTGAATCCTAGAAGGCTTTGGACTCCTTACGGGTGTGGCCAATTGGTGGAGTCTAAATAGCTCCAATGTTCCAAAAATACCACGAAAATTAGGTCCGATGTTTGAACTAGTGACACATGTAAAAAGTTCATTTTTATGTCATTGGAAATGATCAAAAATAGTTTTAGCAGATTCACAGAAAAAAAAGCAGATTGTTCCAAGTCCCAAGATCTTCTGATGAGCCCTGCTTTCACTGATTCAACCTAGGAATATGCTGTTTACTTTTTTACTGATGAAAATATTCCTTTCTTTTGAAACTGAAGTACCTATTGTGCAGTAATAACCTGCAAGAATACCGACAAAATTCATAAATTATATTGTACCCTCAGAGGTTCAAGACCATTTTGTTTATAAATTGTTAATTAGTAGATTGAAGAATACATTTGTCCCATTTTCCTCACTAAACACAATTCAGATTATATTTTCATTCATACTTTTTTTTTCAGGATTGAAAAAGGAAACATTGAGAAAGAAATGGCTATCAATATTGAATAGTTTAGTGGAAAATTGTGACAGAAATTAGGACTAAAACTAAATTCAAAAATGAATTTAAGAAATGTATACTCAACAGAATTCCTATAATATAACCATGTTTCACCTTTGACTGTTTTTGCTTTGATATGACTTAAGGTATTTACTCATTTCACAAATTACTGTCATCATTCATTTTCTATCATTTTGGAACCAAAGACCAAAAAATGATCTTTGAAAAAAAAGCACCTAGAAAAGAAAAGTTGTAAATTGCAAAAATGGAACCTTTTCTTTCGAACAAGATTAAAAATTCTATATGGACTTTTATCTTGAGAAAATTGGTTACACCATATAATATAAAACATAGTGTTAGAATATTGGTAATCTCTATAGAACAGCTATTTCATTAAGGTGAATGGCTATATTTTCTTGTTTCAACCATGCCATGGGGAGGTCATAATTCATATTTAGATTTCGGAGATATTTGTGAAAAGTGGAATTGTCTTTGCTGGATGTTTTTTGGTTATTTATACACTTTCTCAAGAAACTTCGTAATTTATGGTAGGAATACAAAAAAAAAAACGAATCCATTAGGTATATAAAGGAACTTTCGTACTCGCATACAAATAAGAATGTACAAAAATGAAAGATTGTAAATGGGTGAGTCAGAAATGTAGTATTTCAATCATGTCAATATGTTTTGGATGTATTGTAATGTATGTCCGATATTAATCTTTGCCAAAGCTTAATTTTATCTGAGAGGCTTTCAGCAAATATATTTGACATGTGTTATGTTCGCGAATCTTAGACACTTCTGTAAGATTCAAAATCAATAATCGATATTATTTGGTTTTTGAGTTATTAGCAGAACCTCAAATGGATACGCAATTTTGAAAATTTGTGTTGATCAAACAATGGTATACCTATATTAACTAAGAAGTATTTGAGACAATACTCTCTAATTTTAAATAATGAACCCATTTAATGGAGAAGTTTCAGTGTTTTTATAAAGGGTTTGTTAACTCTGTGGATATCTTTAATCAACCATCAGCATTGGCAACTTTCACACATCATTCTGAAAACAACACTAGGTTCTGCCCTTCTAAAAGAAACTTTTGTGTCTGCAGCAGAGATGGTCCACGGCTGTCTCCATGTTCCAGAATGGCTGGTGGCTGGGCCACATAACATCGGGGCCGTACACGTAAGTTCACGCTTTTTTGTAATTCGAGTCAATTGTACAGTGCATCCCATTTTGGGTGAGACAGCCAGGTTTCTCGCTTGTTATTTAAGATAGAGCCTTGCGGTTTTCACGTTCCTTTCCTTTTTTTTTAGTTGGCTTAATCAGATTTTGCATAACTGTTTCCGTTTATGAGATACAGGGCGTTTTTGGAAATTGATACTTTTCGGATCCCTTCCTTATCTCCGAAGTTATTAGAAATAATGCTGAGCTAAAAACTACATCTGATACAGAATTCTGCGTAGAATCCAGTGGCGTACTTATTTTTTTTTTCGGGGTATGGTTTTGAAGATACGACGCAAACCTATATTTTTTTCAATGGAACACCCTGTATTTTATTACTTCCTTGAATTCGCAATTTTTTTCCCTTCAAAATTATGTATAACACTATATAGGTAGGATGTTCAGAAATGCTATAAAACACTAAAACATCACTTAATGATAATGTTTTGTTAGTGGGCCATGGATTTCCCATATAAAAGAAGAATTAATTGAATAATTTTCATTTGTGTTTTTTTATAGGAGAGTAAGCAAATAAAGATAATACACTAACACGAAAAACATAACGTAGGTACCACCTACCTAATAGCAAAAAATAAATGATATAACAATTCATAATACAAATTAGATACAAAAGAAATACCCAATAAAATATTTATCATTAATAAAAATTTTCAACATTACATAATATCTTACTGATTAAACTGTTCAAATTGCTGTCCATTTTCCCTAATACATAATTGACAAACTTTTTCAATTCGCCTGAGTGCATTTAATATTATAAAAGGGCGGTTTTGTAAATTTCGGAAAGCTGCCGCTGTTGATGCACGAAGTTCTTCGGGACTGTTGTGTCTGTTACTGTATATTTTATTTTTCAAATAGCCCCACAAGAAAAAGTCTAATATAGACAGATCAGGTGACCTTGGAGGCCACCTGATGGGTCCATGAGTTCCAATCCAACAACCCTGAAAATTATTTTCTAAAAACCGCCCGATCAATCTTGAATTATGGGCAGGGGCGCCGTCCTGTTGGAAATGTATGGAATGAAGAACGGCGAGGGGAACATCTTCCAGTAGTTCCGGTAACACGTCTTCTAAAATTGTCAAGTACCTAGTTGCGGTAAGAGATCCTTCAAAAATGCGGTATATGATTTTTGTCCCCAATATGAAACATGCCACATTAAAACCAAATCTACCCTGTTGTTGTCGTTCAAAAATCAAGTGCTGGTTTTCATCATACCAATGCTTTGTATTTTGCCTGTTAAATATACCAGCACTGCTTATATGTGATTCGTCTGACCAAATAACTTTTTTTGCGAAATCAACGTCTCTCCGAGCATGGTTCAAAAACCAATTGCAGAAATTCACACGTCTTGCTGCATCACCAGGATATAAGTGTTGGACAATATTGACTTTGTAGGGTTTTAACTTATACTTTTTTAAAATTCTGTGTACCCGTGATCTGGAAATAGCACTATCACTCTCTAATTTTGCACAAGAAGTCTGATGATAGGCATGAACGCTAGCTAACACATTTATTTCATCTACTTCTTGATTCTCTTTATTATATACCTTGGGTCGAGGTTTAGAATATGCACCATAATTCAGTAAATTATACTTTAGTCTGAATATAGTTGCTCGACTGGGTTGATGCCTCTCAGGATATCTGAAAGTTTTTAAATCACGATGTAAGGAAATGTCTTGTGGTAAAATTTTCGACGTCATACCTGTTCAAATAAAGTTCCAAAGCTTCGCCAACGTTTTCATTGGATTGATTCAAACATTGTACAATGTCATATTTTTCATTGTTTTGAAAAACCAAATCTCTTCCAGCCATTATCAGTTCTCAATCAACAAATTCACAAACAATTATTTCTACAATACTCAATATTCCTTCAAACCCAAACATGATGAAATACAATAATAATTCGTAGCGATGACAGCTAGATCAGATTTGTTTTTTTTTTCTCTTCAATGCCTATTTGATAAAACAATGCTTCCAAATGCATAGTAGCCATAATAACAACAAGGATGTTCGGATCATCCTTGACCTACTAATGTTAATAATCAAAAGTAATAATCCTCTAATTGAAACTTGGAAAATCCATGGCTTACTAACGAAAAATTATCATTATGTGATGTTTTAGTGTTTTTTAGCATTTCTGAATCTCCTACCTATAAAGTGTTATACATAATTTCGAAGGGAAAAAAGTAGCGAATTCAACGAAGTAATAAAATACAGGGTGTTCCATTGAAAAAAATATAGGTTTGCGTCGTATCTTCAAAACCATACCCCGAAAAAAAATAAGTACGCCACTGGATTCTACGCAGAATTCTGTATCAGATGTGGTTTTTAGCTCAGCATTATTTCTAATAACTTCGGAGATAAAGAAGGGGTCCGAAAAGTATCAATTTCCAAAATCGCCCTTTATCTCATAAACGGAAACAGTTATGCAAAATCTGATTAGGCCAACTTGAGTTTCACAAAAAAAAAGGACAGGAACGTGAAAACCGCAAGGCTCTATCTTAAATAACAAGCGATAAACCTGGCTGTCTCACCCAAAATGGGATGTACACCTGACAATTTCATCCCATTAGAATTGATATCTATCCATTGAAATTGAAGATGATATACATAAATATAATAACAACTTACTTTATTTGACATTCTGACATTTCTGACTTTCAAAAGAAACATAACCCAACTTTTTCTTCCAAAATTATCTGTTCTCTCTCACTTATGACCCTTACTTCCTGATTGGCGCTTTTGTGGGTTATTTGTAACATTCGAACTATTTGAAGAGATTTTAACTATTAGACTCCACCCATTGGCCGTACCCGTAAGGAGGCCAAAGCCTTCTAGGATTCAGTGACCCTAAATGTGACAAACACTCAGCGCACTCTGTCGGATGAGCTTCCCGTAATCATCCTTTCTCATTTCATTTTAGTCTAGTCATCTGTATAAACCAATGTTTTACGCCCTCATTACTAATTTATTTCATAGTTACTTATTTTATTTGGTATTTAAACATTTCAGATAATATGCAAACTTGTCGATTCTTCAGAGTATCCTGGATTCATGAATATGAAAATTCAAGTGATATAGTTTGAATATGTTGGATGTTCTGTCAATTTTGGTGGAACAATAAAAACTTGTAAACAATGAATACGCTAACCAGAAGTAACGATACGATATCGGAGCGAGTTCACCAATTATTGAAATAAAACCGAACTTTCGCGGCAACAGTTCTTTATCTTTACATATCGTGTTATTCATAAATATCTATTAGCAGGAATATCTTAGATTCCTGCTGTACCGGCATTACATGTAGGCGTATTTTACTATACATTTAACACGAAATGTTGCTTGTTCCGCTCTACTCTTAAGCACCTCATATATTTTTTGTTTCGCATATTGAGTGCCGTATATTCGATACTCAGAATTAACTAGTGCCATTGGAAAAGTTAAGGTATAGAAGTTGGAAGTTGTTACCATTGTTTATCCTAGGGACGTTCAATAGTTTATGGTGATTAAATGGAAGACATTCGTAGTACGGAAGATCGTCTAATAGGTACCTTATATGCTTCGTTTTTTCTCAGGTACAGGTATAAAAAATTTGTTTCCTATGAAGGGTTTGGAAAAATCATTCTGCATCTGAAGGCAAAACGATCTAAAAACATTAGGTTTCAACAGTTATTCATATTGTAATAAAACAGAATAGAATAAGGTTTATTCGCAGTAATATAAGGTACATAACGGTGTAGTATAAAATATTAACGAAGGCGAAAATACACTCACAAACAAAAATATTGCATATTTTATTTTACGCCTTGATTTCATGTTTATTTCTAGTTGTCTGAATCGTTATACAGTTTTCATTACTAAATGGTTTATGATGAAGTATTTAACGTATATTGCCAAATAATCCAGATATTTAAAATGTATAACACACTTGTAGAAGAAGTAATGGAATAGACTAATTTTGGTAATTATATTTAATCAATACATGCAACAATGACGACAAAATGAAAGTTCTTTGAGGCATCATAATAACAGTTCAGTACTTAGTGTTTCCTTCCCTAGCCCTAACGAAAGCTTGCATCTTCCTGGGCCTTTGATGGTTTCTTGTGGAATTTGAATCCATTCTTCCTGTGCAGCAATTTCTGATTCTGCAATTGAGTTTGGAGCTGGATTTCGTGCTCGTATATGTCTTTTCGAAGTGTCCCAAATATGATCTATCGGATTTGCGTCAGGACTGTTTGCTGGCCACTCCACTGCCTCAAGTCCAACAACTTCAAGATACTGGGTGACTGTTCTTGCAGCATGTGCATGAGCATTATCATGCATTAGCACAAAATTGTCGTAACTAATGAAGCCGCCGTAAGGTAAAACATGCTCTTCAAGAATGTTGCGTGTGTACCAGTCATCATTGATTCTTAAATTCACTTCTATAAGCTCGGTGCAACTGTCCCAACTAACGCCACCCCACAACACAATGGAATTGCCACCAAAGCTAACGTTATGTAAAGATTACATTCTGCGAAACGTTCTCCAGATCTCTGTACACTCGACCACGTCCATCTGGTTTCCATAACTGTATTCTTGTTTCATCTCTGAAAAGATTTTTTCCCCACTGATGTTCATTCCAATTGACATGGGCTATGGCAAATTGTAACCGTCTAGATTTGTAACGTGGGAGAAGCCTAGGAACTCTGGTGGGGCGTTTTGGATTCAAACCAACTTCTTTGAGTCATATTTCTGTTTTGACATTTATGTTAACTTGTCTTGTGCTCAGTAAATCATTTCTGAGATGCGGAGCTGTAAGCGTACGATTTCGCAAAGATTGAATTTTTAAATATTGGAGTTATACATCTCTTACGTCCTTGACCAGGTCGCCTCTTGTACTCATCAGTCTCATTGTATCGCTTCACAATACGAGAAACAGTCGATTGATGGATTTGCAATCTCCTCGCAATATATTCTTGTCTGCATCCCTCATTGACTAAAGTAACAATTTTAACACAAACTAATTCGCTCAAATGCGGCATCTCACTAAGGGTCATTCACCATTTAAACTATTATTGTGCTCAAGTTACAGTGTGTTACAGGAAATGTACAGAAATAAAATTAGAAGAACACAAAAGGATAAGGTTAGCATAAATGCTTTCTACCACCTCTCCTAGTATTTTCAATAACTAGCATAGCGTAAATAACTAACATTATTATAAGTAGGTGCTCAGAATAAAATAATGAATATAATAATAATAGAATCAATTGATGTTTTGACTGCAAATGAGGAGGGATTTTACATTTTTTCTAAAGTTTTCATTCGTTTGATCCATTAAATTCGTTACTTGATTTAGGTAATACGGTGCAAGGTAAGCAAAACTTCCCTCATATTTTGAAGTCCGGTGAATGGGTATTGTAAAAGTATCATTTCTTACATTGACGTGATGTTCATCAGATCTCTTTCTGATCAGTTCATATAAATATTGAGGCAACTTAGTTTTAATTACTTTGTGTAGTTAAATACTGGACACGATTTTCAATATTCAGTTGTTCGTGGATTACGAGATACGGACTTACATGTTCACCAAAGGGGATACTGCAAACAAAACGCATACATGCATTTTGAATGCGTTGTAATTTGTCCTTGTTATATTGAGGTAAGTTATTATAATAAACAGCGCTACAGTAATCAATTTGTGGGTATATTAAAGACTTTACTAAACGTAGCTTAATATCTTGACCCAGCTCTCTTTTGAGAAAATAGATGGATTTCAATTTGAAAAAAGATTTGCTAAAAATGTTATCAACATGAGTGGAAAGTGAGAATTGGTTGTCGAAGTATACAGGGTGTCCCTGGACTTCCTCTTTTCCTCTCGGGAATGTATAGATGGGGTGAAAATATCACCAGTACTTCATATAACTTTTTTTCCTAAAATCCTTCGTTACCAAGTTACGGGCCCTCGAAGTTACAAAATGAAAAATGTTTTTCTTTGATAACTTTTCAAGTGAATATTCAAAATCAACAAAATTTTGGTGATTGACTAAATAAATGAATTACTTTGATGAGCTTTCATGCAGGAGTCAGTTGTTTTGCTACAAAGTCAGGAACTGGCTGCCCCCGATGGTCCACACCTCAAAACTTTTAAATGACTGGGATTTTTCAATATTTTTTAACAAAACAAGGTTACCTGGACCATTTCCTGAACAAAAGTACTCGTGTGGAAAATCGATCGGTGCAACGATTTTTGATAAAAATGCACTTGTGTTCGACGACATCCAACATGAGATGTCTACCATTATTCGAAAATATTAATTTTTAAGGAAAATGGAAATGATAGGTAAAATGTTCATAACGAATTTTTATAATGCAAACACGTTTACCTAACGAAACTCAAGAGCCTCAAGAGCAAACAGAAATGAAAAATCCGCTACAGAAACTGGTCGATATGACCACCTTCTCTCTCTATACATTTTCTTAGTCTGCGAAGACACCCTCTCTGTACTTGAAATAGAATTCCAGGGTCGTTTCGAATGGCTTCACAATGTAATGTTATTCTATTCAACAATGCATCTCTTGTGTGAATAGGAGTAGCGTAAATAAGGCTTTTTAGATACCCCCACAGAAAGAAATCCAATGGATTTAAATCCGGAGACCGCGATGGCCATGAATATGGCCCACCTCTACCAATCCATCTATTGTGGAAAATATGGTTCAGATGGTCACGCACAATCAAACTAAAATGAGGAAGAGCGCCATCATGCATAAACCACATATCTCTTCGGGTTTGCAATGGAACATGTTCCAAAAGTCCATTCAAATCGTTCTGAATGAACTCCAAATAACGTTCTCCATTCAATCGGTCATGTAGAACGAATGGTCCTATAAGATGGTTTCCTATGATACCAGCCCAAACATTCACGTTGAATTTCCGTTGGTATTTGGTTTGCAATATCCCATGGGGATTTTCTTCGGCCCATATATGGAGATTATGAGAGTTGATAACTCCATCTCTACTGAAACCTGCTTCATCAGTGAATTAAACTCGATTAATAAAAGTCATATCCTCTGCTTATCAATGAACCAATTGGCATATTCCAGTAGTGCTGGAAAATCTTGAGGTGTCATGGTATGTACCTTCTGGATGTGAAATGGGTGGAGCAGTTGTTCCCTAATTATTCTATGAATAGTGGACTTGGATGTATGGAACTGTTCTGATAGATTTCTGATGCTCATTTAAGGTTCATCAGCGACGGCTTCCAAAATATTTTACTCCAATACAACGGTACGTACAGTCCTAGGAGCGCCCTCACCACCTCGTTTTGGCAAAACTGTACCTACAATAATATCGAAATAAAACAACGTGCTCAAATTAATTATCAATTATTACATACCTGTCTCCCTCAAGCTGCGATCGACACGCTCGAACGTTTCTCTTGCCGGTACCGTTCGATTGGGAAAATGCTCGGAATACAGACGACGAGCTTCTGCAGCATTACAAAATGCTCGTCCATAAAATACATGCATATCTGCATATTCATTGAATGTAAACTGTTCGGCCATATCAAAAAAATTCTAGATATCCTATAGAATATTGACAATACAATGATAGTCATATGACAACGCACCACTCAACAAAACAAAATCGCATTCCAGTTTCTCATTTTTTATCAAAACTTTCTAAAAGGTTTTTTTTGTCAACATCTGTGTAAGAAATTGAACATAATTATTCCCTGGATATTTTTCACCTGATCATGTGCAGCCGTTTTTGTAGTTTATTCGTTTGCTTTTTATTAGTATAAGTAAATATTTTTTCCGATGTGCGTTTTTTCAGCTAAATTTAGATTCGGGTTAAAGAATTTCTCCCATAAAATTATTATCAGTGAAACTCCTCTACAGTTAAGCTGTGAAGAAGAATTTGAAACATTCAAATGTTGAGTTTCATGAGATTCAGATAACTGATCAACACGAAACGTGATTATTCCACACGTATACATACAAAATATGGAATGAATTCGATATTTCATAGTAGAGTAGCTTGTTAGTTTAAAAACACCACGAATCTACAGAACTTGATATTTCTTTTGAAAAAATATCTGCTTTCACAATTGTGAATTAAACTTCCATATAGGTACTGTACTTTTTGTTTACGACTTTATTTTAGCATACTTTGTATTATTCCTGTTATAAATGTTGTTGAATTAACTTTATCATTATTATTTCTGCTTTGAAAATTATTCATTTCAAATAATGGTGGACGAGCGGGTAAAACTACATTTTTATCAAGACTCGTTGCTCCGATCGACTTTCCACACGAGTACTTTTATTCATAAAATAGTCCAAGTAACCTTATTTTGTTGAAAAATATTGAAAAATATCTGTCATTTCAAAGTTTTGGGGTGTGGGCCATCGGGGGTAGTCCGTTCCTGACTTTGTAGCAAAACAACTGACTCCTGCATGAAAGCTCATCGAAGGAATTCATTTGTTTAGTCAATTACCAAAATTTGGATGATTTTGAATATTCACTTGAAAAGTTATCAAAGAAAAACATTTTTCATATTGTAACTTCGAGGGCCCGTAACTTGGTTACGAAGACTTTTAGGACAAAAAGTTATATGAAGTACTGGTGATATTTTGACCCCATCTATACATTCCCGAGAGGAAAAGAGGAAGTCCAGGGACACCCTGTATATACACCAAGATTTTTTGCTGATTCTACCCAATTAATGTTTTAATTATTTATATGAAAAGTGTACTTTGATTCTATATCTGATATTTGTCTAACAGAGCCTATACACAGTGCCTGAGTTTTATTAGGATTTATTCGTAATCCATGATCCTTGGAATAGTTCTTATTGGATATTCCCAATACTTTCCTCTATTGAATCTGGCTTCACTGGTCTATAGAGTTCTATATCATCGGCATAGAGATGCATTTGAGAAAATGTATGGACGGCGGGTAAATCAAAAATGAATATTGAGAAGAGTATTGGGCCCAATATGCTGCCTTGAGGAACACCACACATCGTTGCCCCGATGGATGATACGTTGAGGCCTCCATCAAGAATAACCCTATGTGCCCTATTCCTCAAGTAGCTTTCCATTAGTAACAAGGAGATAGGTTGGAAACCAAGAAAGTGCAGTTTTGATAATAGGAGATCAAAGTTCACAAGATCAAAAGCTTTGCTCTGGTCTAGAAGTATCAAAATAGTTGGAAGGGATTTATCTAGCTGGTTCATAATATCATTGGTTACCTTCAGTAAAGCGGTTTGAGTACCATGATTCTTTCGAAATCCAGATTGTACCACTGGCAGTAAGCTGTGCATTTCCAAATAATTCACTATTCGATTGGATACTGTTTTCTCAAAAAGTTTAGAGAAAGCTGGTAAAATAGTTATGGGGCGTAAGTCATTGAAAGATGAAGGTGAAGAAGATTCAGGTATTAGTTAGTTATCTGGAGTTTAACACGAACTGAAAAAACTGGCCCAAAGATAACTACAGAATCCAGACATAAAGTACTCGAAATGTAATTCTGACAACAGTAAACAAAGCAATAGACATTAATAGTGGCAAAGGCACACTATTCAAAGTTTGTAATTTGTACCATTATTCTACACATTCAGCTATAGCGACTATGTCCAAGCATTCTTTTATATATAATGGAAATTTACGTAAAATACTTTAGCTTTTGAATATTTATCAATAAAAATAGATAATATGTTAAGGAAAAAGTAAATTAACATGAAAAAAATCTTGAAATAAAATATGCAATTTTTTGTCCGAGAGCGTATATTATTAATATAGACTTTTGTAAAATGAACAGTCTCAGTTTTAGAAAATACAAGGGGTGTTTGAACAAATATCAGCAGAATGAACATAACAATCACAGAAGCTGTGGTGCCAGCTTGTACGTGATATGAATTACCTTTATTTCCTCTTTTTGTTTTTAGACATTTTTAGAGATGAATATGCTCTATTACATTATTTGGAAAATATATGTATTCGAATTGAAAGGGGTGATAGAACGAGAATTGAGATAGTACACATTGTGATGTCACACTCTTAGAATAATACAATTGCGGTAAGTACACATACAAAGTGGCCCATTTAAGATGGTAGTACCCTTATAAAATCTATATTTTTCAACCGATTCGAATAATTCTTTTTTCATTAGGGACACATTCAAAAACTACTAGGACACCAAATTTCATGGATTAGTCTCCATTTTCAGGGCCATCTGTTTTATTTTTCAAGGCAACAAATCAAAAAAGTTATTAGCGATTTTTTACCAAAAACTGTCTACACCACTGGATTCGGGACGTTTTCGAATGGTTCATGTCAGAATAACGTGAAAATGCATGAATTATTAAAAACATTATATAGCAATAAAATTTGAAAAATATGCTGTTTAATCGAACCACCACCTCAATGTCAGCAGTTTCATCAAAGTTCTAACTACACCACTGGATTTCGGAGGTCTTGAGAAATTTCATCAAAACCTGTTCATACAAAAAATTATAATGGAGTAAAATTTGAAAAATATGCCGTTTAATGGAATTCGACTACACCACTGTTCCCATTCCACGTTTACGTTTCTGTTTGGCTGGCAACCCCCAAAAAAGAGATACTGTAATTATGCCAGTGATACATATATGCAACGTGTCTGTTAATCCTGAATTATTCTTCGTGTCGCCGTTCCATATGATTCACCCTGTAGTAACACCAGTTCTCCCTAAATTGGCACAACATAAAAAACGGACGGAGTTTTTTGCTCGCTGATAAGGATACTCGCCCAAATATACCTCACTTCATCTGTTGTGCCTAAGTCAAGCACATCGCGTACGGTTTTAAATTAAAATAGCATGCCGAAGAAGTTCGTGAAAATGGTTAGTTCTTCGGAAAGTGATTCTGAAAGTGACAGTGATAGGGATCGTAAGAGGAAGAGAATTGAAAGGAAGAGGAAAATGCAATTTGAAGAACTTAAGAAGAAAATAGCTTGCCTGGAAAGGCAGTTTAACTTATCCGAGTCATCCAATCTGGACAACAAAGGTACATTCATCAGTTCAACTGTTTAATACAAAGTGATGTATTCGATGATGAAATATTTGGCAGTCTTGTGACTTGCCCTAACAAGCAAATCAGTTCTTGCATTCAGTCAGAATTATCATCATATTTGATAGGGTAGTCACGTGACTTACCACATATGATCTGGTGGACATGTGTCCTGCCCATTCTGTCAGAATCATCATCATATTCGATCGGGTAGTCATGTGACTTACCATATACGATCTGTGGACATGTGTCCTACCACTTTCTAAATTCCTTCGTTTTCCTTACAGGTAGCTCTGAAATCGAGTCAATGCCTACTATTGCGGAAATCCAGGTACAAGCTCAGGTACACTTAAAGCTAATTCTATTATATTGCATGAACAGCTTGTCGTTCGGTGGGCGGTTTATCTAGGAAAAGGGATAGACAAAGATGTCAAGAAAGAATTGTTGGGAAAACATCCAGTTGTTGAAAACTGTCCAGGTTTGAACCCTACAAAGTTGAACCTAGAGCTTCAAAGTTGCCCACCTAAAACAGTTTTAAAACAGGACAAATACTTTTCTCGGTGTCAAGAGGAGTTAGCCTCTAGTTTGACTGCAGTAGGCTCCTTGATGAATCAGTTTCTGCAGGATCCAGAAGCGAACAAAGAACCCCTTGGGGTGATGGCCGATACAACTCAGATTTTGACAAATCTGCAACACTTTGTCGAATCATAGACGTTACGTCATTATGCCTCACGTTAAAACTGACATCAAAAAAGTTTTTGAAGAAGTGGAAATCAGGGAATTTTTATTTGGTGCCGATCTTCATGAAAAAGTAAAAACCAACATTGCTGTCAGGAAGGCGGGATCAGAAATGAAGACTCCAGTTTTAAAGCTTGGCAACCCAGGCCCGGACCTTCGGCTGTTCCTTCGAAGACCACCGCCCAGAGACTTCCTGTGTCTTTAAACTACCAGCGCCCCAAATTCAGAACAAAACTGAAAAAAAGGAGGGGAGAGGTGGAAAGGCCATACCGCTACATCAGGTACCAGAAGGAGCCCCAGAAGACTCGACAACAAACTTGTCATTGATTCAGGTAGGAAAAGTAAATGCAGGTGCTCTAAAAGGTTTTTTTTTCGAAATTGGAAAAAAGTTACTCAAGACAAATCTGTATTAGGTTGGGTTTAGGGTATGAAGATACCATTTGAACGAACACCTTTACAGTTTCGTCCACCTGAAGTACACATTGCAAAAAATGATTTGAATAATATGAAACAAGCTGTTTCAAACTTATTATATGATGGAGCGATTTCTTCATGTCACCACAAGCATGGTGAATTTTTATCATCATATTTCCTTATTAAAAAACCAAATGGTAAATTCCGTTTTATTTTAAATCTGAAAAATTTAAATAAATTCATAATACCACCACATTTCAAACTTGAAGATACACGAATGGTCCAGAAAATGATTACACAAAATTGTTATTTTACTAATTTAGATTTGAAAGATGCCTACTTTTCAGTTCCAGTGAATAAAAAATATAGGAAATATTTGAGATTTGAATTTGAAAATCAACTCTTCGAATTCAATTGTTTGCCATTTGGTCTTAACATAGCTCCATATATATTTACTAAATTATTAAAACCTGTGTTGAGATCACTGAGACTCAGAAATATTTTATGTATCGCTTATTTGGATGATCTTCTGATAATGAGTAATACGAGGTCTCGAAGCAAAATCAATACAAAAATAACCATATCTCTTTTAACGTCCTTAGGCTTCCAAATTAATTATAAAAAAAGTACCTTGACTCCATCTCGTGAAATATCATATTTGGGGTTCAGTTTTAAGAGTGATTCAATGATAATTTCTTTGCCTGTTGACGAGGAATTGAAAAGAATTTATAGGAAAGATAAATGCAAAATAAGGGAGTTTGCAAGTTTAGATCTACGTCTCAACAATACAAATTATTACAGATCAATGACTATTAATATCTCTCTGAAGGAAGACTTCGAATGGTGGCTGAAAAATATCATGATTTCTTACCATTATATAAAACGAAAACCTTTTGAATTGACTATCTTCGCGGACGATTCTAGAACCGGGTGGGGAGCGTTTTCAGGTTATATTCAAACACATGGTTTTTGGAGTAAGACAGAGAGAAAACATCACATTAATTACCTAGAGCTTTTAGCAGCTTTTTATGCTCTGAAAGCATTCACAAAAAATATTGTGAACTCTTCTATACTGTTGAGGTTAGATAATATCACAGCTATATCGTGTATCAACAAAATGGGCAGTGCTCAATTCGAAAACCTGAATTGCATAACAAAAAATATTTGGAATTGGTGTGAAGAGCAAAAATTAAATATATTTGCTTCATATATCAGCTCCTCTAATACTATTGAGGCAGATCTTGGATCGAGGTCTCAGACGGTATCAACTGAATATGAATTATCAGAAAAAAAATTCAAATTAATTTGTGAGGAATTTGGACATCCTGATATTGTTTTGTTTGCAACTAATGTAACTTGTAAATGTAAAAATTATGTTTCATGGTATCCGGACCCAAATTCATTGTATGTAGATGCTTTCACGATATCTTGGAAATGCTTTTATTTCGATGCATTTCCTCCATTTGCCATTATAGCTAGAGTATTAGAGAAAATAATAAGTGAGGAGGCACTTGGCATAGTGATAGTGCCGCATTGGCCAACGCAGCCCTGGTACCCCTTATTTCATAATATGGCAATTATATATTTTAATCCTTGTCCTGATTTGCTTTTGTCCCCTTTCAAAGAGAGTCATCCGCTCCACAAGGATCTTACCCTAGTTGCAGGGATTTTGTCAGGGCAGCTCTAAAAAAGAAGAAGGTCCCAGATTCCGCAATTCCAGTCTTAATAGCCTCATTGAGCGAAAATACTTTGAAACAGTATAATTCATGTTTCAACAAATGGTGGTTATTCTGTCAAGAAAATGAGTTAGATGCAATTGTTTACAATTTCGAAAGTATCATTGACTATTTGAGGTCACTTATCGATTCTAAGTTTTCTTATTCAACGTCAAATAGCCATCGATCAGCTTTAGCATTGATTTTTCAATTCTCTGAACTCGAAGAAAAAAAGATTCATGAAGGGTGCCTTCAATATGAATCCCTCATCACCAAAATATTCTTCTACATGGGATCCAAATCCAGTATTGGCCTATTTAGAAATGTTGTTTTCTTTCGAAAAAGTGTCGTTGGAAGACCTTTTTCAAAGAAAAACCAAGTCTGTATTGGAACAATTATTATTCACTATATAAAAGTTACTAAGCCTCTTAGGACACCTGAAGGAAAACATCTTGTTCTGACACATAAAAGACCCCATCACCGGGCCTCTCCTTCACTTCTTTTTGATTACGCATCAGTTATTCAGTTTACTAATAATAATGATTTATTTATTTATGAAGAAACATACAGGCTTAACCTAATTACATGTTTCTGTTCAATCTTAATAATAATAATAAAAAATGTTCTTTATTCATCATAATTACACAGTTCTACAATAGTACATCCAAAAAAAAATTATAATAATTAATTTAGATAAATAGGAGAAGTTCAGCTCAGGCTGATTTTCAACTTACCCCAAAGAAAATAAAGAGACAGTACATAAATTATGTCACATGTGAGTAACAAGAAAAGAAGTTATTCAAATACAATCCAAAATCAGAAAATAAGTCGAACCTATAAAATCGTCCCATCATTTATTCATAATTTAAAATTTAGGAAATTGAGCTGTTATTGAAAGAATTTGAGTATGCAGCGTAGACTGGACTGGGAATGTTGACATTTTGACTGCTTGTTGTTGAAACTTTGGGATGGTTCTGAGATTGTAGGATTGAATGTATAGTATTATATTAGCTTAGGTTTTTTGATAATTTTAGTGATTTTCAAATATTTAATTGTATTTTCTATACAACAATGTTTTCATAACAATATACACCTACAGGACCTTATACACAAATATAACCTGAACACTGTATGTAGATAGAACTGTGTTCCATTTTTTATTTCAGCTAAATTATAGGTACCCCAGCGGTGACCTATACAAAGAAGTAAAAGAGCTCGACATTAGACAAATTTTTGTTTTATCCCTTGCTATGTATCAGCGTAAAAATTTTGCAACGTCGGTAATGATAGACCATAGGTATCAAACTAGGTATAGGAACCAGCCTGTTGTCATACCTCGAATGTTGAAAACATTAGGACAAAGAAGCCACCTATATCTTGCAGCAAAAATATATAGTGAAACCCCAAATTCTTTAAAACAACGAAACTCCCTCATGATGTTCAAAGCCAAGCTCAAAATATGGTTACTAAATAAATCCCGTCAAGAAATTCAAAAACTCGTAGACCTGAAAAACAATTGAACATTTCCGCCACTATTGCCCTCACCACAATAATTATCAAATATTATGATAGATGTAGGATTGTATTTGTAGATTTTTATTTCTAGTTTTATAAATTTAATGCATTAGATAAATTGTATTTGCTACAGTGAAAATATATCTGAAGTTTGTATAAAAATACTATAGGTAGGGATGAGATCACCGAGATAATAATTGTATATTATTTAATGATACCCACGCACTGGATTTCCTTTGTGGGTCACTTGAATTTATTCGCAAGAAATCTCTTTGTTTTAGGCATGCGCATGACTGTCTGAATATACATACTTAAGTACTATGGTTTGTAAATGAATTGATATATGTATGTGAATAAATATTATTATTATTATTATTATTATAATCAGAGATTATAATGAGATGTCAGTGTAAGGTGGATTTCAGTATAATTCACGTAAGATAGAACCATGTAGGATTAAATATTCAATATCGCCAGATAGAACCCTGTTTTCTAGGGTAGCGACGTGTCTATCACTTTCTGCAACACTATTTCTGCCTGCTTCACCCGACCTAAAGTCCGCGGAGGCAATCGTATTCCGAGATTATGCGTGAACCATCATTGTAGCAGTCCCGTGTTGGCTTTTTACCTCGCGCAACGGCTAAGTTCTCACAATACTGCGTGGCAATAAAGTATGTGTCGTTTCGATATGCAAGTCGCATCTTCCCTTTATTCTTCTTCTTCGCTGCAATAATGGCCGATTGAACTCTCTCACACCAGAGCCATGCAGTCTACCGAACAGCGGCCGCATTTCCTCATAAGGACTTCCAGGAGCTGTACAAGAAATCAGAAATGTTATACCTACCTGCGAGCGTTCGTGTCACATGGTCCGGTTACGACATCATTTTTATTCGTTGGGAACTGCACGACCGCGGAAAATTTGTTGGATACGTTATGAATAAGTCATTTCTGATTGGTTATGTGCAGGGGGTTGCGGTCCATCAACACTGAAAATGTGAAGTTCCAAAAAAGTTCGTTCATTTATTTTTCGCAGCATGGAGACGAAATTTAAGGAGGGTGTTCTTTCCTCTATTTTGATTTCCTCTTTATTTTTGTCTGTTTCAGTGTTTTCCGTGACATTTTCTTGAACAATGATCACATTTTCCATGGTTTTCAACTCATTGAAAATTATATTTCTTCCATGAACGACTTTCCTGCCCATCGGATTCCATAATCTGTAGCCATTGTCTGTGTTTCCCAATCATGATACATTTCTGGCTTCTCTTGTCCAATTTTCATGTTCGATTTTCTTTCGGTATCAATTGCCTTCCACACATATTTCACACTGGGTAGGAGCTGGATATTTGCTAGAGTGTCCCATTCTGCGGTGAAAAAGCATCTGACTTTCGTGATTTGTTAGGTTTACGCTACTTGCGGTTCGTGGATTAAAATATTCAAAGTATAGATTTGCTTTTCTTCTTCACTGCTCAAATGTATGTCTCCTTCTTTCAATACTTTCATGTTAGGTCCTCTTTTAGCTACATTTATCTCATGATTCACTATTCTTTCATTTATAATCTCATTTTGATGTTCAATTTTAATTAAATGAAGTGTAGCCCCTGAATCTACTACAAATTTTATCTTTTGTAATCCACTGTAGCTTTCCAAGCTCTCGTTACTTTCAGTTTTGACTTCACATGTCAAAAATGAAATGGCATTTTCATTATCTGGGTTATTTCCTTGATCTACAGTTAGATTTGCTTGCTTACCACCTGTTTCCTTTTCTGTATGGGTTTGTAGGACCAAACTTTCACAAGTCCACATGAATGGCACTTGAATGGGAATTCTTTGTCATTTTTTGGCTCATTCCTTCCACTAGTGTAGTTTACACGTTTTCCTCTACCTCTTTTAAATTTTCTTTGGGTCATGAAAACAGATTCGTTGTGTGATTCTGCCTCAGACTTATTTTTAGTTTGCCTGGCATCTTCCATTAATAATTTGTTTTCAACAAAGTCAAGTGTAACCTTACTTTCGTCTTGACAAAACATAATGTCGATAGCAGTTGTTACTGCTTGGAAAGTTTCTGGCATTGCTGAAACTTACTTCAGAGTTCTCGATTATTCCCCATGCATTTTTCAGTTCGCATAATGTTTGGTAAAATTCTGTCACGAAATTGTTCAGATTACCACCTTCTAAGTGCTTCATTTCTCTTAGTTTTCTCTGTAATATTACTTGTGTTGAAATGCCTTCTTCTGAAGTAGTTTCTAGAGAATCGAATATTTCCTTTGCTGTTGTTTTATCCTTGATAGAATCAAGAATATTTTCTGCTAAGCACTGTACTATTATATTCTGAGCTTTAGTATCATATTCAACTCAACATATTTGCGACATTACATATTCCAGATTGTTCTACAGAACAGTGCTGACATCTTATTACTGTCGAAATAATTTTATATAAAAACTTTCATGGAACACAAAACTGAAGAACATATTTGTTAGTTGCTTAAACCTAATAATAAAACATGAACATGAATACAGAATTGCGTCAGATACTACATACCATCAACATCATTAACACTGAAAATGTGAAATTCTAAAAAAGTTCGTTTATTTATTTTTTGTAGCATGGAGATGAGACAATCCCACGAAATTTGGTAGAAAATATCATTAAACTTGGTGTTCCACAGGGCTCAATTTATAGACTTTCACTCTTTTCATGTTCAAATTGATGATTTTCCATGTAACACTTTACCCATAGGCCAATCAAATCAACATATTTGGAGGAATTAATTTCCAGCAAGCTGAAAATCATTTGAATACCTTTATTTGGTCCTAAATACGTGCAATCTGAGTTTGCACCATCCCAGGAGGTGAGCAGCCAAAAAAACGCCGAATTTTTGCACTTTTTTAATTTTCTGCTTCTGTCTGAAAAACAGTGCGTCGAACGGAAAATGTCATTCCATTCAAAAATGCAGAGGACTAAATTCTGTGTTGAATGACATCTGAACACATCAAACTGGATATTGGAGTAAAGCCGAAATAAAATGTTAAAAACTAAGAAAATTTCGTAGTTCGGTGCAAACTTACATTTTGCTACTTTCCAAGGCGACATATCTTGAAAACAGATACCCTTATGTTAAAATTGTTGAAATTGTTAAAATTGTTAATTGTTAAAATTGTAAAAAATTGTAAAAATTGTAAAAATTGTTAAAATTGTTAAAATGGTTAAAATTGTTAAAATTGTTAAAATTGTTAAAATTGTTAAAAATTGTTTAAAATTGTTAAAATTGTTAAAATTGTTAAAATTGTTAAAATTGTTAAAATTGTTAAAATTGTTAAAATTGTTAAAATTGTTAAAATTGTTAAAATTGTTAAAATTGTTAAAATTGTTAAAATTGTTAAAATTGTTAAAATTGTTAAAATTGTTAAAATTGTTAAAATTGTTAAAATTGTTAAAATTGTTAAAATTGTTAAAATTGTTAAAATTGTTAAAATTGTTAAAATTGTTATTTCCGTCAACCGATTGCACCCCTACGCGCAACCCTCGGAAGTCTTCGGGAGACTTGTGTGAGCTAGGGAAAACGCAGCCCTTACTTTTTAACGTGTGATGCCATGCACGAGACCGGTGAATCGGTGGATCGAAGCCACGACCTCACGCTTGCGAGGCGAACGCTTCACCAGTCGACCACCACGACCCATTGAATAAAAGTTATAGACAATACAATTTTACGTTGTACAGATACAGTAGAACTCTAATTATTCGAACTCCAACTATCCGGTTCGCATTCGACTCCGAAAAACATGCTCAGACTCGAACCATTCAAATCAGATGCACGCAAAAAATTAGCAGTGGCAAGGAGCGGCAATAAACAGTGGCAAGTACAACCATCGTTTTTGATGGTTACCCTGATGCGGCATCAGTAAAGGGTACCAAATCTGCTGAACGGCTTCGCCGTAAAAGCAAGTACTCTTCTACAAAAATGTGGTGTACACTGAAACGATGAATGCAACCATGCCGAAATAACAATTTCTCTCCAACGACAATAACAAAGAACGGCTTATTTGCATGATGCGTGTGAAATTGGTGCAGCATAGGTTTGAAGTAAGGCAAAGTATTGAGGATGCTGACACCCTTATTGTCAACACTACTATTGAATTGGCAGGTAACTTTGCGACGGTCATCATAATCAAGGAGGACACAGATTTATTGATCCTATTAACAGCCAAAGAACCAAATTCATCCAACATTTACGACATGAAACCTAGAAAGCGAACCTCTCAGAACACATTCTACTGTCCCAAGAACTTCAACTTCTCGTCTGTTGTCAAACAGAATATCTTGTTCCTACATGCAATCAGTGGATGTGATACAATCTCTGCATTTTATCACCAAGGGAAGTTGAAGTTTGTCAGGCTTCTTGAAAAGAAAACGACATTACAAGAGACTGTCAAGGTTTCCATCATGAAGATGCAGATCCTGAGGTTCTCATTATAGTGAGTCAACTGTTCTTGGCAGCTCTCTATTCACCTAAGGCAGATGAGATATTTTAAAAATCCCTTTCAAAGCCAACTTTCGAGCTGTCCTCTCTACCTCCAACAAATGCAGCCGCCGCCCAACATATTCTTTGAGTGTACCTCCAAATCCAGGGCTGGTATGATAGACCAAATAATCCTCTTAGCTGGAGTTGGAGGAGGACGGACCTCGGCCTCCTCCCCGTCATAAACACCAATGATCCAGTTCCACCTGAAATTTCAACACTATGATAAGTATATTAGAGATTTATAATTTATGTTTTTTGATAGCATACTTGAATTCTTTAATTTTTGAGATATCAATCAATATATACTTTATTGTCATCAAGAAAAAATACATTCTTATAGACAAAGTGTTTACGTTAATCTAGAAACTATCTATAAATATATTACAGGTACATGAACATTGAGAGAAAGGATAAAACAAAACAAATAATGTATATGGTTGTACAGTTAGGATTATAATTAAAAATAGAGTAGTCAGACATTAAAATTTGTCAGAATAAAATTCTTCAAGACTATAATAGGGTCGATCACTTAATAAAACATGCACAGCCTTTTTAAAAAGGGTGGTTTTGCTTATATTTCTTATATTCTCAGGTAAATTATTATACATCTTGCAACCATTATAAATAAGTGAGTCCTTCACTAGGGATGAGGTTGGCCTTGGTTGTTTAATATTGTTTTGCTTGCGTATTGAGTAATGGGAAGGAGTAGTATTGAACTGATTGAAATGTTTTTTTATTAAGCATACTGTTTCATGGATGAAGATGGCGATGACTGTATGTATTTTATGGGCTACAAATACTGGTTTACAGGGATCACGTGTCTTTGCGGTGGATAAGTATCTAATTGCTCGTTTCTGTAAGATGAGTGTGTTTTGCATGTGAGTTTTATTGCACACTCCCCAAAAGGGGATTCCGTATCTTAAATGGGACTCTATCAAGGCATAGTAAGTTGTTTTTGCTGTTGAGAGTCCTCGCTCTTTCGTTACTCGTCTCACAACATAACATCCAGAAGCTAATTTCTTATTTAAGTTGCAAACATATTGTTCGAACTTCAATTTACTGTGGATGAGAATTCTCAAAAATTTGTTGTTATCCCGGCTCTCGATATAACTGTTATCCAATTTGATATTTTTTATCTCGCACTTAAAAGAGATTAGGTTGGTTTTTGTTACGTTCAGGATCAGACGATTTGAATTACACCACTGCTTTAAAGTTTTTGTATCCTTGAGGATTTTATCCTGCAGAGAGTTAGTGTCCTTGTCTTGCCATAATATGGTTGTGTCGTCCGCAAAGACCATACACTTTTCTGATATGTTTATTCCAAGCAGATCATTATTATATAATAAAAATAGAGTGGGGCCCAATATGGATCCTTGTGGCACACTACAATTTACCGGTGCCGTAGCTGACAGGGATGTCTTCTTCACTATTTGGTAACGATTAGTTAAATATGATTTCATCCAGTTGAAGACTATGGTTCAGACTATGGTTTCAGAGGTGTACTGAAACCATAGTGGTGAAGCTTAGCCAACAGTATATCATGATCAACGCAGTCAAATGCTTTTGAGAAATCACAAAAGACTGCCGCAACAGCTTCACCACTATTGATATTTGTATACACTCCCTGTAGGAAAGAGAAGATGGCATCACTGGTATTTTTTCTCTCCTGAAAACCGTATTGATTTGACGAGATTATGTTATAATTTCTAGAGTATTTTGTTATTCTATTTTTGACTAGCTTTTCTATGATTTTAGCTAGCGTGGGTATTAGGGATGTTGTCGGAAGTTTGCTGGCTCATCTTGGTTTCCCTCTTTATGTATAGGTGTAACCACAGAGGTGTTCAGGAAATCAGGAAAGATTCCTCTGTGAAATGAGTCGTTTACCAATTTGACAAAAACTTCAAGAGATTTTCGAGAATTTTTATAGAAATTTCATCTGTCCCGTAGGTTTTATTATTTTTTATTGTTTTTATAACCTCTTTCATTTCTCTGATATCAGTCTCATAAATCACAAATGATTGTGGGATAGTTTTAAGTTACCTTGGAAGCTGGTTATATAATTTTGGCCAGAAATAAAAGATGAATCTTTGCGTAAGTGATTTTCGATAATAAGGAGTTCTAACATTCAAGTTATCAGAAAATCTAGTTCTTTTTTGAGTAGCTGCTGTATATTTTTTTGAATTCGAAAACATCCAAATTAAACATTGATAGCTGTAGTGTGCCCTAATATTCAGTACTTTGGTTTCTTGATATAGCTTTTGGGTAGAGAATCGTCTGTCTTTTTCAATAAGGAATTCTGCATGACTTGTAGGAGATTTATCGAAGTCTGTCAAGTTCCCCCCCCCCTACAACAATACAATATCGTAATATATTTTCTGCCAGTGAGGTGTATACCTGGAACAGGTTTTTCTGTGACAGAATGTCTCTGAGCATATAAAACTTACATGAGAAGCCTCAGTCTTTTCATGACATTTGCAACGTGGTCATTACATCTGATGTGTTGGTCAATAATAACTCCTAAATACTTAATCGAGGATGTTTTTTCTATTGACGAACAGTCTCATTCAGTATTGTCGTTGCATAGTGGTTTGTGTATTTTTAGGGTCTGAGGACTATCCCGAGTACTAAATGAGTATTTTTCTGAGATAATTTTCTACAGTTTTATAGACGTCATTCCAGGTTTTGCCTCTGAAAATCAGCGCTGTGTCATCTGCATAACAAATAATGTGACAACGAAAACCACTGATTTGTTACATCGAGAATTCCATTGAAAATTGAAATAAAATTTCTGATGAAATGTTTCCTGGTAAAAGTTCTAGTTCTGCACCAGCATTATTTGATCATACCATCATTAGTTAGCGATGCAGGAGCTTCTACAGTTGGACTGAATACTGCGTCAGTAACTTCACTAAGAATTAATATTACCAATTGCACAAACTGCCATGAACGTTTATAAATAATCATTTCTAAGTAGGTGTTCTGATTATTATAATATCTGATTGAAGTTTTTCTATTGGAGAGATTTATATTATTGAGTGTCCATCATCTCATCTGTTATTTTACTTTCAACACTAGTGTTGAAAGTATGTTTTTCTACACCCGTACTATAATAATACACTCATATGCCCATAATCCGTTTCATAATGAGATCCATTATGATACAGATTTTTCATATTATAGATACAGATTTTTTTTAATAGAAACCTCTAATCTTCCAATGGTATAAATAAATTTGGTAATGTAGGATAGCAAATAGCAACATATTTAAATCTACCAGATCCGAATTTATATACAGGGCATTGTTTTCGAAGGACATCTGCAACCGTATTAGTTGATGCCGGGGGTGATATTACTGCATTAAATCTTCAAGGTTGTTGGAACTCCAATTCAGTGGCGGAAGGATACGTTGAAAATTTGGTTCGGAATATAATCAGCATTTCCAATTCAATATTGAACTCTATTGAAACTAGCAACAATGAAATAAATGTAAATATTCCTTCCACTTCCAGATCAGTGGGACCTGGAATAAGCTTTTCAAACTGCACAATAAATAATCAAGATATTTTTGAGAAATCGGATTAATTACAATTATTATATTCAATATAAATAGTATGTATACAGTATTCCTATATCCATGGTAATACCCGAGATAATACCATTAACTGCAAATTTGTAGAACTTTTTTTATAGAAATACAAGTAATTACTGTTATTGTGTTTAATACAAATATAAATATAATATTTAAAGTTCTTCATTATTTATTGGTTGCAGAAAAAAATGCGTATGCAACCCTCATGTGGATTACCGACAATTCGACGCGGTCAATTGGGCGCACGAAAATTGGACGCGGAGAATTGGTCGCGGCAACAATTGGACGTCGGGACAGTTGGACGCGGCAACAGTTGGACGCGGCGACAATTGCACGCAAGGACTACCGGGCGCAGGGACGACAGGGCGCCAAAAAATATCTACTAATCATAATTATTATCATAAATTCATTTTGAGTGTAGTATTTTATTAGTCTGATCTAACCTGACCGAACTAACCTAGCTCGCAAGTTGGGAGCTTGGAAGTTGAATAACAAATCATTTTAAGTGTAGTATTTTATTAGTCTGATCTAACCTGACTGAACTAACCTAGCTCGCAAGTTGGGAGCTTGGAAGTTGAACAAAAATTCATTTTAAGTGTAGTATTTTATTAGTCTGACCTAACCTGACCGAACTAACCTAGCTCGCAAGTTGGGAGCTTGGAACTTGAAGAAAAATTCATTTTATAATTTTGTGTTTTTGGCGCCCAGTCGTCCCTGCGCCCAGTTGTCCCTGCGCCCAGTTGTTCTTGCGTCCAAATGTCGCGCGTCCAATTGACTGCGACCAATAGTCGTGCGTCCAATTTTCCACTTCCAATTGACGTGACACCCCCTCATGTAATGGTTATTAATACACTCGCATTCGGCTCGTTTCGTATGCCGGTTAATGCTGCCGTGCTAAGCAAGAAGGTCGTAACTGACATTTTTATCAAATCTGAGTTATTGCCATTTGTTGTATCTTGTCAACAAATGCGTGTACTCGGATAGTAGGAAGTAGGATGTTTAACCTCTTCCGGCTAGCTCAGACCACCTATCCGAAGTACAGCATAGTTGCAAAAACTCAGAAACTCCGGAGCTCTTCATTTATTTGGAATAACCAGCAGGAACGTGTCTGACATACGAATTCTTTCTTAGTGTGGTTGGTGTTGCCAACCAACGAGGTTCCATTAATTCGCATGCCAGGCCGAAGATTCCTAAAAACCAGAAATACTATTTACACTATACACGACTTTACACTACTGAGCCATCCAGAAGTGAGGGCTTCCTATCCTGGGAATTGTCCGAACCCTCGGGCGGCTCCTGGATGACTGCCTAAAACAGCCAAAAGAGCTTTAATTTATACACTGGCCGAACATTTGAGTCGCCCAATGATATTGTAAATCGCTAGTAGGCGGAGCCTATTGGAACTCTCGCCTCCAGATATACAGGGGTAGACATTACCGATGCAAAGTCGGAAATGCTCTCTCTTCACGAAGGAGGCTAGAAGCAGGAGTATCACAGGGAGCAGTACTGTCGCCACACCTGTTTTCGATCTACACTGCAGACATGCCTATGTCGGACAACCCCATGACCAAACTTGCTCTCTATGCAGATGACACGGCAATCTTTGCTGAGTCATCACATGAGAGAGGAGTAACATCGAAATTGCAACTTCAGATAAACAAGCTGGAACCGTGGTTCAATCGTTGGAAGATCGGAATCAATGCAGACAAAAGCAAGGCCATACTGTTCACGAGGCGACGTAGGACACCCGAGGGCCATGTTACTATGAACGACGAGAGAATTCCATGGGTAGACGAAGCCGTTTACCTAGGAGTAACCTTGGACAAGGAACTCACGTTTCAGAGGCACGTCTCCCACTGATTAGCTATAGCGAAAGCCGCAAGGCATAAGCTGTACCCACTCATCGGACATAGGAGCAACATGGCACTCGAGTTGAAACTACGCCTCATCAAGACAATTCTTCTGCCTATCATTTTGTACGCATACACTGCTTGGGGGCAGTGCGCGAACAGTTATAGGCAGAAGATACAGGCCTTCTTCAACGTCTGCCTGAGGACGGCAACAGACGCACCACAATATATGTCCAACAGGTTCATATATCGAGACTTAGACATCCACCCGGACTATATCGACAGACTGATCAGACAACATGTGGGGACTACTCTAGACAGAGTAGAGACCCACACGAACCCGCTGCTCACGGAGCTCCACGAGAACAGACGTGAGCAAGACGACAGAGAAAGAGACAAATACAGACGTCCAGTAAACCAAGGAGACAACGACACTCCTGAAGAAGTACGGCGGAGGCGAGACCTTCGGCGACGCCAACGTCTACTTCAACAGGCACCAAATCACGATTAATCATGCTTTTATGTTTCAGATACCAAGAAGAACTGACCAAGTAGTAATTTCAATTTCAGTTAACTCAGTACACAGCACTCGGCCCTCAGCCGAGAGTTTTTCAGGCCTTCAGCCAGTTTCAGGGGGGCACCATGCACAGTAAAGTAAAGTCATTGTTTTAAAAGTCAACTCATGTCAGATATAAGGGAGCTTCAAGCCGAGAATTGGCTGGGCACTCCATATCAAACGGTCAGATTTTATTCTGCTGATCGCCAGTCATCAGGATGAGGAACCGCTTTAACGAGAGGGGGTGGTGGATAGGGGGGGGGTGAGCTTTCGAGTACGTACGAGTGCTGGGGAGCTCATCCTTCCGGGCCTCAACCTTAGGGAGTGCATGGTGGTGGTGGTGGGTAGTATTTCTGGCAGATTATGACAATCTGTCAGCACCCGCGCGACGCCTGATATATTATATATTGATATGACCTGAATTGGCAATATATAAACTCACCCTGAGAATGATCAATTTCCTATTAGAAATGTGGATGACATTGGAATGAATATTAAAATACTTTTATCCCAAAATTATGAAATTTTCAGATACTGCCTTCTTGCTTAGAACGGCAGAATGCTCGTGTATTAATAACCATCATTACATGATTGTTGCATAATATACTATTAAAACTTGTTTAAAAAGAGATTTTGACACATACTGTCAGTTTTTGATTCATATGCCTATGAATTAAAAACGTCAATTTTAATGACAATTGTACAAAAAACTAGGTAAATAGATCTTTAGAAGACGAATCTGTTTCGAATAAATTGTACATAGGTTTTTTCTTGCTAATGTAAATCCCAATGAATCGTTTTTGTGACTATTCCCCGACTATAACTGTCGGAGAAGTGTACGAAGAAATCAGATATGTTACCTACCTGTTGTTATTCGAATGACACGAATTGTCATCCACTTACCACGTTTTCATATATTCCCGGTATTGACCACTTCAAGATGTATTGTGCCGACCAAAATATGCGGTCGCCGATGCTGAAGTATTGATCTCAGTATCGATCCCAGTGGCGGAGGTAGGTAGTCTGACTACCCACAGAAAAAAAGAGCGATTGAGTAATATACTACATATTGTTTGTCAGGCTGGCAGAATAGCCACATGCAGGTGCTTAGAAAAATGTAAAGTAACTTTTCAAAAACAAGCTTTTATTTTTCAACTATTAAGCTAAAGAGTGTGTAACGTTTTCATTTTCCTTAACAGTATTTTCTTGTAAACGTTACATCTATGACGTTTTTCAACTCGTCAATTCAAAATCAGACGTACTTATAACAATATTTTTGAGAATGATTATTAATCGTTGAATAC
Organism: Chrysolina oricalcia; assembly: GCA_944452925.2. Lineage (NCBI taxonomy): Eukaryota > Metazoa > Arthropoda > Insecta > Coleoptera > Chrysomelidae > Chrysolina > Chrysolina oricalcia. The sequence goes on along the minus strand of OX101823.2, from coordinate 51,068,608 downwards.
TGTCTCACCCTGTACGCTGTATGATTCAACTGAAAATGACCGTTTCAGGATAGATACTTACCTTCAGTGTACATATTGTAAATTTTGGGTGTTCGATATAATCTAATTATAATTTAATTTTTTTAATAATTGTCTTTATGATGGTTATCCTGTCATATTGTAAAAGAATGTCATTATATTCTCCTAATCTCCTATTTCAACTGATATAAGATAGCCGAGTCCGGCACTGTCAAAACACACATTTCTTTCAATCATTTCAGTACTGCGGTTTTTGTTACTTTTGCGAAGGGGAAAGGATGGGTACTCTCGATTTTGTCAAGTCAGTGTATGCCGAGTTGATTCCGAATGTTGAACATTCAATATATTTCATGAAATGCTGATTTCATTTTCAATTGGCATCCTATATGTTCATTTGATCTTCAATACATCGGTGACATTCCATGAGTATGTTTGACTCTGTTGCTCTATTCTTCCTGGCGAGCATTTTGCATAGTCTGGTGCTGAAAACCCTCTCTGAAATAGAGGTGAGTAGACCACATCCATTTCATAAAAAAAAAGAGAGAGTGCATATTTCAGTAAAATGAACTCTTGTTCATTGTTTTAGGGTTTTATTTCATAGCCCAAGAATTTCGAAGAGCTCGAAATTGTTCTGGCTGGATCCAGAATTTTTTATGTTTCTGAGGACATCTCCCAGAAAGTGGAAAATGCCTCTCCTCCATGGTTTTCCTTTTGTCAAGATTTGGTGTCATTAGATCCTGCTTGCAGCCCTATATTTTATTGATGCTCCAGTGACGTTTCACGTCCGTACCTATTTTCAATTTGAGGGAAGATAACCAACACCTCAACTCACCATTAGAAGTTTGCATTATGGTTGCTCTGCTAGTGACTCTACGTTCGATAACAGGCCAGTTATGACATTTTTTTTTAATTTAATTGCATAAATAATTTTATTTCTCATTTATTTATATTTCTATTATTACGGTTATTAGCTATTCATTGGGTACAATTATTAATGTTCATATGTTATTCAACCACCCATTATTGAATTTTTTTTATGTGTTACACCATGCAAAATTCATGAATTTTCCCTGGAGTAGGTATAGTAAGTATTACTGAAAGTCTACATTTCTGTATATATAAAAATGTATAATCATTTATTATTTTAAATTTCATTATATCAAGTGAGTTTTGAGAATATTCTGATTGAGGAAATGCAAGTAGGTGTATGAAAAATCATATTTCATCAAATGAAATTTACAGGTACCAATCACACAGACATATCTCTGTTTGTTAATACTTATATAGTTTTTTTTTGCATACTCATGTACATGGGTTACTTGGGTTTAAATTAAAATGTGTAAAATCAATTTCCTTCTTTTATTTCACTGACATGATCTCTACTCTTCCACTTTAGGTTTCTGATTTCGCCCGAGCGAACATCAGCTTAAATAATTTAAAAAATCAGTGGCGTCCAATTTTACTTTATTATTTTGATTTAGTTTTTTTATATGTTGTTTTTGGAAATAATTTATAAATAGAAAATATTGCAATCATCCACATCCCAATGCCGCCGACGTATAGCAGCCGTTCGCAACGTTAGCGATATCATTTGTTCTGCCATCAAAGATTTTCTTTGTGTGATTTCACTTCTAGGTATTTTGAACAAAAGATAGCGTTACAAGTGACAGATTATTTTCAATACATGAAGTTTGAGGCCTGATAGATGATGAATTGCAGCAAGCCCTTCGACTAGGACGAATTCAAACCATGAGCTCAGCAATCATTGGAGTTCTAGGCGGCAAAAAACGCCTCAAGAATTACGCGACCCAAGCTACGTGTAGTTAAATTTAGCGAAGATTCTTCTGGAAGCGAGGCACTATTGGATGAAATATTGCAGCATTATACAATCAAGTGCCTTCCCCAGTAACCAAAAGAAGCCAAAGGAGAGAAAGATCATCCACAAGCAATGAAGCCAGATCGAGATCTCCAAGCCCAGGAAGAGAACAACGTGGTCGTTTCACAAGAGGAGTCTTTAGGAGGTCGTCCACTCCTGAAAGGAGACCTCGTACGCCTGAGAAGAAGACTTGCCTCCAACCAGTAAAACGAGAAAAGAGAGATTCTGGCTAGTAGAGGTTAACCCTGACGACAGAGACAAAACAGCATTCTCTACCGGACATGGAAGGTACCAATTCAAAATTCCTTTGAAAGACTTATTAAAAAAATTGTTAATATTGTTATTTCCAGTCACGGTACTGGAAAGAACATTTGAAGATCACATGAATGATTTGGAAGAAGTATTTTTGAGGTAGGAAAATGCCAATCTTCAACTTAATCTGAAAAAGTGCTTTTGATTCCAAAAATAATTCGATTTTTTAGGCCATGTCATCCCAGCCGAACGAATCCAGACCGATCCTGAGAGAATCGAAGTGAGACGTTTCCATGGGCTATGCACTCACTATCAAAAATTCGTCCAGGATTTTGGAAAAATCGCTCAACTGAGACCAACGTTCAGTCGGTTTGTAGCTCTGATTGCCAACAGTCATTCACTGAATTAAAGAAGAAATTGACCACTGCACAAGGGGGAAACCGCTGGGGAATTTTTGTGTACATGCTTTGGGTATGAGTGGTATTAGTTGTGTATTAGTGGGGAATTAGATAAATTAGTTGAAAATCATTGGGTATTAGTCGGGAAGTAGGGGTATAAGTTTTATTAGTTCAAAATTATTGTGTATTAGGCGGGAAATAGGGGTATTAGATTCGGACAAGATTCAATATTTCTATTGCTTTTATTACTCGGGTATTAGAGGAATAAGTGCCATTCGTTTTTGGGGTAGTACCCAAGAATTACTTGGGTATTAGAGGAATTACTTTTTGGGAATTAGTGTACACAATTTCATCAGCGGTTTTCCCCTAGCCACTGCACCTATTTTAGCTCATCCACGAGACAAATGCACTTCCATTTTGGTCTGTGATACGTCTCAGTATAGCATTGGATTTGTTTTATCTTAGGAACAGGATGGCGAAAAGATAGTAATAGCCTACTTTAGCAAAACTCTGGGTGAAGTCAAAAGGAACTACTGTGTTACCAGAAAGGAGCTTTTTATCGATAATCAAAGCCATTGAACATTTCCATACCTACCTCTATGGCAGACGAGAACTGATCACAGCGCTTTGCAATGGATAGATAGTTCAAACTTACTGGAAAATTATAGGCCAGTAACAGGGATCCGTACTGGGTCCACTACTTTTTGCATTATATATTAGTGATTCTCATGAATATATCAGATCAAGCCAAATACACCATTACGCCGATGATACACAAATAAACATGTCCTTCAAGTTTGTAGAATCTAAATACGCCGAAGCTGAAATTAATGAAAATCTTCAACTCTTGTTCGAATTGTCTTGTGTACATAATACTGCATAACATGAAACTCAATCCTAAGAAATCCCAAGTAATGCTCTTTGGGCCCAACAGCAAGAAGCGTATCGTGCGTGACTCTCTTACTATCGCAATCGATCACAACATTATACTACTCTTAAATTTGGGCTTATGGCTAGATACTGATATGAGATTCACTAAGCATGCAAGCCATTTGAGCAAGGTATCCTTTGGTATCTTAAGACAGTTGTATCCAAGTAGAGACCTATTGTCTAAAAAAATGAAGCTGAGACTGTGCGAATCTCTCATTCTTTCGAGACTAGCCTACTGTGATCATATTTACTCGCCTGCCCTGCGGGAATCTGATATTAAAAAACTACAAAAGATAGAAGAAGATCATATTAGTTTATCGTTCCAGGATTCAGGTTGGCTGAAATTGAAATCTTGGAGGGAGTTGCGTATGCTTACGTTCGTTCATAAAATCTTGAGAACTGAATACCCGCCTTATCTACGTAGAAAATTGGTTTCACTTTCACACTCCTCTGCGATTCTCACCCTGTGTTTCTCATACAATGCCGCAAAATTGTACAAGCACCTTCCACTGAAATTGAAGGAATTAACTATTATAAACTTCAAGAAGAGATTGAAATCAATGTTTGCATCAAGGCAATGTTATAACGCACGTGAAGTTTTCCTCCTTACACATTCATTGTAACCTTCAATACTCTTCTACAAATTCAAATACTCTAATCTCATGTTAAAATATAAGTACTCATTTTCCTTTTATTTTGTTGTATATTTTTCTTCTTTTCTTTTTCTTTTCATCATAATTATGATTGTATTAACTTGGCTATTAAGAGGGCTTTTGAGACAATTGATAGAGGAATTATGTTGTTGAAATTGAAACAGTATGGAATTGATGGAAATGTGTTGGAGTGGTTCAGGGATTATTTGAAAAATAGGAAACAGAAAGTCCGTTTCAAAGATGCAAATGAATTGAATGTTGATGTAGGTATTCCACAGGGTAGCGTTTTGGGCCCTCTCCTTTTTGTTTTATATTTAAACGATATTGGACTTTTCGTTGAATCTGAGTTCATAAACCTTTTTGCTGACGATACATTGCTTATTTGTAGTGATATTGAACTAGATAGAGCTGTTCTTAAAATGAACGGGATTTTAGAAACTGTGAATAAGTATTTATGCACCAACAAATTGAAGTTAAATGTAACAAAAACGAAAGCAATGATCTTCACTACAAAATATAAATACAATTCTCTCGATATCAACGGTATAAACCTAAATATCAATAACGAAAAAATTGAAGTTGTGTCAACGGTCAAATACCTTGGTTTCCAACTGGATAATTTTTTAAATTTTGACAGTCACTTTGAATATATTCATAAAAAAATATCAAAAAACCTATATTTTTCCAGTAGAATAGCACAACATTTGTCAATACAGTCTAAAGTTACAGTTTACAATACTATCATTCAACCACAGTTTGATTATTGTACGTCTATATTATCTTTATTTAACCTCAATAAACTAAATATGCTACAAAAACTACAAAATCGAGGGATGAGGGTAATATTGAAAACGAATCGTCTTACTCCCATAAAAAATATGATAGATTGTTTAAATTGGTTGTCAGTTGAAAGTATACTCTACTATTTCACAATGATTCTGGTATTTAAAATTGTAAATGGTATGGCACCAGAATACTTTAACCAGTATATCAACTTGAATAAAAACATTCATTCTCACAACACTAGAAATTCAAATAATATACATATAAATCGAACGGCATTTAGGAGTACCATGAACTCTATATTTTTTAAAGGTTTCAACAAATTCAACGAATTACCTGAAATATTGAAGAAAAAATACAATTTGGAAGATTTTAAAGCAGCACTGAAAGAATTTAAAAAAATTAATAATAAAAAAAGTATTAGGTACTGTTATACTCCGATTCGTTTAATTATATAATAATAATAAAGTAACCTTAAATACCTAACTAGTCTATCTACATGCGACTCTTAATTTGTCAACGTCTGATTTTACCATTTTTTTTGTGTATACTTTGTTGTCTATCTAGATGGGTACTTTTTAAATTGTAAGCACTTGATATTTATTCCATTGTGCTTGTGTCATGTTCTTTTTAACTTGTAGTTGTGTATATTATATACCTATACCTAATTGGTCTATCTACTAGTGACTGATTTTTTTAACTTGTGATTTTGCTATTTTTTGTATACACTTAGTTGTCTGTCTAAATGGTTATTTGTTTTAAATGTTTAACGTGTGATATATATTTAATTGTACTTGTGTCATTTTACTATATTTTTTTACCTATAGTTATGTATATTAGGTTTCCTATTTCAATTGAGATGTAATTAATTATTTTTATTATTAATTTCATGTGTGTCGAAAATATTCGAATATGCTTTTTTAATAGACTTTTATCATTTTCTGATGATCATAATATCTTTACAAAAAACAACATGGATTTCTAAACAAAAAATCCACTACTACAGCTACACAATCATATCATAGAGAGATTGTGAACTTCTTTGAAGCAGGTGAGTGCCCTGTTGGGATATTATGCGATCTCAGCGGAGCATTCGACTGAGTTGATCATAACATTCTCTTAGGTGAAAATCCAAAATATACAAATTGTAGATATTGATCTCTACTTCCAGATGCTGTTTACAGAATTTGAATACGGCGAATTCCCTTGAATCCTCGAATCTTGCAAGATGTGCCTCTGAATTGTTTATAACCCGATTGTGCAAAAATTACAAATCGGACAAAAACCACATTGCAAAAACTACACATGGGACAGAAAACATCTTGCATATAGTTGAACCACACATTATTATGTATCAGTTACTGCGATATTGTTTGTCCAGCATCAGATATATTAAAATTATAAATTTTTGAAAAACGATCTCTTTTTCGAGGTTTTCTCGGATTTTCTCAGTGGAAAATGCACCGATCCGATTGTATCATTGTAACATCCATTTTGTAGGTTTTATGAGTCTCTACAAAAATTCCAACAACTGTAAAACGATTCATTGAATAATCTTTGAGACATTTCCAAAGAACTAGTAATTTTTTTCACTATTGCTTCTTTAATAAATTCTGCAGGGGCGAAAACTGGGATTTTCATCAACGAACTATATTATAAAAATCATTATGGGTCATTTGCGTCTTTTATTTTGTGGGGGAAAAAAACTCTATAGCTTGGTCTACTCATGTCACCTCTACGAAGGAGTAGAGTAAGATCCGAACGGTAAGCATGTTGTTATTATAGTCATGAAATAGATCCTAGAAAAATATTCCGTTCACTGAGGTCAGAGTATTTATTTACTGCTATAACATCCGCCATAGATTTCTTCACAGCCTTCTGGCGTTCCAAGAATTTTTCCTTCTTTCGATTCCTCGCAGGAACGCCACTGTCTCATCGATCAGTCCCCGTAAAAAGTTGTTCGTGTAAAACTATTTGATAAAAGAAAAACAGGTTTAATTACTGATGCAATTGTTGTTTTATCGTTATTTTTATTTTAAATGTTTTATGTTCGTTGCCAAGAAAAATATTTCACCGTACTGGAAAGAAAAAATTCAAACCTTAAATACCTACAGCTGACTGGGTTCTCTACTGTGCAAATTAACCTGAGAGATTGAACAAATTGCGATATCGGACGTGACGAGTGGATTGTGAATTTCTAATTGGCACAGGTGGCTGGAGAAAAATTTCTGAAAAACGATTGAATGATTTACTGAAAACGTCATCGATATTAACTTGTTGAGAGAGTCTTCAGATATATCAACACTATTGTTATGAATGATAACATTATTTTTGTCAATATGAAATAATCGACACAAGGTGTCGAAATTTTTAACAGATCTATGTGTTCCAGTTGAAAAATATTTTTTCTACTATAATAATACTCTTACTTATATCCCCATAATCCGTTTCATAATGATACCCATTACGATACAGATTTTTCATAACGATACAGATTTTTAATCAGTAGAAATCTATAATTTTTCATTGGTATTGATATATTTGGTAATTTAGGGAAGCAAATAGCGACATATTTGAATCTGCCTGTTCCGAATTTATATACAGGGCATTGTTTACGAAGGACATCTGCACTCGTATTAGTTGATGCCGTTTAGGCTATTGCAACATTGTAAGGAATACCAGGCAGCTCTTGCAAAGCTTGGGGACTGCGACGATGCAAATTTCGAAAAAATTGAATAATTTGTATGTCAGATGTATGGCGTTAAGGGCGTACGACATGTAAACGAGGCGCGATTATGCATTTTCAAGGTCAATGACGTCGACGAGAAATTCTCGACTTTTGATGATTCGACAATCCTCCTTTGCAAATCAGAACTCGTAGACCAAGTTCTACGAGCAAAATACATTGCAAATATTTAGTATCACGCCCACCAGAAATTCCCCACCAATCTTTGCCCCATCGAATATGGGTGGATTGAGAAATATAACAAATAAGCATTCGTCTGGTTCAAGGGTGGGCAGGTTCCTCAATTCGTAGAATATATAATAATCCAGCCAGAACTTTCGGATGAAAATGGTAATTCACAGATTAGTGAAAGCATTTCGGAAGACGTTCACTCAAGTGATAGCGATACTGATAGTGACGATTAAGCTCTCGCATTAAGAATGTGGTCCTTTTTTGTCGAAAGTAAAAAAAAAATTGTAAATATTGATACATAATATTATGATTTTTTATTATGAACATTCCATTTTACACTTGGTTTATGATATACTATACCGGGTGTCATCGAATCTATTAGACAAGTCATAACTTCTAGACCATTAGGTGTATCAAAATGAGATTTGGTATAGATAAATGGTATGTGAAGAGGAGAGTTTCACATATTTTTCACTTTCCGGTCACTTCCGGTTTCACCGGAAATGGCTCCGGTTCTAAATTTTTAAATGGTACACCCTGTATATTGTAACATTTTCGGATTTCTGAGACAATTCTAGATCAGACTGTGACATTTTCGAAAGTTTTTATGACTACTTAATTTTTTTGGAGTCACTTTTGAAATTACATCTAGGTGGCCATGATCGGAAGTAAACTAATCTAAGGACCTCAGGTGATATCAGAATATTACAATCGCGAAGTTTTAGTGACTAGTATGATAGATATGAATAAGACAAGTTGGCAAAGTTACCTTTTCGTGTCTACCTATTATTTTTCAAATGGCGATCATTTTTTGACAAGCACTTCCCTAAAAAAAGGATATATTGACGAATCTATCGATACTAATTTATTTGCGATTGGTTCAATACATTTAACAAAATTAACACTAATTTCAGCGATGCACTTACATTTTTTTCAATATCCTAATTTCTTAAAATTTTCACTATAGTAAATTTTCAAAGTGCTTTCCTCCTTGTTGAAGACACATTTCAGCTCGTTCAATTGTTTCTCTCAACACGTTTCGTATCATTTGTGGCGTTATACTTCTAAATGCCTTAGAATCCTTTCTTCTAAGATTTCGAGAGTGGCTGGGGCTGTTGCATAGTAGACCCTTTCTTCAACATATCCCCAAATGAAGAAATCTAGCATAGTCAGATCCGGTGAGCGGGTAGGCCACCGTACTGGACCATTGGTTGCAATAACTTGATTATTGAAATGTTCTATTAAGTAATCAAGATCGTATCTGGTATTATGAGGGAGTCCTCCATCTTGTTGGAAGTAAATTTGCCGTAAAACTGTTGAAGGTAGATTATTAAGATGATCCTTGATTTCATTTTGAAGAAAACCTAAGTACCTAGCCCCTGTTAACTGACCTTGAAATAATATTGGTCCAATTATTCTGTTTCCAACGATACCACTATATTTCACTATATTTCACTATATTTCAAATAGAAAACAGTGTGTCAGAGTAGGAAATGTATATAGCGAAAAACGAACTATCGAGTATGGGGTACCTCAAGGCACTGTATTAGGCTGAGTACTCTTCTCGATCTACTTAAATAATTTATTCAATATAAAAAGTAGTGGTGAAATTATAGGATTCGCAGACGATACAGCTATCTTTTACAAAGCGACTACCTGGGAGGAATTAGAAACGAAAGTAAAAACTGATATTTCTCACATAAAAAACTGGTTTGACCAGAAAATTTTAACTTTAAACTTTGATAAAACTGAGTATTTACCATTCAGCTGCAACAAATCTACGTCACCAAACTTCAGTTTCATAGATATACAGGTAGGAGAGTCGGTCCATCGATTAATACCATCAAAAAATGTTAAATACCTTGGTATCTTTATCGATACACACTTGCGATGGGACATTCATATACAACATACGATCAAGAAACTTCAAAACATAATTTACAAATTTAGATGTCTATGCGACATAATACCCCAGAAAGAACTTAAAGTTGTATACTATGCACTAGTGGAAAGTCACCTGAAATATGGTATCTTGGCTTGGGGCTCATCACTGAAAACACATATTACTCCTCTAGAAATTCTCCAGAAACGATTTCTCAAAATAATGATGCATAAGAAAAGAGATTACTCGACAGATTTGACATATATGGAATCGCAAGTACTTGATCTGAGACAAGAATTTTGCTTCAAATGTGTACTTACCTATCACAAAAACAGAAAACTGGAAAAGCACAACCATGATCACAACACAAGACAAAACAAACTACATTCCGTCCCTTTCATGACGAAATCGATTGGTCAAAGATCGTTTGAATTTTTGGCCCCGAAATTATACAATACTCTACCCCAAGAGTTGAAGAATTTATCGAGCATGTTATTAAAAAAAAATGAAAACCTTTATATTAGAGAAACCCAGAAATCTCATTCACGAATTCATAGATATAAAAAGCTTCTGAATATCTTACGTGTCCCAAGTTATACTTATAGTACGGCAATAGTCACCAGTAAAATTGTGTTATGAAACATATACCCTCTGGTTGTATTTTATTCTCAACCTCCCAAATCTTTCAATGATAATATGATCCAAATTTTGCTAGCAAATTGTTTTTATCTCTTTAGTATTTGTATTTAGATAAGTTTTTCTCTTTTTATGCATGTTTCTTATTCTCGGAACCAGTGTTAGTCACTTACCGAGTATATTCTATTCACACGTGTTTTTGTATTTAGATTTTTTTATATGTTGTCACTCGTACTTGTAACTGTTTTCACTATATTTATATAGTGTGAGTGTCTTCTTCAATGTGTTTTTATCTATACCATTTTTATTATGTATTATGTGTGTATGAATAAAATTTATTTATTTATTATTTAGACGTTGACGCCAAACCTTTCTTGAAGATTGCCCACTCTCATTGCATGTTGATTTTGTTGGGCCCAGTAGCGAGAATTTTGCTTATTAAACAAGCCATTATTTGTAAATCGTGATTGGTCGGAAAATAGAATAAAGTTGATGAAATTTGGGTTAACTCTATGATTTTGAAGCAACCAATCACAAAACACTACTCGTCTATCGCCTTCGTCAGCATACAAATGTTGATGTAACTGATATTTAAATGCTCGATATCCGTGCCTTTTCAATACTTTTCTTGCTGATTCGTGACTTATTTGCATTTCTCGACTAATTTCTCTTAAAGAAACCGTTTTGTCAACCTCAACCATAGCAAGAACGTTAATCTCGGTCTCCTCATTTATGATAAACCTCTGTTCTGCATCTCGATTTCCCTCTTGCCTAAAACGATTCTCAACATACGGAAAATACTGATGGGATGGATGTTGCCGATTGGGATATCTCTGAGCATACAACTCAGCAGCATTCCTTGAATTTCTGTGACATTCTCCAAACAATAACAACATATCCACTTTTTCACTTTGAGTATTCATTAGTTTGACGGACAATTGAACTAAAATTTAACGAAAATCAAGAAAATTTTACCTTCTGCTCTTAAAGCTTATGTCACTGTCATAACCTAAGTGAATGTTTTGTTCTCCAAAGAAGACTTGATCGAAATAACTGCAAAATATTATGCATCATGCCTATCCTCGGCACACACAAAAGTAAATAAATTATTATGAAGTATTTTCCTCAGTAATGTTTAATTTATGTTCTTATTTGTGATCCAATCGCAAATAAAATAGTATCGTTAGATTCGTCAAAATATCCTTTTTCGGAAAGAGCTTGTAAAAAAATGGTCGCTATTTGAAAAATAATAGACACGAAAATGTAATTTTGCCAACTTGTCTTATTCATATCTATCATACTAGTCACTAAAACTTCGCGATTGTAATATTCTGATATCACCAGGGGTCCTTAGATTAGTTTACTTCCGATCATATCCACCTAGATGTGATTTCAAAAGTGACTCCAAAAAAATTAAGTAGACATAAAAACTTTCAAAAATGTCACATTCTGATCTAGAATTGTCTCAGAAATCCAAAAATGTTAGAATGTACAGGGTGTTCCATTTAAAAATTTAGAACTGGAGCCATTTCCGGTGAAACCGGAAGTGACCGGAAAGTGAAAAATATGTGAAACTCTCCTCTTCACATACCATTTACCTATACCAAATCTCATTTTGAAACACCTAATGGTCTAGAAGTTATGACTTGTCTAATAGAGTCGTTGACACCCGGTATGTATATTTTATACCATCAAAGTATATCAATATCTCGGCCGAAATGCCATACAAAAGAATACTGATATCTTGGCAGTCTTCAACTGCGCCGGGCGATGCAGAGCAAACTTTGAGGGCCGGCAGTCACTAGAAAGCAACGGCCTTGAGGTGGCAGTCACCCGGCAGTGGTCTTTCAATGTGTTCAATGACGTCATATCCGATTTTCATTCACTTTGCGATGAGTCGGATTTCCAACTTTGTTATTTGCACGTTTTTGATTGGCAGTCACGGCTTAACAACCGATTTCGAGTTACAATCACCAAAAATCATATTTAAGAATGTTTTTTCTGTGTATAAACTAATTTGGAGGCACAACGCAATCGGTTGGATGTTGACCTACGAAAAAGTAATAATTTTTTTTTTAATTACCGAACGCTAGGTGCCTGTACTGGCAGTCACCGGTTTTCATATAATACACGTTTGGGACTACATAACATAATTTTTCCATCCACTATGCGATCAGCCGGTGATTTGGACGCTATCTCTTGGACTATAATGAAATAAATGTTCTGATGTTCGTTCAGTCTTGTTCCCAATGATCTTTATGTGGTTCCGATGACTACCTTTCCGCAAGTGCATAGTATGCGATGTACCCTCGCTGCAGATAGTGGGCCTCTTTTGTATTTTGCCGACCTAAGGCTTTGTTGTATTTTCTTGGTGGGTTTGAAGACCGTTATTTAGAAATAAGCCAATCAATAGAGCATTTTTTCCCAACAAAAATACTAGTAGAAAACCGACTGTGCCGTAGTTATATTTTGTTGTTTTGACTCGCAACTATCATTTATTAACTTGTTATATATATTTAAATATCAAAAAGCGTGTTTTTTTAAAACTGTTTTGCTTATAAAATGAAAACGAATAGAGCAATCTAGTTGCTCCAATAAAAATAATTGTAGATAATTAAAATGCAAACCAAACGGAATGTTTTACGAGCCGATCTAAGCCTTAGTAACGGAGAAAAACCGGAAAATTAAACGATTTTTCAATAATTACGGTTGACCTTTCTCTTGAAAGTATGAGATTGTGTGCACAAAACAGGCTCTGGTGGATCATTAGTTTTGGCACAACTGCAGTTTGAATTTTTTTGGCACTATCTTGCAGCATTCCTGGATGCTCTAGTGATAGTCCGATTTTAGTTTCTAAATCAGATTTTAATAGTAGAAGTAAAGTACCACAAAACGTATATTCTCATATTATGCTAAAATGCTGCCAAATGGGTGTCAAGGTAAACCAAAGAGAGCCATTGTCAATAACATTATAATTTAAAAATAAAATTCAAATTGTTCGATACTTTAAATCAATCAAACTTCATTCAATTATTACTTACTTTCAGGTAAGCACTGTGTATAATAATTTAAAAAAAAATTATATTTGCGCGAAATACAAAATGTTCTTCCAAGTAAATTTATACGTGCTCACTGCTTGACAATTTAACTTTTAGAAAGATCTACAAATTTTCCAAATGTAGGTATGCAAAAGTATTTCAAATTTTCCAGAATTTTCTAAAAAATGTTCAAAATGTTTCAAAATGCATGATATCCTGGAAAACTTTCATAATGAATAATTTTCGAGATTGTTTCAAAATGTAATAACCAATATGTACCTCAAAATATAATACCTTGTAACTTTCCAGTATAAACTGAGGAGACTGACTTCTCACACTTCCTTTTATATTGTTGAAGAACTTTCAAGATGTTTTTCTCTATTGCAGGAATGATTCAAAATGATAAAAAAAAACACATCAGACATTATGAAAATTAGAAATAATTCTTATTATTTGTATGTAACTTACTGGTTGATTTCAAAATTACAGTAATCATATACTGTTCTATCATGATGAAAAGTATTCCTCAATATTTTAGATTGCTCCAAAACAGTCTAGACAGTTTGAAAAAGTTCTAGATATTTCCAGAAAATAAATGACTGAAAAGTTTCCAGGAGCCCAACACTTTCTAAAAATATCTAGAGTGTTTCAGATTCTTACATGTTGTTCTGGAATGGATCCGCATCTCCATTGTGACGTCTGTGGAATTAACATTTCAACCCCCTCCACAGCGAATGTTTGTTGTAGGGGTAAAAAGTCATGATCTTAGCATTTATCGATAACTTCGCCAAATGTTGAATTGATAGGGCGCATCCACCAGTATATTGAATATAATTATGGAATTTAATTATGAAAAAAGATTTGCTATAGATGGGTATCTAACCTCTCCATCATTTTTGTTCAATTATTAGATACATATTTTCTCAATTTCGGAGGAATAAGTCTTTATTTCAAAAAACTAAACTGTTAATAATAAAACAGAACAGATACCTAAATCACTTAATTTTTTAAACGTTCTAAACATTCTAAAATTTAAAACTGACAAATAAAAAAAACATTGACGGATGAAAATCGAAATTTGAAATGAGGAATTAAGAAACAAAATACAGACAACAATGTAGAAAAATGATTCCTGTAAATAGTAGTTTAAGTAAAATATTGTTTAAGAAACGAAATTCGAGAAAAAGCGGTAATTGTTCCAAAATTGTTTGAAATCCAATAACGTGATTGGAAAATTTGAAAAAGAGTCGGTTTGCCAACTTGAGAAGACAACAAGTACCTTGAAGGACGAAAAACGAAACCGAAGGTGAAAACCGGAGACAATTTCACAAATTGGTTTTTGTCTAGTTGCCGTGGCAACCCAATTTTTTTTTTTTTATCCTCCAGGGTAGGTACCATAGAAATATATATTATATACTTTCTAGAATGCTAATCCCCATGTCAAAAGTGTTGTAAAAAGTTCAGGCTAGTCCGCAATGCGCATGCGCGTCATTAGGGATTTTTGTAACAGGCCCGGTTTTAGTATAGCTATTTATATAACAAGTTGCAAAATGAGCGTGTTTTTTGCATCAGACGTGAACATTGGAACACGAGCGTAGCGAGTGGTCCAACACGTCGTGTGCAAAAAACCCGCTATTTTGCAATGTGTTATATACATGGCTTTTTGTAATTTCGTTGGAATATTTATTCATATACAATCATGGATTACACTGAATACGGGCATCGGTCAATAACTATTTTAATATTGCTTAGTACTTTACATAGCACGAGTCTAGAATGATGGTTGCGATTCGGTTGCCGGGAAGTCGGTAGCGGAGACACTGCCGGATATATAGCCGTCAGTTGACAGTTGTCATGGATAGATACAAATATATTGAATTACCTGACGGACTGTCTGATTAAATTCAAACGAAAATGAGTGATTCTGATACAGAAAATAATGTGCTGGGTAATATTGAAGCTGCCGCGGAGGAGGCATTTACCTATATTGTTGATAATCGAATAAAGAATGAATCTACTGAGTTGACTGAATTTACTGAAATTATGAGCATCCCATTCATACTTCCAAATGAACATCAAAACTGATTTCCATATTCACACTAGTGTGAATATGAACTCTCATATTCGCACTTGTGCAAATATGACCGTCATTTTGACATTCAAATTGTAAACAAAAAGTCGCCATATTGAAACGAAATTCCAAAAAAATATTATGGTACTTGTGAAGATTAACAAACGGTTATTCTGAATCTCGGAGAATAAGGTTGGAAACCTCGTTGTACTTATACCTGTTATTTGTATTTAGCCGATTTGTATATATATTTTCACATATTTATGATCCCAAAGACCATCAGAAAGTAGAAAACGGTTATTAATATTATTATTCATCGCTCTGTAGCGACTGATTTTTGGTATCACATTCACTTTTCAGCTGTAGTTAATCAACAAAAATCTACGGAACCACCCCAAATCGTCGGTGCAAATTTCAAGGAAGCACTGGATAGGAAAATAAATTGAAAGTACAAAAAACTATGAAAATTTATTTTCAGCTAATATCATGAATGATTTCAACTCAAATTGGATTCATAAAATTGGATGCTTGAAAGCTCGAGGTTTTTTTCAAGAACGATTCATGTCAAAATATGCAACTGCATTTAATTTAAATTATTTGAAGAGATTAACATGCTATTTCTACGAGTATTTCTGATTGTATTAGCTTAGTGTAATTTCCACAGTGTGGGTGCATGAAAAAGTGAGGCAAGAAGCATTTTCCTTACCATCAAAGAAAAGCACTTCTAAATTGACATTAATTTCCTGAGGCGATTCTGTGTATGTTTAGTACTTTTTGTAGGAATCTAGAACTCATAATATAAGCGGTGTTGCAGAAAGTTGCACGCCCACGATGCGCATTAGTCGTACAGCGGACTATCCAGAGATGTTCACGTGATTGTTCGCGCAAGAAGTAGGAATTTCACAATCTCAGCTATGTTTGCCAAACTGTACTGCACTAGGTTTCAAATTATTCTATTGTCGTTTTCGCATGAATCTTCATGAGGAAAATGTCTGCCACAAATTACAATTTTCTCACTCAAATGTTCTGCTGGGGGCATATAGGTACATAAAAAATTTCATTATATATACCAAAAATGATTTATTTCAGATATTTTTCCTTTACATAACACTAAACAGTTCATTTTTATTTGTAGGAAGAAACGGCAAATTCACGAATGATGAAAGAATAACCAACGACAACAAACACCACACAAAACGACAAGAGAAATTCTGAAATTCTAAAAACCGTCTCTGATCTCTGACAGGAGTGACAGATCTTAGTGACAAGTCTTCCTGTTGATGAAAAAGCATTGTTGCACGGTCATTATAATTACAGTAGCATAGGGTACATAATTGAAATCTATCTCTAAAAGGTTCTTTTCGGTTTTAAAAAGTTCTAAATGCGCTGTCAAATCTCTCTCTTTCAAATGAAATGTGTTTTATTGCCTCATAACAAAAAACTCTGAATTAGAACACAAAATTATTTTCAAACTTGGCAACGATCTACCCAAACTACACTGATGACGCGCATGCGCACATCGTAAACGGGTCGCATACGCGGCATGCTTTTCGCCGTGAAAATTAGCGAGATTAGCATTCTAGAGTAAGTATGTAATATATATTTCTATGGTAGGTACTCTGGAAATTTTTCTGTCAAATATTTGAAATATGATGGTTGACATTTTGCTTTTATGTACGAATGGAATTTTATTTCTCATATGAAAGGATACAAAACAACTAGAAATATTGAGCCTAATTGGTTGGTGTTTAAACTGTCAATATGGGTGCGTCTAACAGCATGAAGAGGTTGCAGGTCTTCCAGCGCTTTATTTTCCGCTGGATTTATTTGAAGCGGTTCAGTGGTCTGTAATTTGGACCGTCTAGTATATTTGTAAAGCACTTTTATGCTTTATCCAGCAAAGCGCTTTCCGCTTTTCTCTGATAGACACAAATTTTCAACGCGTATCTGTCATTATGTCAACAAAAACCATTCATGATGTTATAACTTGTTTTGTCTTGAATAATCTCTTCTATGTAATCTAAGTCAAATGAAATCTTCAGCATTAATTTAATATATTTTGATGTGAAATGTTCTTACCGAATCCCCCACGTACTTGAATTAATAGACCTTTACATTTATGAAAAATAAATTGCAAAACTCTTTCAAATCGATAGATTCTAGTCTGAAACGTCCATTTAACAAAGAGTTCCACTATATTTCTTTCCTTTTTAAAAAATATCTAATTTGAAAGAGTGTCGCTGACGTCACGTTCATCGGAAACAACCCCCACCACAATCCACGTTCCGAAGCATTCAATACCGTTCTCCTCGGAAATATAGATTCTAGCTTGGTATGAGCCATTGAGAAATAATTAATATTTCGTCACTTGATCAACTCCTAGAAAAAAAATCCACATTTTAGTTACCTACTTTTTATTGTTTTTGTAACTTTCAAATTTCCTGAACGGACCATCCTTTCGATGAAAAACGAGCATTGACAACACCGCAAATCATTATAACAGTTCTCATGCAACAAAAGTGAGATTTGAGGTTAATGTTTGTTTTTATTTACATTCAACATTTAACTGATTAATTCATTATTACTATAGCGAGGTGTTATTATGACCGATCTGGTGTGAATTAATTTGTGTAATAAACATGGAAAGGCTTCGTGAAGGGAAGTTCGGATAATTTACCGAGAGTACATTATGAGATGATTGACAAATATGAATTCATTTTTTGCAATGACTAAAATTTAATTAAAATCGTTCCTTGAACGCTGCTTGAATACTACAGTAATATTCAGTTGGAAATGTTCTTCACAAGAACATAATTATATTTTCGCTTTTTACACAAGGTTTATTCATTGCTTCGAACCACATTTTACAATGCGCTTCATATTTAGGAGCATAAAAAATTGTATTTCGGAATTTTCACTGGTGTTCAGACAACCGACATTTTCACAGTTATTGCAGTTATACAGATACCGGAATTAAGAAAAAAATCAGAGCACAAACATCAAAAACATTTAAAAAAATTTAAAACAGCATTAACCTCAAAAGAGAAATCAAGTAGGGCCTGTTCGTTTGCAGCATACATATTTGATGGAACTACTCTACTTGTATTAAATATTGAAGTAGGCAAACGAGTTATACAGAGACAATATATATTTTAATCGAATAAACATCCTACCACCCTTGTGGTCTGTATAAAAACAAGGAATACTAAATACAATAAAATAAGTTGATGCTCCGTGAAACAGACGAACGAACTCATCTGCTATCAAATGACAACTGTCATACGACACAATCCAGTGTAATGAGAATTTGAAATTCCATGGTGTACAAGTTTTACAACGTTGCCAAGTCTAGTTTTGATGAACGTGACGTCACGAAACCACTTTTCTTCTGATTATAGAGAAAGTAGCTGTCAGAAAAAATAAATAAAAAATCCCGAGTGATATTAACGTATACACTTTCTAATTATAGTGTTCTCTCATGTCATGGAAAGGTCCATTGCAGGAAATTTATCTGGTACATGAATTTTTCAAGAAAATTCATTTACTCGAAAAATTTCCGTCCATAATTCAAGCGCTTGGGAGATTATAAGTGAACATTGCCCTCATATTATACAGGGTGGGGCACCGAAACCGAAACAGATCGATTATTTTCAATACGCATTTGTTGTGAAAAAAAATGCAAAAACACCTCTCCTCCCACCCCTTGCATGGTCACCATCACCCAAACAATTTGAATAGGGAAAGTAGTAAGTGTGACACATCATTAAAACGGCGTTTCCATAAGGAATTCAGCAATGTCAATTTTCGCTACCTAACTTTTTATTTAGGCGCCCTCTTGTGGGAAAAATAACTATTCAGAATTCCAAATTATGATACTTCATTTGCAAGCCAATTTGACATAAATTCGGTGACAATGCATTAAGGAATTTTTCTAAAGGAAAAAACAAAATGGCGGCTCCAAAATAGCGGACAAGATTTGCAAGTATGGTCCAATTCGATTCAAAATTGATATTTGGTGGTTACCAGGGTCAGAAATTATGATGACGAAATTTGTAATTATGGTCCGATTCGAATCAAAAGTAATATATGGGGATTTTCAGGGTCGGAAATTATAATTTTTTTTAATGCAAAAAGCAAGATGCTGAACGAAATTTGTAATTGTGGTTCGATTCGATTCAAAATTGTCATATACGGGTTTTACAAGTTTCAAGTATGACTAAAATGAATTAATTAAATCGATAAAAAAAGGTTTTATACAAATGCGCTAAAAAGAAATTAATTTTTTTATTTTCGGATGTGTGACGAAATTCTACCGCGCTTGAATGAGTACCTATCTTGTACTAGCGGCAAGATTTTGAATCTGTTAAGCTTAGAATAACCTACGTCACACATCTGAACAAATACTTTTTTCTCTTCATCGCATTTGTATGAAAGCTTTTTTATCAATTTTATTCAATTCTTTTTAGTCATGCTGAAAATCTGTACCTGAAATACCCACAATCGAATTCTGAATCGAATCGGACCATAATTTAAATCTCATCCTGGAGCTGCTATTTTGTTGTTTTTTTTTTTCAACAAAAGTTCCATCCGAGGATGTATTGATATCTAGTTAGCCTAGACCCAGTTCCTTGCATAAACAAAATATTACGTTACCATAGCAACGAACAATAACTTATTAGAAGTGGCAGTGTAAAGATTGACGTCAAAAAAGTAAACCAGAGTTACGAAATAAATTAAAAGAAAAAAAAAGGTCCACCGAAATTGTGAAAATCGAAAAATTGGAGTATCGAGCCATCATCAAGTACCTGTATTTAAAAGGGTTAAGAGGTAAGCAGATTTACGAAGATATGCTTAATACCCTTGGTGATCAATGTCCTTCGTATGCGACCGTGAAAAATTGGACTGCAAGCTTCAAAAGAGGTAAATTTTCCATTGAAGATGATGACCGATCGGGAAGGCCAGTTTCTGTGTCAGTCCCCGAAAATTTCGATGCAGTTCATGACATGATTTTAACGGACCGTCGAATTGGGCTAAAACGGATATCTGAAGCACTGAATATTTCATACGAACGCGTTCATCTTATAGTTCACGTCAATTTGGACATGAGAAAAATTGCTGCAAAATGGATACCCAAATGTTTAAATGTTGACCAAAAGCGTGCAAGGGTAGTAGCATCGCGTTCGATCTGTGCTCGATTTGAACACGATGTAGACTTCTTAAACCGAATTGTTACTATGGATGATACTTGGGTAAATTTCTATGATCCAGAAACAAAGCAACAATCGATGGAATGGCGACACTCTGGTTCTCCAAGACCTAAGAAGTTTCGTGTCCAAAAATCTGCTGGAAATGTTCTTGCTTCAGTTTTTTGGGATTGCCATGGAGTAATCATGATTGATTTTTTGGATAAGGGTAGAACAATAACTGGAGATTACTATTCGACATTACTGACCACTCTACGGGAAAAAATTTAAGGAAAAGACGCGGAAAGCTATCTAAAGGTGTTTTATTTTTGCAGGACAACGCCTTTGCACACAAATCTCGTGTTGCCATGCAAAAAATTCGTGATTTAGGGTTTGAATTACTAGAACACCCCCCTTATTTACCAGATTTGGCTCCGTCCGACTATCATCTCTTTCCTCAACTAAAAAAAAGTTTAAAAGGTCGTAAATTTTCTTCCAACGAGGAGGTAATAAAAGCTGTGGAGGTCTGGTTTGCAGAGCAAGAAGAAACATTTTTTTAAAGGTCTAGAGACGTTGCAGGTTCGCTGTAATAAATGAATCCAATTAAGAGGAGAATATGTTGAGTAATAAAATATTTTGACATTGAAATCACATGTCTGAATTCCTTATGGAATTACCTTTTCAATGCTGTGTGTACTCTCCCTATTCGAATTGTATGAGTGACCAAGGGTGGGGAGAATAGTATGACAGTTGAGGTTATGATAGGAAGATTTTCACCATGAATTAAAAATCGACGTGTTTTTGCATTTGTTTTTTTCACAACACATATGTTTTGAAGAATTCGTTTTCGGTGCAGGGTCGAATCGAACCATAATTACAAATTTCACAAGCCGTCTTGTTTTTTGAATCGAAAAAAAAATCATAATTTCCGACCCTGAAAATCTCCACCCCGAATGGCGAGTACTAAAATTGTGCGTATCTAATATCTGAAATAAAGTAACGTTCCATAATGATTTTGAAAAGTTTAGATATTTTTTATACTTGGTAATGGGAACTTTCTTTTCTTTTAATTTTGTTTTATACTTCTGATAATAATTGTTGTACAATAGTGTCGATGCTTCAGATCAATAATTGATTTGAGGTTAATGCACAGAACTGTTCAGTGCAGATTCCTTACATCGTTTTTAACATCTAGAATAAATATCGCAATCCCAATATTCCCCTAATATCGATTCTAGGAATAAAAACTATATTGTATCTCCAAGTGTGATTACACATTGGTTGAATATCTTTTCTCCAATATTCAACAAATAATATTAATTAATATTAGGTCAATATTGGTTTAATAATATTTATCGATATCGTCAAAACAATATTGTCTACATATTGTTTCCTACATCTAGATTGAGATGAAATTTGAAAATTGGCCGAATATTCAATGAAACATATTGAAATTATATCATGATCAAACCTGGATAAAAATCCGCTAAGTGGCTCTACATACAGACCGTCTTCTAAAACCTACGATAGTATATTAAATACTTTCCATAACTTGTTTTCAAGATAGCTCACTCAGTGGTTATGGCGATCAAAAGGCAGACTCTGGTGTCACCTTCATCAACTAAAAGACATTTAATAATTTACCAAGGTATATTGACATCCACCAATATATCCAAATGATATTGTACCAATATCGATCAATATTGTACTAACGTCGATAAATATTCTGAGGCCATTATTGCTTCAAGAATAGTTCACCAAAACTATTTCTAAAATATTCAAACAATATTCGACCAATATCGCAAAATGTTCACATTTTACTTCTCGACAATATAACTTTTGAATATTGTGCCAATATTGTCAGAATATTGTATCAGCGATATTGTACCAATATCGCCAAATATTTTGAGGCCAATATTAGTTCAAAAATATTTCGACAATATTATTCAAGTAATATTAGACCAATATCGCCGAATATTTACATTTTTTTTCTCGCCAATATTGCATTTCAAATATTTCGCCAATATGTTCACAATATTGCACCAATATTTTACCAATATAGGTGTGCTACTTGAGGAAGGAAGGAACTGCGTATTATCGAGACATACGTCCCTTATTGGTCCTAATATTGCAGGAAAGGATGGTTTCATATGAATAGTGGAATCATCGATGACAGATGATACTATATCCCAGTGGTAAGAAAACAGATCTGCCGTAGATTTTTGCAAACACGTCTAGTAAGAATAACTAAAAAGGAACACCAACATTATATCGAAATGTCATAGCAAAAATATTGCCATTCAACATTTTCTATCCAAAATCAAATTGAGTTCTGCTTCTCATTAGAACAATAGGATCTCACCGTTTTTCTTAAGTTTTCGTCTCCACTCCACATGTAGGAGAGATTCTTGAACATTGGTTCCAAAATCACTTTTATAAAAATGTTCTGAACAAATCCTGGAAAAAACATTACTACAGAAATTGATCAATTCCTGCTTTACTATATTTTTCTTGGGGAATCTATGGAATGATTGGAATGTCAATGTATCATCATGGTACGATGCAGGAGTATTCTTACAATATTAAATAAATAATTAACAACTATAGTGTATTCACATTTCAAATACGTACGATGTAAACGATGATCAATGCATGCTTGCCGCGTGTCCACCTCGTGATCACTAATTCTCGCAACGCTATTGGTCGTTAGAACATCAACCTGACCAGACAGTCCAGACTTTGCAGAGTTTTATTCAGGTTGGTTGCATTACAACTATTGAAGCTGCGTTTTGCAGTTGCCGCGGTGATTTCTTTTGTGTTTTTAATTACATTATTGATTATTTACTTCTAATATTTGTTTAGTGTAAAGTTTTGTATTGGTTCCGGGTGAGGTTAAACATTCGTTGGTTTCATTTCACAACGTACCTACGTGTTGTAAGCATAACACGACTCTGTTCTTGTTTGGCGTTCACGTGCTTTTGTTGACATCGTCCGTATTTGCAATGTGAATACACTATAGGAATACAAAATACAAGAATTAAGCATATCAGTTTATTTTGATCAATGAGCCTCGAGCTTTAGTACCTTTAGTTATTCGCAAATTGACGCAAATGTAACCAAAGTTATCATTTTCAACTTAATTTTCTTCAGTCTTCCCCTTGTCCAAAAGCTCACTTATTTCACAACCCCTTCCTATCCTATTTGGGGCCAGTACTCTTTTTGATATACTTGAATGATCTGGCGCTTCTTGGTGTTCAAGGCAAGTTCACTCTTTTTGCTGATGATACCATCTTGTGGCATGGAAAAGATTCTTCAACATTGAACGAAATAATCCAGAATAACTTAGTAAAGATAAAGGAATGGTGCTACTCTAATTCGCTCGCCTTGAATATCAATAAGACCAAATTACTCACGTTCAAGTGTGACATGACAGGTATAACTATTGGTCATGAACCACTAGAACGTGAACACCACACAAAATTTCTTGGCTTAATTATAGACAACTATCTGAAATTTGATGATCACATCTTGGTTCTCAGTAAAAAACTGGCCTCGGTGTGTTACAAGTGAGATTGGTTCAGAAACAGCTAAAACAGTGTATCACGCTCTCATAGAGTCCCATCTCAGTTACGGTATTGCTTTCTGGGGCGTGTGCAGCCAACAGAGGTTCAATAGCATTTTCATTTTACAGAAGAGGGCATTACGATATATATGTAAGGTATCTCCCAAACATTCATGCAGGCCGCTCTTCGTCTCTCAGAGAATACTCACTCTACCTTCTTTATTAGTACTAGAAAGCGCGTGCTTAGTCTTTAAAAATCGTGATAACCTAGATAATCCCCAGTTATATCACAGAACACGTAGGACATATAATCTCAATCTACCTCTACCTATACCTTCCTCGACCCTGACCAGAAAGTCAATTATATACGAAGGCATAAAAATATATAACCATCTACCCTTACGCCTGAAGACTATTAACTCTTTCAATAAATTTCGAAAGTCTGTTAAAGAAGCATTACTTGATGGAGCTTACTATAGTTGGAAGGAATACTATTCTGAGATGTGGTAGAGTATGTTTGTACTACTTATATTTCGTTTATTTATATGACTTGATTGAGTCAGACATATTTATTTTACACGTATTTTTGTTCGACTTATATGTTTTTATATATATATACAACTGACTTTTAATTATTAAGTGAAATGTTTATTTCAAATGTATTTTTTACGACATATACTTTTTTATATACAGTGACCGCCAAAAAGTATGTACCATATGGGAAAATTTTTTATTATTGGAGTATTGGAAAAAATATTCTGGGAAAAAGTTTGTGCATGTCCGATAACCTAAAAATCGATTTTGACACATGTCACGTGATCGCTAGAATGGCGGCAAAATGAAAAAAATTGCAATGCAAAGGCAAAAAAAGGGGTAAGATGGCAAGATATCAAAAAAAGTTATTTGAAAAAGTCACTTAGAATTCAATTTTATACACATAAACGAAGTTTAAAGAGATAATTCAAAAAAATTGAAAATAGCATTTTTTTTTATATTTTCCCATCTATTTAAAAATATTATTATTTTTTCTTATGAATAGCTTGACTATAATGAAACATTTGCATTTTAATGATAATGACAAAACTTTCTCATCTTCTCCACACCAAAGGGTACTAAATTAAAAAAATTGGTTTTTGCCAGAACCCTCGCTGTTACATTGGTTCTTATCTAACAGTTATATCAGAATTCCAAGACTATTGTGTTGATATGGCAATCTAGAAACACCATATTTCCTGATTTTAATCAAGTTTCAATAATAATGCTGTATGAGCGTTTTACTTTGCACATAAACTTTAAGAATCTTTTTTGACGCACTATTTTCAAGCTTATGTGCGAAGTGAAACGCTCATGCACGATTATCATCGGAACTTGATTATAATCTGAAAATTACCATGTTTTTGGAGTGTCATGTCATCACAATGGTCGTGGAATTCGGATATAACTGTTAGATACGAACCGATGTAACAGCAAGGGTTCTGATAAATTTCCATTTTTTCAATTTAGTGCTCTCTGGTGTGGAGAAAATGAGAAAGTTTTGTCATTATCATTAAAATGCAAATGTTTCAGTATAGTCAAGCTATTCATAAGAAAAAAAAATAATATTTTTAAATAGATGGGAAAATATTTTTAAAAAATTGTTATTTTCAATTTTTTTGAATTATCTCTTGAAACTTCGTTTATGTATATAAAATTGAATTCTAAATGACTCTTTCAAATAACTTTTTTTGATATCTTGCCATCTTACCCCTTTTTTGCCTTTGCATTGCAATTTTTTTCATTTTGCCGCCATTCTAGCGATCACGTGACATGTGTCAAAATCGATTTTTAGGTTATCGAACATGCACAAACTTTTCCCCAGAATATTTTTTCCAATACTCCAATAATAAAAAATTTTCCCATATGGTACATACTTTTTGGCGGTCACTGTATATACCTGACTTCATTGGTTAAGTGAAACTTTGTCAACAAGATCTTTTCTTATGACAATAAAGTATATGCTCTCTCTCTCTCTCTCTCTATCATAAGAACCCTGCATAAGGTATAATTTTGATTGATGTCTGTCAGAATGTTTTAATAAACTCATTTTTCAAAAATTTTGACTCACCCCGCAAAGTTCAACACACGTGTTGAAATGATCATCTCCTTCTTTTTTGAAGTAATTCAACTATCTTTACTCGCATCATGTTTTTCGTCAGCTACACCACTGCTTCTAAAACCTATGGACGACAACGGATCTCCTTTTGCGGCAGGCGAACCGCAGCAAGTAGCTGGTAGGTATATATCGGTAGACGGCCTGGCACCGACAATAGACTCACTAAATCAATCTATAATTATTAAACCACCGTCTCGATTTATTAGATTATTTGTTTATTCCAACATAAAGCATTTACTTCCAGGGCTCACGGCTAGTTATCTCGGCTCTTATTAAGGCTTTATTTATACTCTCTTTTTCAATAACACATAACTAAGGGCGTCGAGAATGCCGAGATTCATCGGCAGCGGTTGCTTTGCTTGCCGATGCGAATTCTTGTCGATGCGGAAAAATATTGCGGGAATAAGAATATATTGAAGTTTTTTCACGCAGCCGTCCATTTGCACACAAACGATCGCGATAAAGAATTGAATTATTTTTATAAGCCTTATAAATATCGGACCGTAAAGGGAATACATTGGCTAAAATTAAATATTTCTTCAAAATTCACTTCTTACCAACTCATAATGTTAAAAGAAGTAGAAGCTATTGGATTGGTGACGTATTTACCATAGGAGAAGATGAGGTACAGGCAATTGTAGACGGTTGTCAATATGTGTCATGACCATTATTTTGTTAATTGCACAGTATTACATTTTTTCTACGGATGCTATACGATGTGCCACTTCTCTCATCGCTTTCATACGTTCAAAACGAAAGATTTCTCACGCAATGAGAAATATCCGCCAAACAGTGAGAAATAATTTCTCACAGTGACAAATAATTTCTTACTGTTATCACGATAACCCAAGTCAGTCATGAATTGTTATGTCAGATTGATATGACACGTTCTCCACGTTGACAACGCTACGCCGACGATTCGCGTGCAATATCCATGTAGCCCATTTAGACCGTCAGATAGTGACAGATTTAGGTGCCCCATTTTCTCATACAAGCCTCGAATAGGGTTGAAAAGTACATCGATGTTGAGTAAAATGGAGAGAAATTTACGAGTGGCTTCTGGGGAGAACATATGGAAAATTCTATTTTCCAGAACAAAAATAAAATGAGTTCACCTAATTATTAATTGATAGAACCTGGCTTCGGAATACCAAAGGCTTGAGTGTTGCAGGTGGCTAAAGGGTTAAAATGAGGGCGTGATCTTGTAAGGAAAAATAAAAATTTTTACTGATTTTCCCACACAAGCCCATCGAAACCATGGGAACTTACATCGTCACAAGACCGAAAAACTTAATGGCTTGAGTGGCGCGAATGGATAAGTAGATTTTGTCTTCGGAAAATGTAACGGAAATTGTTTTGGATTTTTCAGTTATTTTTCCATGCAAGCCTTTGGAAGTATAGAATATTATTTACGTGTTAGACGTTACAATAAAATTGGCATGACTATTGGATGTAACCGGAACGAAGGCTAGCGTCGAAAAGTTGCAGGAAAATTGTAAGGAAATTGACACCATTTTCTCACGCAAGCCGTTTGGCATGTGCTTAGAAAAAGTGATTCTAAGACTAAATAACAAAAGGCTTGAGTGTCGGACATGGTTAGCATATTAATTATACATGATTCATATAAGAAAGAGCTGACAAAAACATTTTAGAAAATTAAATCATTTTCCCACACAAGCCCTTTGGCATATACTTAGAAAATGTGTTATCAAGACCCTGTAATGAAAGGCATAAGTGTAGGAAATGGAACATATTATTTAATTTGAAAAGAGCTGACAAAAATGTTTATGCAGGGTTATTATTTTGACCATCTGATTTGGTAAACATTTCCTTCTATAAGTTTGATAATATTTTATATTATGAAAATAGTGCGCTGAGTGTGGATTACGTATAAAAAATATACAATTTTTTGGTAAAATATTCATGATGAAATGAGCTAACTTTATGAATGATTATACCACAAAGTAGTTTTACAATATCTCCAGAACGAGCTAAATCTATAACTCATTCATGATTGTCATCGTCGTACTCACTTATTTCCTCTTCCTCGCCGCCTGCTTCATCTTCGTCTGACTCAAGTCGCCGATGTTTATCACTGTCATTTTCGTTTTCGCACTATGTTATGTGTGTTCTGCCAACTGACGGCGATGGTACAAGGTATATAATAGTAGCATATTTCCTATGCTTTATATTTACGACATCTTTACACGTATAGGATATCTAATTTTTCATGTTCAGTAGCTGCAGTATTGTTTTAAACATACATTAATTTTGCATTAATTAAAAATGCAACAACATTATTATATGTGTCACGGTTCATCTCAAAAGAGGACGATGCGAGGAATACGGAATCAGCTCATAGACGGGAGCATCCTACATCATGTTGATGCCGGAAAGACGTTTATTTACTTGGGGGTGGAACAACGCCGCTCCCAAGAGGTAATTACAGAATTACAGTAAAAAACTCTCTCCGCGGTAAGTATCAGCATAAACTCCGATAGATCTGGTCATCAGAACTGTCGGGAAAGAATAAAGTTGCTGCAACCGATATGCGTGCCATTTCTATTCTAATTGAATGAAGAAAAGTTGTATTTCGTGCAGAAATTTATTTATAAAATCATAGCAGAGCGCTTTCGACTATAAAGTCATCATCAGTGCGTACCTGTAAGTAAGTGACATCGAATTGAATTTAAGAAATTTTGATAAAAAGAATTTTGAAAATTGAAAAGTTACTTACTCGTCAGGTGTACAAGAGCCAGACCATAAAAATATCATGTGTCCAGAGGACCATGTAAAATTTAAAAACGGGACATCATATTAATAACATTTTAAAAAAGTCCTTATTCCAGGATTCACCTGGATAAAAGTTTCAACAGGCAGAGTAACACATGTCTGTTGGAGCTTAGTCTACTGTTAAACTGAATGAATGAAATTTACATTGTGTCAAAAGTTGACAATGACAATGACGTTTGGCTTAGAACATTAACTTCTAGAAACCCTGATCTGTGTTTTGAAAATTGAATAATGACCAAATTGATCTGTAAATCTATTTATAGTTATGTTAATCTAAACCTAAGGAATTGTGACAAACCGGAAGAAAAGTCTAATGAGAACCTCAACCCGATGTGCACAGAACCAGATTCAAGAAACAGTCCCTCGGGAATTTGTGAAACCAATTCTTAGCTCAGGATCATGGGACAGGTCTAATGGGAACCTTCACACTTCCCAAAGCGTCAAAAAGGTAACCCAAAAACAAGAGGCACCATTAACATAATCATAAAAGATTTAACAAAGTTTCAACAGGCAGAGTAACACATGTCTGCTGAAGCTTAGTCTACTGTCTAACTGAATGAAAAATGACATTTGTTAGTCAGTTAGACAGTAGACTAAGCTTCAGCAGACATGTGTTACTCTGCCTGTTGAAACTTTCTTAAATCTTTTATGATTATGTTAATGGTGCCTCTTGTTTTTGGATTACCTTTTTGACGCTTTGGGAAGTGTGAAGGTTCCCATTAGACCTGTCCCATGATCCTGAGCTAAGAATTGGTTTCACAAATTCCCGAGGGACTGTTTCTTGAATCTGGTTCTGTGCACATCGGGTTGAGGTTCTCATTAGACTTTTCTTCCGGTTTGTCACAATTCCTTAGGTTTAGATTAACATAACTATAAATAGATTTACAGATCAATTTGGTCATTATTCAATTTTCAAAACACAGATCAGGGTTTCTAGAAGTTAATGTTCTAAGCCAAACGTCATTGTCATTGTCAACTTTTGACACAATGTAAATTTCATTCATTCAGTTTAACAGTAGACTAAGCTCCAACAGACATGTGTTACTCTGCCTGTTGAAACTTTTATCCAGGTGAATCCTGGAATAAGGACTTTTTTAAAATGTTATTAATATGATGTCCCGTTTTTAAATTTTACATGGTCCTCTGGACACATGATATTTTTATGGTCTGGCTCTTGTACACCTGACGAGTAAGTAACTTTTCAATTTTCAAAATTCTTTTTATCAAAATTTCTTAAATTCAATTCGATGTCACTTACTTACAGGTACGCACTGATGATGACTTTATAGTCGAAAGCGCTCTGCTATGATTTTATAAATAAATTTCTGCACGAAATACAACTTTTCTTCATTCAATTACATTGGAACGTGCACACAGCTGGACCAATTTCATTTCTATTCTACTCTACCTCTTTGGGGTAGTAAAATGGACTCGAGAAGAGCAGCGACAACTCGACGTAAAAACTCACAAAATGATGCATCTTTATTGGAGTTTGCATCCTACATCGTCCGTCCCATGGCTATACTTCCCCAGAAAACGAGGAGAACGTGGACTTCTGAGTTTGGAGTGTCTACATAGCAGAATGATACTGAATGGAGCCTGTAACGTCATCAGGAGTTCAGATCTCATTCCTTGCATGGTCTGTGACCATAAAAAAGCATGGATCGGATCATTTCTTTTTAAGGCAGATGCCCATGCAGCCGATGAACTTGGTCTCGTGTTCGACTCTGACACTGTCACCGAGTTGGAAGCCGTTCAGAAAAAGCTCTCATCAAAGCTGCGGAGACTAAGGCACTCCTGCAGCTTCATACGAATAAGCCAATGCATGGAGTCTACATCAAGAACATCGAAGACCTTGGCTTATCCAAAAATCTGACCTTTGCCTTCCTCAGGTCAAGTGAGCTGAAGTCGGAGACCGAGGAATTCATAATGGCCTGGCAGGATGGTATCTTCAACAACTTAGTGTATCGTAGTCGCGTGATTGGTACAGCTTATGCGGTCTCAGCCTATATCCACAGACATAACGCGGTGCTACGAGTGTTGTACTACCACTTACGACTCCCGTATGGTATGGACGAGACAACGGTGTTGCCTTATGCTCCGGGGGATATTGAGTCCGTTGTGGGGAACTACTGATTTCCCACCCTCGGGCAAATACAAGCCAATGGGTGAGGTGAATAAAATCTAGTAAATGCTCATACTATATATTTATCTCTTTCATTTACTAATGAAATGGAATAGTCCATCTCAGGAAAGTATAAGCATTCACTTAAAATTATTTTATTCACATCCACCACTACTAAGTCTGATGTAGTCCTTCTCGACCATCAAAGTAGGACGATATTCGTCATAGAGGTTTCAGCTCCAGGCAAAACGAAAATCTTATGAAAAGAGGAGGAAAAGCGGACTAAATATCAAGATCTTCTCTTCGAATTCCGCCGGATTTACCCAATCCATTCTGTTGAAATGGTGGTTCTGAATCAATGGTGGAATGATGGAAACACTGCTCTCGGGCCTAAAAATCATACCGGCTTGCCGTAATATGGCAGAAATCTTAGACGGATGGATGCAGAAGACCGCCATCCTTGGTTCACTCTGTCTACTCAGGGCACACGATTCTCGGACCCGAGAGTCACTTACCCCAAACACGTGAAGAATGGTTATTGCGAATAATTGACACCAGCACGCCCTCCTGATGTATCGGGGCTCCGGAGACAGGGCATGACTTTGACATTCCTAACTATGCCAATCAAAAGAGCATTTTTTCCTAACAAAAATACTAGTAAAAAAACCGACATTACATGAAAGACAGACAGATCGTAGTTATATTCTGCTGTGTTTTCGACTCGCAACTGTCATCTATTAATTTGTTATAATCACTTAAATAACAAAAAACGTGTTTTTTTTTAGTTGTTTTGCTTATAAAATGAAAACTTATTGAGCAATCTGGTTGTTCCAATCGAAAGAATCGTGGATGATTAAAATACAAACAAAATGGATCATTAGTAACTGAGGAAAACCTGAAAAACCGTAAAATATCACAATTTAAAATAAATCCATAACTCCGTCACTTTTCAAGAAATAGGGTTGACCCTCCTCATGAAAGTATTGAATCATGTGCACTTTATGTGTACACAAAACAGGCTCTGACGGTTCATTAGTTTTGGCACAATTGCAATTTGAATTTTTTTGCACTATCTTGCAGCGTGCCTGGATGCTTCAGAGATAGTCCGATTTCAATTTCTAAAACATATTTTGAAAGTACAAGTTTAGTACCCCAAAACGTATATTCTCATTTTGCGCTAAAATGCTGAGGAGTGGGTGAAAACGGCCGAGCTGGTGGAAGCGGTCGAGTGGTAGTAGAGAGCTGGGGATGAGTTGAAGGGTATTCTCACGTAACCCATTCATTGAAAAAATTCCCCTCATCTCCCGGACTCTTCTACCACTCGGCAGCTAATGCGGGCTCGGCCGTTTTCAGTCATGTTTGCATGCATTTTTCACCCATCACGCACCATTGTAACGCAAAATTAGAATATAAGTTTCGTAGTACTATACTTACGTGAGTACACACATAGTACACACACGTAAAGTACACATGATTCAATTTTTTCATGAGAAAGGCCATTCCTACTTCTTGAAAAATGGCGGAGTTATGAATTTTTCAAAAAATCGCAAAATTTTCCGGTTTTCCCAGTTTTTCTCCGTTACTAATGATCCGACCGGGTCGTCAAACATCCCATTTTGTTCGTATTTCAATTATCTACAATCATTTTCATAGGAGCAACCATATTGCTTTATTAGTTTTTATTTTATAGGCAGAACAATTTAAAAAAACACGGTTTTTGTTATTCAAATGTATATAACAAATCAATAAATGACAGTTGCGAGTCGAAAATATACCAGAATATAACTACGGACTGTCTTCCATGTGATGTCGGTTTCCTACTAGTATTTTTGTTGAAAACCCGCTCATTTTATGCTCTATTGCTTGGTGTAAACGGATAATAATGACCCTGCATAAATAAACATTTCTATAATTTTTAGCAACTCTTTTATGGATAAATAATATGCTCCATGTGAAACACTCAAGCCTTTCGTGATATAGTCTAAGAATAACTTTTTCTAATCATATGCCAAAAGGCTTGTGTGGGAAGATGATATTATTTTCTGGAATTTTTTGTTGAATAAATCATGTCTAATTTATATGATGACCCTGTCCGACACTCAAGCCTTTTGTTATTTAGTCTTAGAATCACTTTTTCTAAGCATATGCGAAACGGCTTGCGTGAGAAAATGGTGTCAATTTCCTTACAATTTTCCTGCAAGTATTTCATGTTCTGAAAATTTGAAGGCCACGCTTTACACTCAAGCCATTATTTTTAACGGACTTTTAAATTCATAAGATTTTTTTGCAAATAATTTCATTTATGGGAAAATAACTGAAAAATCAAAAACAATTTCCGTTAAATTTTCCGACGACAAAGGCTACTTATCCATTCGCGCCTCTCAAGCCATTATGTTTTTCGGTCTTGTGACGATGTAAGTTCTCATAGTTTCGATGGGCTTGTGTGGGAAAATCAGTCAAAATTTCGATTTTTCCTTACAAGATCACTCCCTCATTTTAACCCTTTAGCCACCTGCAACACTCAAGCCTTTGTTATTCCGAGGCCAGGTTCTATCAATCAATAACTAGGTGAAGACGGCTAGCGTGAAAATATGAGCAACTTACTCATTTTATTTCTGTTCTGGAAAATCGAATTTTCCATATGTTCTCCCCAGGAGCCACTCGTAAATTTCTCTCTATTTTACTCAACATCTATATACTTTTCAACCCTATTCGAGGCTTGTATGAGAAAATGGGGCACCTAAATCTGTCACTATCTGACGGTCTAATTGTTAGCGATTCTATAACAACAAACCGAAGCACTGCATAATTATTGCTGTCAACTTACCCAACGAAAATAGTTTTATTGTTATTTGTTATAATATAAACAGTTCAGATTCATTAAATATTGAATATAATGGAATACGAAGATTTAGAGTAGGAAAATACACCTACAGCAATTATTCAGAAAGCAATAGATGTTGCAATAATTTGCTACCAAGCACATCAAGAGAAAAATATGAAATCGCTTACAGAAACTTTATGTACTGGAAAATGAAAGCCAAGGTAAATTCTTGTTCCGAAAATACCTTGTAAATTTATTTTGAAGAGTTGTCAAGAAGATTGAAATCATCAACATCATGGTCTCAGTACTAGATGCTGAGGAGTACCTTAATGATTAAAAACGGTGTTGATATATCAAAACACGTAAAACTACGTGCAACCATGGCGAAAGAAACAGCGAAATTTTTGCAATTACCGAACCCTGAATTATATACTGGCCACTGTTTCCGAAGGTCATCTGCGACTATTTTAGTTAATGCAGGGGCAGATCTTTTAACTTTAAAACGCCATGGGGGTTGGAAATCCAGCAATGTTGCTGAATCTTATATCGACAACTCCATAGCTAACAAAATGAAAATTTCAAAAAGTATAGTAGAATCCATTCAGCCTCCAGTGCCATTAGAACCAGAACACAACAATGCTGTGGAAGCTTAGTACGTTTCCCCATCAACTTCAACTTCGACCGCAGCTAATATTTCAATTACCGAAAACATGTTGAAACAAAACAACCTACCAAGAATTACTTTACAAAATAGTTCAAATATAACTGTTAATTACTATTTTAAATAAAATATAAAAATGAGTTAATGACATACAAGTATTATTATATAAGTATTTTAATTTTCAATACTTGAAAACAATGCATCCGTAGAAAAAGTACAATGTACAATTCGTGAGAAAACGACATATATCTCACTCGCTTGATTTGCAGCACTCGCCTTCGGCTCGTGCCAACAAACTTCTGCGCTCGTCAGAAATATGTCGTTTTTCTCACTTGTTGTACAATATACTATTTTCCATCTTTGCAGTTTAAATATGCCGCCTGAAAAGGGAACACGTGTCGAAGCACACAGAGGCACATAATTAAAAAGCTGTGAACGAAATGTTACAGAGAGGGATATCTGTGAGATCAACTGCTAAAGTATTGCAAAACATACGTATTATATCGTATAAATACCTCCGAGCAATAAAATATATAGAGGTGCCATTTCTACATAAACAGCACATGTTATTATGAAAGCTGCATATCACTATCCTTTGTGTTAGTTGTGGGTGAGGGGTAACCTCCGAGTTCGGAGGGGGAGATTTGTTATTGTTATGATATTCAGATGTAAGATTAGAACCAGTGGCGGCGTGCTGATAATTTTTTTTCATGTTATATTTTCATCTCTAGACGACAACATGCCTGGTTGGAAAGCACGTGTATTGTCAAGATATCAATCAAAAATACTTTTTTCGGTAACCATCCGGGAAGTGTTCCCTTCCCGGACACTTTTTCTTTGGGAAAGTAGCACTTCCCGGCCTAGTCCGGGAAGTACGTACAGATGGGTGAAAGTCGACCTCTCTTCGTCTCTTAGACTAAATGCGTCTCATTGATTTGTTATTCTACATGGTTGCCGAAAAAATAGTGTACGCAACACGTCCGAAAACAGTTTTTTTGGACTCGTAGACTTCCAGGACTCGCTAACGCTCGTCCGAGAATTTGGTCTACTCGTCCAAAAAAACAGTATTTTTCGGACTTACGTAAATTTACGTAAATTACTATATTATGCGAAAAATTAGATTCTTGCTGACAAAGCATAGAATGAGGTCATAAATACTGAAAAAATAAATGAAAGTGCTGAAGTAAAAAAGTCAAAAAAATTCAAATCGTTGAATCACAACAGTAAACTACACTATATGTATATATGCATTATAATACACATAAGAATTTACACATAAACTATAATACACACAAGAATTTACATATTAACTAAAAACATATTTATGTTGAAAGTGTATCATTGAAATACTCATCCAAAGTGTGGTAAAAGCCTCAATAGCTCTTTAACTCCGTTTCTTATGTTTTTTGGATCATCGGTATTCTGAGGCAGATAATCAGAAAGTGTTTTAGAGTTGTCAAAGAGTAATGTCTCTACTTATGTAGAGTTAGGCTCAGGGAGCGATCGATATTACAAGTTTACCTGGTAGGAAAACGAGAATTTCTCATGTAGTTATTATTTTACTTCTGTTTCTCAAACATCAAACAGGTGAGAGTCATTGAAGTTTATGAGTTAAATAGGGGCCGACGTGTATCTCTGAATACATATCTGCAGACATCCCAAACAACAGCTCTATTTTGATGTAGTATTGATTTGCTCACAGGGTGGAGCGATAACTTATTGTGAATCGTCTGTCCAGCTTGAAACAAATCAAAATTTTGGATTGCATTCTTCTATTCCGTTGCTGAATTAGTCTAATTTTCTGTATCTGACGGATTATAGTTCCCGTTGCTACTTTTAAAAATTTTCTTCTGGTATCATCTGTGTCCATATCATCTGTGTCCAAATCATCTGTGTCCATATCATCGGTTTCACAATCACGAATTCCTCTAAAATGGCATACATTTCAAACACACACACATAACTGCCAAGTTATTATAATGTTATAGTTGCAGAACAGTGAAGTAAATTCCATGTCCAACAAATTCAAGGTGAAAAACTTTCACTACTGCAATACGAGCTATGCCCAGAAACATTCATTTTACAGAAGACTGTAGATAATAACTACTAATGACCATAGCAGTCGATGCCAAAACACTAAAGAAAAAAAAAAAAAAACTACTACATAAGAATTTCTACCGGTCATTGTTTTAAAATTTAAAGTATAAAATAATCGCGCGTAGAAATTTTTATGTAGTACCTATTATCATTTTACAGTTTTCTGTGAAATAAATGTTTCGTGACATAGCTCGTATTGCAGTATCAACGACGCTATGTTTTAAGTACTCGAAAGACATTCCAACAAGACAGAAAAGTTGAGTTTACTTATTTACTTTTTAGTGTACCTACACAGCAACAAGTTTTTTCCTAATTATTGATATGTAATCGTTTTTAAGGTCGACTTAAAGAGTAACAATGTTTTTTACAGCTAATTCAACAAATAGTATATTTTTGTCTCAAAATCGGGATTATGCCATGATTACCATGCTGCAACGCCCATGGTTTGGATTGACAAGACGATAAATAAGTCGTAAACGGACGTAAACAAACATGATCGCCAAGTTAAGAGTGAATATAACATGAAATTCCAACCAGACGGATATATCCGACAATGCCCATTTTTAACATGATTCGGGCTGAGATGTTTGTAAACAACGTCGGGTATGTTGCTTTCAAGAAAGAGACAGAGAAGCCCTCTCTATATCTATTATTGCTCGGAGATAAATACAGATGGACTCAGCATTGCCATCCCTACAACACGAATTGTTTTGAAGTCGCTCATTTTGTAGGCGCGCGGGCTGCGGGGAATAGAG
This sequence comes from Chrysolina oricalcia, assembly GCA_944452925.2. Classification (NCBI taxonomy): domain Eukaryota; kingdom Metazoa; phylum Arthropoda; class Insecta; order Coleoptera; family Chrysomelidae; genus Chrysolina; species Chrysolina oricalcia. The sequence continues at coordinate 51,031,002 of OX101823.2, read as the reverse complement.
AAGGTACCGATAGAGTGTGACCTTCCCACAACCGACAGGAGTGCACGCATTTGATAAAATAGGGTTAAGTTACAAGAAAAAATGCTGAATTTGAAATAACGATAAAAATATCAACGAAAGCGATAGAATATACATCCGATGGGACTTCGTGAGATAGTAAAACTCGTAGGACATACTTCATTGACTGAGATAGTATCAATCCTTAGAAAATTAGATTCTAAAAGTTTTCAAAATAAAAAAAAAAACAATTCAACGTCGCGATTGTGAACCCTCGGCCAATTGTAATGGTACCATTTTTGTTTTGCGGCAATGCCCTTTTGACCTCTCCGGATTACTGAAAATCTAATATGAAAAAAACAGTTAAATGTATCGATTATAGTCCGTCAACCTAGTCTAATGGTACTATTTTTGTTTTACGAAAATGCACCGTTGCCAAGTTTTGGTCACGTGGGATTACTGGAAATCTGATACGGAAAAACCAATTGAACGTCGCGATTGTGGGCCGTCAGTCAATTGTAATGATATTATTTTTGTTTTGCGGAAATGCCCTGTTGGCCACTTCGGATTACTGGAAATCTAACATAATAAACAATTGAACGTCTCGATTATAGACCCTCAACATATTCTAATGATACTATTTTCGTTTTGTGGAAATGCGCCGTTGCCATGTTTTGGTCTCTGGATTACTGGAAATCTGATATGAGGATGGAAGTGAATACCATACTGTTCAATTAGATGAATTTCGCTATGAAATTTGAACCTTGCAGAAATGCGCCAATGTTGCCAAGTAGTGGGCGCTGGAAATCATTAAAAAAAGATTTAAGGAAATTTTGTACAAAGAATATCATTATAAATATTCATCCTTATTAATTTACAATGATCAATTTTTTGAAAATACTTTGGGAAATCTGATGACGCATGGTCCAAATAACTATTTTATATCACTTAGTTTATCTCCACTTTAAGTTCAAAAGATATTCATTAAATTTTTTTATAAAACTCTGAATGATGCGACACAACGTTGAAATTTTCTGGATTCTCAGTCACAAATTATCATACTACAGCTCACGGACTATGAATGATCAGGAGTTTGACATCAACTCCATTTCCATGGAAACAAGAGTTACAGCGTGTCTCTTTATTCTGGTAGTTTGCAAAATGCGAGCGCAGCGAACATCTGCTGTGATTTCACCTTTTCATACTAATCAGTGATCGAAGAAAGAGACACGCCTTTGGCTTGTCTCTTTCTTGTGGTAATTTACAAAATGCGAGCGCAACGAGCATCTGCTGCGATTTCAGTTTCTCATATCAATCAGTGATCGAACAGCAACTTGGATAGCTAGGTTAGGTAGGTTAGGTAAGATTGTGTCCAAAACGTCTATGAAACTTCTCTGAATGATTTCCCGTATCCATAACTTGGCATCAACGCATTTCCTCAAAGTCAAAATGTCAAATCATTTGATTGAATAGGATATTGTCCTCTTATCCATATCAATCCCCATTTCCAGGTATTCGGTAATCCGAAGTGACTACCTTGGCAACACCGTATTTTCTCAAAACAATAATGGCACCATTGGAATAGGCTGAAAATTTATATTAATACTCTCCATTGACAATTTCTATAAAGCTTCTTTCTCTTAATGATTTCCCGCATCCATAACTTGGCAACAGCGCATTTCCAAAAAGTTAAAATGTCATAGCAGGAACCACCTGATTGAAAAGAATAATGTCCACTTAGATCCATCTCCATGTCAGATTTCCAGTAGCAGACTTTGGAACACATTCAGTTGAACATTTCATCCCAAACTTCTTCAACCAAGCTGCTTCTTCTTTGCCATCAGCTGGAAACCCAAAGAAAAATCCAAATTTTGATAGACATTTCTTGTACTTTTTGGCAACCTTTTTTTTTAAATGCATCTTCCAAATACCTTATGAAGTAGTAAATGTTTCGGGGGGATCTATTTCATTATCTCCACATACAAAGGTTTGAAAAAACGTATTAATTTAATTTTATTCGGCGAAAACAGATTGATACCCACTGTAACGCCTATGGTACTTACGAATGGATCTGATATTCGGGTTCGAACACATGGATTGTTTGCAAACCCAACAAGATTGCACCATTTTGAGTCTGTCTATTATACTGCCACTATATAACACAACTGAATTCGAAAAACAATATTTCATCAATAATCTTACAAAAAGGCAATGACCTCCGAGCAATAAAAGATATAGAGGTGGCATTTCTATATGCACAACACACGTTGTTATGAAAGCTGCATATCACTATCCTTTGTGATAGTTGTGGGTGAGGGGTAACCTCCTAGTTCGGAGTGGGAGATTTGTTATTGTTATGATATTCGGATGTAAGCTTAGAACCAGTGGCTGCGTACTGATAAATTTTGTTCATGTTATATTTTTATCTATCGATGACAATCAAAAATCCTTTATTGTGCGAAGAATTAGATTCTTGCTGACAAAGCATAGAATAAGGTCATACTGAAAAAATAAATGAAATTGCCGAACTGAACAACAGCTGTATTATGATGTATGTAGTCTTAATTTGGTCTCAGGGTGGAGCGGTGACTTGCTTATTGTAAATCGTCTGTCCAGCTTGAAACAATTAAAAATTTTGGATTGCATTCTTCTATTCCTTTGCTGAAGTTCTAATTTTTTGTATCTGGCGGATTATAGTTCTCGTTGCTACTTTTAAAAACTTTCTTCTGGTATCATCTGTGTATCATCGGTTTCACAATCACGAATTCCTCTAAAATAACATACATTTCAAACACACACACACACACACATAACTGCCAAGTTATTATATTGTTATAGATGCAGAACAGTGAAGTAAATTCCATGACCAACAAATTCAAACTAATAAAATATCACTGAACTTTGTATTAAGTACTCGAAACACATTCCAACAAGACTTCACAATCTTTATGAATAACTAGGCACAATGTTATGAATAGAATAGCTCGTAAAACAAATCTATGGCTTGCACTTCTCTTTGAGGCTATAAATCCTATACAGTAACCAGAAATTTTTTTATACAGATAGGAAAGCCATACCTATTTGGAATTCCTCCAAACTGTGCTTATTTCCATTTGTTTAAGAGGTACATGATAAATTAGAAGTACAATACACAAAAAACTCTTTGGAGAAGTGATTTATATATGTATATGAGAGAAAGTTTTATTAAGAAAATCATAGCCTTCTACGATAAAGTAAGTTACAATTTTGGAGTCCATCACTTTTCATTCACGGAAAAAAGGAATTCAATGAGAAATATCCTGGATTTGGGAGTAGGGGCTCTCTCATAAGATTAAAAATAATACTCAACCCATTAATAAGATTTACAGTTTTCCATTTACAATAAAGAAGTTTGTGTCCACGTCCGGTTTAAACGGAAGCGCTACGCCACTGAAGAAATTCCAAATCAATTATTCATGTTCCATTACATACGTGATAATTCCTGTGATAATCCAGTACCCATCAGATTGAGTCTACAATAGCTATCTATCATAGTGGCTTATTATTTGATTTTGCTTATAAATAGTTGAGTTTGCGTACTTACATACGTTTCAGTGTGCCTACACTGCAACAAGTTTTTCCTAATTATCGATATGTAATCGTTTTTAAAGTTGACTTACATGGTAACAAAGTTCTTTTATAGCTATTTCAATAAATAGTGTATTTTTGCCTCAAAATCGGAATAAAAATCAGCAGATTCATTAAAAGTCAACTCATTCAATACCACTAAACAGGTCGATACGGAATGACAATTAAATATGGTTTATTACCTTGCTGCGACGCCCATGGTTTGATTTGACAAGGCGATAAATAAGTCAAAAACGGACGTAAACAAACATGATCGCCAAGTTATGAGTGAATATAATACGGAATTCCAGCCTGATCAAGGAGTACAAACGGAAATATCCGACAGTGCCCTTTCTTAACACGACTCTTGCATTGATGTTTGTAAACAACGTCGGGTATGTTGCTTTCAAGAAAGAGATAAAGAAGCCCTCTCTATATCTTTTATTGCTCGGAGGCAATGACATAATATGAGAGAACTATCAGAAGTTTACTTTGTGGAAAACATAAACATTGATATTCAACAGCGTTGACAAACGATCAGACACAACAAACCCTACACAACCATTTGAAGACGCAAGTAATGATTTTTTTTGATAGTTTGGATTCTAAAACTTGTGAGTAATACAAGTTTAAGTTGCATGATAATGTCACCATCACCATCCCTCATTCTTCGATTGTTATCGAATGGAATACGTATAGTGAAACAATTTTGTCTATGATAAAGACTTTTCACCTACGAGATGTGACAAAGCCCAACTCAATATCACGACAACAGATTGTGACCATCCACGACTTCAGACCAGGATGTAAACAGCTAGGTCCAGTACAATACTTTATAAGTCCATGATTGCAAATCACACCTACAAAGCATGGTCTTAAATGCCAAAGCAACTGAATCAACGTCTTTTGTTTATGAACCATATATCGGTTATAATAAAAAGTAGGATTTTCTGCTGAACAAGAATGTTCTCTGACAGATAACTTAAAAACCTCCGCAAAAATGTGCCATGGCCTGATCACTGAACAAGTCAGAGAATTGGTTTGGTGCGTAACTGAGCGTGGAGGTACAACTTCAAAAGAAGAAGAAAGAACCTCACTTTTCTGTTTGCTTTTGTGGATAAAGAACGTTTATCGGGGCTTTCTCTATTTCTGTGTCGTGTTTTGATTGTTTTTGATATGTTTTTTCTGTTTCTGCTGTTATGTTGGAATTTAAGAATAATGGAATTAACAACATATTATTCAAGTTGAGATGATGTTTATCGACAACGGTATAAAGATAAACTATCAGTAATAGGCATATCTTCTGGAAGCTGAAGAATTATCAACAGATATTTAACGTTATCCCAAAATAATGTATCCTGATCTTGTTAATTATTTAGTAGACACGAGTGCTTTCACAATGAATGAAAGAAAGCATTTTAAAATTTAGAAGCAAACAGCAAATTGCTCCGTGAAAGTGATTTGACAAAGGAACTCTCTTCTCAAAGTGAACAGTGGGTATGGTCCGTATACAGGGTGTCCGGTAAACCTTGTACAATATTGAAACTGGTGATAGACCAGGTCATGACTGTTCAGAATATCGGAATTTCACCTCAGTAAAAATATCACCGTTTTCGAGATAATGAGCATTTTTTAAATCTCTGGAAAATCACTACCTCACATTGGATTTTTGAGTGCCATGTCTACAAATTGAGAACAATTCAAATATAATAATAATAATAATAATAATAATAATAATAATAATAATAATAATAATAATAATAATAATAATAATAATAATAATAATAATAATAATAATAATAATAATAATAATAATAATAATAATAATAATAATAATAATAATAATAATAATAATAATAATAATAATAATAATAATAATAATAATAATAATAATAATAATAATAATAATAATAATAATAATAATAATAATGAAGTTCCGCGATAAACCTTCTCGCTTATTCCAAGAGCCTCCACGTGTTGTCGATAACCCGCCGGCTGCTGATCGGGTAGAAACCTTCTGGAAGAACATCTATGAGTTTCCGCAACCACTCAATGTAGACACTCCAGCCCTAGCGCAGTTCGAAGCTTACTGCAGGACGCTTCGGCAGCATGAGCACAATGATCTGCGCAATCCGATAACCACGGAAGAAGTTCGAAGGGCCCTAAAAGGTTCTAAGAATTTCGCTGCTCCAGGCCCTGATGGGTTGAATAACTATTGGTGGAAAAAGTTTCCAACAACCCACCGCCATCTGGCTAGAGTTTTTAACTCATGGCTAGATGGGGAGCAGCAGATTCCGGAGTGGTTTGTCGAGGGGCGAACCGTGCTCATCCCCAAAAATGGAGATTTGTCTGATCCAAAGAATTACAGGCCGATAACATGCTTGAATGCTTGTTATAAGTTGTTTACACGCATCTTATACACGCGCATTCTCTCCGCAGTTGATCCGGTGTACGAACGGATATATGAGCAAAGAGGGTCAAAGAAAGGGGTCGCCGGCTGCAAGGAGAACCTGCTCATCGATAGATGTATCACGCAGGACTCCGTGCAGTATAAGCGTAACCTTTCGATGGCCTGGATCGATTACCGCAAGGCATTTGATACAACATCGCATGAGTTAATCATGCATTTGCTCAGATGTCTTGAGGTACCCGATCAAATAGTGGGATGTATTGGACAACTGATGCCACTCTGGAGGACTCGCTTCACCATAAGATCTGGTAGAGACACAGTCCAAACAGAGCAGGTCATCATTAGAAGAGGCGTGTTTCAGGGAGACTCCCTCAGCCCTCTTCTCTTCTGCATCTCACTATTGCCATTGTCCGTTGTACTCAGGAATACCCGTGGGTACAACTGCGGCACCCCCAGCAACCGGAGGCATAAAGTCACCCATTTGTTCTACATGGATGACCTAAAATTATATGCCTCTGGAGAAAGGGACCTACATCAGTCCCTTAGGGTGGTGGAAGAGTACACGCATGCTATCGGAATGGAATTTGGGATCGACAAATGTGCCACGGTTCATCTTAAAAGAGGACGATGCGAGGAATACGGAGAGGATGTCCAGCTCGTAGACGGAAGCATCCTACATCATCTGGATGCCGGAGAGACGTATACTTACCTAGGGGTGGAGCAACGCCACTCCCAAGAGGTATTCACAGTTAAGAACTCTCTCCGCGGCAAGTATCAGCATAAACTCCGACAGATCTGGTCATCAGAACTGTCGGGGAAGAACAAAGTTGCTGCAACCAATATGCTTGCCGTTCCGATCCTTCTTTACTCTTTCGGAGTAATGAAGTGGACTAAGGAAGAGCTGCGACAACTCGACGTTAAAACTCGCAAAATGATGCATCTCAATAGGAGCTTGCATCCTAAATCGTCCGTTCCACGGTTATACTTTTCCAGACAACGGGGAGGCCGTGGACTTTTGAGTTTGGAGTGTCTGCATAACAGAATGGTTCTGGATGGGGCCTGTAAAGTCATCAGGAGTTCAGATCCCCTTCTCTGCATGGTCCGCGACCATGAAAAAGCAGGGATTGGAGCATTTCTTTTTAAGGCAGCAACCCGTGCGGCCGATGAACTCGGTCTCGTATTCGACACTGAACGGGCTAACCCAAACTCTGTCACCGAGTTGGGACCCGTTCAGCAAAAAGCTCACATCAAAGCTGCGGAGACAGAGGTCCTGCTACAGCTACATATGGATAAGCCAATGCATGGTGTCTTCTTTCACAACATCGAAGACATTGGCTTGTCCAAAAGCTTGACCTTTGCCTTCCTCAGGTCGAGTGAGCTAAAGTCGGAGACCGAGGGATTCATAATGGCCTGCCAGGATGGTGTCTTCAACACCCTCGTCTACCGTAGTCGCGTGATGGGTATAGACGTCCCTGACACCCGATGCAGGGCATGTCGTGGGGCACCTGAGACCGTAATGCATTTGCTATCAGCATGCCCATCTTATGCGGTCTCAGCCTATATCCACAGGCATAACGCGGCGCTACGAGTGTTATACTACCATCTACGACACTCGTACGGTATAGACGAGACACCGGTGTTGCCTTATGTTCCGGGGGATATTGAGTCCGTGGTGGAGAATGAGAGGTGCCGGATCTATTGGAACTACTCATTCCCCACCCTCAGGCAAATACAAGCCAATAAGCCTGATGTTGTCCTCCTCGACCACCAAAGTAGAACGATATTCGTCATGGAGTTTTCCGCTCCAAGCGAAATGAATATCGTTCGAAAAGAGGAGGAAAAACGGACTAAATATCGAGATCTCCTCTTTGAACTCCGCAGGTTATATCCGGACCATTCTGTCAAAATGGTGGTTCTGATCATAGGAGTCCTTGGTGGAATGATGGACACACTGCTCTCCAACTTGAAGATAATACCTGCTTGCCGTAATATGGCAGAAATCTTAGCAGCGCGAATGCAGAAGGCCGTCATCCTTGGTTCGCTCCGTCTACTCAGGGCACATGATTCTCGGACCCAATAGTCACTCACCCTACGGACGTAGGGAGTGGTTATTGGGGTTAACGACACCAGCGCGCCCTCCGGATGTATCGGAGCACCGGAGACAGGGCCTGACTGGTACATTCCCAACGGGAAAAAATAATAATAATAATAATAATAATAATAATAATAATAATAATAATAATAATAATAATAATAATAATAATAATAATAATAATAATAATAATAATAATGAATTTATTCAATAAGCATATTACATTTTATTATGTCACCATGTTATCTATATTCATACTTATTGAATGAGACCATATTCAGTGTCATAATCCAACCGACGATTGGATTATGACCCTGTTCTTCCATATGGCCTCTTTGCTGCTGAAGATTACTGATGAGTGATGCTTTCAGAAAACTATACAATTTTTCAAGAAATGAGGGTAAAATGCCAGATTTGAGTTTCACCAATTTTTTTAACTACAGTTTGACATTATTGTTTGAAAAAAACATAACTACGTGGAAGTGGATATTCATTACAAAAGAATGCCCATTTTGTCCAGACTCTACCATGGAATAAAACATACGATAATTATTTTTGGTAGGAGTAGAATTTTGATTATATCAGAGTGTGATGCTAAAATCTTAGAGTCTGAGCTAAAATCAACTCCAGTACACTTTGTCATTAATGTCTTTTATTTTTATCGTATCAAGATGAAATGATTAAATAATTATGTTATTGCCTTATTATTATTTTTATTATTATGTTATTATCGTTATTACGAATCAACTGCTAGGAAGCATTCAATGAGATGTAAAGAAGTAAATATTAATTCAACGTTTTTTTGAAACAACACACACTATAAACCACAATAACGATTTTTCAACATCGCACTGAATAATATTACAAAAATGTTATTTTCCATCCACTCCTACGCAGATACGACATCTTTTCAAGAAGAACCGTATCAAATGCGTTATATGTTATAGCCCCCAAATCAGCGATTCTCTGAGCGGCATTGCGCAATCGCATATCGTTCTGCATAAAGCGCTGCTGCAGCAGTAGCACTACCTTCACATTCACCAGAAAGGAATAAATACCACCGAATGAAACAAGCGGAATAATAAAAAAAGTCACAAGTTATTCAAACAAAATGTGACAGCCACCTACTAGATTTTTTCAATTCTTTTACAGAAGATCCGTTAATGCACAATGCTGTATTTTAATTTTTTTCATCAGGAAACTATTGCTTCTACGAACACAACACAGGAGTTAGAAAAGTTTTTAATTTTCCACAAGGATTCACCTGCTAAAAATTTTTGCACTTATTTGGTTACATCCTGTATATCTGTCGGTCTCTGAAACTTCGTTACAATCTGGATTTTGGACAATTGTGACATTTATCACAAGAATTCCTATTAATCGGTGCCATGTCGGATAATCGACATTTCATTTCGATAATTTTATTAGGCTTAATTGTATGAAAAGTTAATTTTATTGACATACTATTTAATGCTACCAAACAGTCCATTCTTTATTATTAATAATCATCGAAATCGAAATTAAACAATTTTTGGGCGTAAGTATAAAAATTGAAGGAAGCCTAGAATAAAACCACGCCTAATTCAATGGAAATCACTTCCTCCAAAAGTAATTATAGTTTGTTTAATTCCATGGCAGAGTCTGGAGAAAATGAGCATTCTTTTGAAATGAATTTCCACTACCGATTGGTTATGTTTCTCTCAGACAATAATGTCAAACTTTTTTAAAAAAATTGATGAAACTCAAATCTGTCAATTTACCCTCATTTCTTGAATTTTCTTTTCACTTTCTGAAAAACTGTTCTGTACGTCTAAAAGCATCACTCATCAGTAATCTTCAGCAGAAAAGATATTAGAATTCGTCTCAATTGGTATACATGGCACTCAAAACTCCAAGGTTAGGTAGCGATTTTCCCGAAATTCTTAAAATGCCCATTATCTCGAAAATGGTGAAATTTTTACTAAGGTGAAATTCCGATATTCTGAACAGTCATGACCTGGTCTATCACCAGTTTCAATATTGTACAAGGTTTACCGGACACCCTGTATATTCTTGGTTACTTTGGATAGTAACTTGGTGAACCGTATATATACAATTCCTGAAGAATCGGTGACTATTTCCAGAGCTACCGTACTGTTTCCACGTTGGTTTCGGGAACCGCTTGTCAATTTAACTCATTTCATCAGTTTTCAGTTTTGAAATTTTGAACCAGGAAGTTAAAGTTCATTTTTGAAAAATGTATTTCTGGATTTGGAAGCATTCGAAGTAAGTGTTTTCTGACGAATGAAAAATATTTTTAACATATTTATTTCAGGACGACGACGACGACGAGTGTACTCATTGCAACGATAATATGGAAAACTTAAAATAAAATTTTAGAAACTGATTTTGTCTCCAGTCATGAGAGATGGATTTCGATTTGAAAAATGTATGTAGATCTATTCTGCAGAAAGATGCAGACCCTCCTCCATAGCCCACCGCATCTACTTCTAGTCAAAATGAGTCTGTTTTTACATATTCGAATATGAACAGATTTGATGTTATGTGCTTCCTGTTACAAAATGTACCTGGACAGAAGTAGCCATAAAATTCCTAATTGTCTCAAAGAGAAATTTGAAGATCCTTCTGTCACAAAAAAATGGTATATTGAAATCTCCTCAGAAATAGAACAAAAAGTGAAGAACCCTAAAAAATCTTCGATAAAATAAGTAGAGAAAATACCAAAACAGGAAATAAGCTAGAACACTGAAGATTCTTCGAAGAATATCAAGAAATTTACTTTTGTGATCCCCAGTTTGAACCTATTGCTGCAGTGGAGTATTACTGGTTTGAAAAAAAAACTGGAAATCTTGAAATAAATAAACCAGTGGGGAGCAAAAACCTGTCTCCAGAGGAGGCACCTAGGAATAAGCGATCCTTATCTTCATACGAAATTGAAAAGAGGTGTCAAAAATACATGAGGACAGAATTAATTTAAAAAGGGATTTGAATAAAAAATATGAATTTTCAAAGTTTATTTACTACATTTTTGAAGAATATTTTTTTGTTTTATTTATTTAAAATCTAAATTATTTACTTTTTTACGGAATATAACCGTCAGACATTGCCGTGTTGTGGAGTGTTGAAATCACTCGAAATGTTGAATAATGGCAAGTGACAACTGACAAGGGGTCCGTACATGTGAAACCGGTTGTCTGAACTTATAACCCGCGAGTTACCGATCCATATAACCAATGCATCTATAAGTTATTCAATTCCTTCTACCAATTTAGAAAAAAAAATCCAGTAGCGCAACCGAAACTAACTCACAATATCGTCAAGGGTCTTTAGCTTGGATCAATGAGTAAACCCTATTGATCTGAGGTCTCTAGACTACGCACCCGCCTGGCCTGTAACACAAACCATAAAATTGTAACAAGTTTACAAGTTAAAAGAGGTCTACCTGTCACTACAGTTCCTACTTAATTCGGTATCACAATACGAATGGCTAGAATAATTGTAGAAATTAAATAATTTTGTACATATGGAGCTACATATGTAATGTAAATATTATTCCTACTCTATGCAGACTTGTCATGACACGCTTGGGATAGTGGTTAGGTTAGGTTATTCAAGTAGGCATCAATATAAGTAGGTGTGTTGCTGCGTTACTGTATGTTAGGTAAAATGTCTTCAAAACGAATTATTTTTTAATGTAAAATGCAATTTTGAAATAAGATTAAAAAAAAATTTTTTTTGGTGCTTTCTCAGATAAACTAAGAAGACAAAATGAAGTAGAAAAATGGAAAGAAATGGCAATGGTGGCCCAAAGTATTTGTTTACTTCCTGCGGATAAGGATTGGACCTATGTAAGGGATGCAATATGGCATTTACACTTGTTGATAAAGCTGTAACACGATTATACAATAGTTAAATTTGTGTTACAGAAAACGTAGAGATTCTTCCTTAATTGCTGGTGCCGCATGGGTAATTACAAGATGGGTTGAGTTATGTAAAAGTTACAAGTTTTAAATATATTCTAACAATTGTAGGACTTGTACGGCTTATGTAACAGGGCTCTGCTAGACTTGTAACTTGAACTCACCTATGTCTGTTTCCTAAGTAATCAGCTTATTTGAGGAGAAAGAGATGCTGAATATTATTTCTCAAGCTCAGATCATTTCTATCAAAGGTGAAATTGACCTGAACCATGAATCATATAATAATTATAATAAACATTTATTCCTCATCAAGATACAAATCAATCTTACAGGAAGTAGTTTGGTTGTTATTGCTTAAAACATTATGAGCATAACCTAATTAAAGGGTGCCAAACAATATATACTTATATGTAGGTGTTATCACTTAAAACAATATATATGACCATAACCTTGTTAGAGGGTGCGAAACAATAGATGCTAATATGATGCTTGGTATATGAAGTACTTGATAAAAAACTAATAATAATGTAGAGTCGACAAAGGGTATAAAAAAATAAGCTTGAATAGAGTCGTGAGACCCTATTCATTCATTACTGATTACCTTAGCCATTTGTGGAGTTATTCTTTCTATTTCTAACAAGAGGTGGTTTAAAGATCTGATTTGGCAAATTTCTCTCGTCCTAACGCACCTGTACAGGGGGGACATTAAAAAAACAAGTGGTAAAATGTTTCATCATCATTGCGATTACACATTGTGCAATTTTCAGTCTGATCAATTGAATAAGCAGACCCACTGAGAGTGAATTTAATTAGCCCAGCTGCGCTGTGCTATTATTCTGATAACAGATATGGGAATTCAGAATTGAAGGTAATGTTTGACATTTCTCGAAACGGTAAAATTATTGAAATATAAAGGAAAGGATGAGTTTGATATATCTTCTTCAAATAACTTTTCACCGAATTCAGCCAGAACGTCATCAAAGTTGATTTTGAGATTAGCAAAACTGAGGGTGTTCCACAGATCCCCACAATTCAAATCATCAAAAAATGCCTTCATTTGTGAAGCCCAGTTATGTTACCTTCGTTTATCCCTGCTACAGGGAGAGCTAAATGGGGGCAACACAAATATGTGGAACGGGAAAAATGTCCGGTTAGTTCAGTGGTAGATTGGGAGTGGAATAATACTCAATAATAATCTAACGCTGGGTATGTAATTGTTTTCAGCACATTTCCATAATATGATTCGGGGTATAAACCGAAGCCAGAGTCTAGGAGGAGAGGGCGAATTATTCAGAATTCAGAAAGCAAGATAAGTGCAAGCTTAACTATTGTTTGATACACCTAATACCAGGTACTTACTTTACCCGAATGTATATATACATAGGAGTGCACAACTTCTACTTAACTACTGTAAGCACTACAAATTCTGGTTAATAGCAAAATAAGCAATCGTGATATCTTTTCCAGCACCAACCCATCACCTTAAACTAGCACCAAAGCGGGGATATTAAAAGAATAGCTGTAAGCAATACTTGTTAGCTAAGCCGTTAATATAGCAGTGAGCAATATATTGTGAGAAGCTAGGTAGCAATAATTGTCAATGGTATAGCGGATAAGCAAATAAATGGAAAGAGCTCGCCTGAATAATAGCTATAGATGTCTTCTTGTTCGCTCGTCTCTGGCAAGACTCGGCATCCGTTGAGGAGACCTCGAGGAGATAGCGAGTAATTAACGAGTCTTCCAGAAATACAGTAGGCTTGAATGGGCTGATAAAGCTTGGTCTTCAATTGTCCAGTTATACGGGGAAACCGGAACTAACAGGCCTGAAATAGCGTTTCGGTTATATGAGCAAGTTCTACGAGAACCTCTAGAGTAAGCAAAAGGTAATAACAACAATAATTAAAAGAATACCTTTTAGGACAGTAAGATAGACATACCTGTGGTGGTGGGTGGCCTAAAGTGATGTCTCGGAGTGAAGCACGTTTCAGAGAACGGAATAATACAGATCCACCTAAGTGTTTCTCCTAATGTTCTCGATTACAGGAGATCTTATTCAGTTGCTACTAATTGAAATGGCCAAATCCACCAAAGGTGAGAGGAATTCTGTCTTTCAAGAGCTACCTCTGGCCATGTGCCTCTCCAAGGTTGAAAAGGATTTCCATAAAAAATGGTTTTCCTGTGTAGGGTCCTGACAACTTGTCACTTGTCCTGTTGAGGTTCTTTTGCTCATGATATTAGTTTTCCTATTTGGTTTGATAAAGAGATCAAAGAATTATTGAAACAAAAAAACACATTTAGAAAATTACGATTAGTTTCGGACTATCACGAAGAAAGGTATACAGAATTGAGAAAAAAGCTGAAAAATTTGGTTAGGTTGAAAGCTAAAGAATATGTAACAAAGGTAGAGGACGAATTAAAAACCGATGTGAATCAATTCTGGAATTATGTTAATAAAAGTAAAAAAGCGTCGACTTTTGGAAACTTTAGTTATAAAAATGATGAAGTAAAAGGCGAAAATACAGCTGGAGTATTTGCAAATTTCTTTTCATCTGTTTATGAGACGATTAAGTCGGGATATGATTTAAATTTCATTACCGATGGTGAATAATTGTTGCGATGTTAGGAAAATAAGTGAAAGAGATTTTGAAAATGCAATAAAAAAACTGAAACCAAAGAAAGCAGCTGGTATTGATGGAATTCCCCCATACATTCTTAAAGCTTGTAGCTATTGGGTAAAAATACCACTCCTGCACATATTTAACCTCATCATCAAGTTCAGTGTTTTTCCAGAAACGTGGAAAACTGCCATAACAACACCTATTCATAAGAGTGGTAGAAAAAGCGAAATCGAAAACTATCGACCAATTTCCATAATGTGTGCTCCGGCCAAATTATTTGAGCAAATTATTTATACGCGAATATTCCACTATGCAAAAATATATATCACGGAAGAACAGCACGGGTTCGTTACCAATAAATCAATCAATACAAATCTATTCATTTTCACCAATTATGCAAATAATACACTGGAATCAAGGAGCCAACTTGATACCATATTCACGGATTTCAGGAAAGCCTTTGATAAAGTTGACCACGATGTTCTGCTATACAAACTGAATAAAGTTGGATTTTCTGAGAATTTGCTAAAATTAATGAGAAGTTACTTACAAAATAGATATTTCTGTGTTAAACACAATGGTAACACATCGGGTAAATTTCATGCTAGCTCTGGTGTTCCTCAAGGATGTAACCTAGGGCCACTTTTATTTGTTTTATTTATCAATGATCTCCCTTCCATTTTAAAATTTTCTAAATGTTTGCTTTTTGCTGATGATTTGAAATTATATAAACAGATACAAACAGTTAGAGATTGTGTTAATATGCAAAAGGACATCGATAGTATTTATGAATGGAGCATCACAAACAAATTAAAATTCAATATAAACAAATGTTGCATCATCACTATAACTCGTTTGAAGGACCCTGTTATTTTTGATTATATGATGGATAAGGAAGTCCTCCAAAGATGTTCTGAGGTTAGAGATCTTGGGGTAGCTTACAATAGTACCTTATCATTTGCTAAACATATTCAAAACATCGTTAAATCCTCAAATCGAATGTTAGGATTCATTATCAGACAAACTCGAGATTTTACAAATATCAATACTATTAAATTATTATACACTTGTGAGGCCTAAATTGGAATTTGCGAGTATAATCTGGTCTGGTGAATACCGGTCTACAATCAATGCAGTCGAGAAAATACAAAATAAACTGCTCAGGTACTTATATTACAAACAGTATCATATTCGTCCTGACTATGGAGTAATTAGATCCAATCAACTTAGAAATGACTACAAAGTTATCTCTTTAGAAACTAGACGATCACTCAATATGATGTATTTTTTGTACAATTTAATAAACAATAAGATAAATGCACCAGGAATTTTATCACTACTGTGATTCAATGTCCCTTCCCGTAGAACTCGAAGAACATATCCATTCAATATTCCTTTGGTGATTACAACGAACAGATCCCCTCTCGTGACCATGCTGCGACTGGCCAATACATGTAGCGTGTTAGTAGATTTAGACTGGACTCTACCTCAGGGAGTATTTCGTGGGGCAATATTAGAGTATTTCTTGAATATATCTATTTGAAACGGTATATATGTTTTATGCACAAATTTATTAACTATCGAATAACATTGTCTGTCCGCTGAAGCATAGTCTTCACTCAGTAACTATCTTGTATCATCATGAAATATATATTGCACAACCAAATTAAAATTTAGTTCATTGCTACTCAACCTCAAAGTTTTTGAATAGGTACAAAACTCACTTTATGATTGAACACTGAAGTGTAAAGATTTCTGTACATTTTTTATCCATGTAATTAGACCTTTGGTCTGTTTGGATACAAATAAATAAATAAATAAATAAATAAATAAATAAATAAATAAATAAATAAATAAATAAATAAATAAATTACTTGGATCAGTGATTTTAGATTAGTTCAAATCATGATCAAGTAGTTCACTTGTAATTTGAATTGTTCCATGTTGAGTTTCATTGTTTACATTAATGTTGACATTTAGGTTAGAATGATTAAACCGAATAAATAATGAATAAAAGGTTGATTTGCTTATTCTCATCATATACCGTACTCAGCTGTTTCCTAACCTGATTAAATGTAAGAATAGCTTCACATTCATGATAATGTGAAGGCGATTTATGATGTTTTGTAGGGCTCTAAGCACCGAAAATGGGGAATATCTGAATAGACCACTTACTAGATTCGATCATCAGTTGATAGCTGATGCACTAAACCTGATACTGTTTCATTTTTCACTTTAAGCTGAAGCTAGTCTGCAGAAGCCGCATAGCAGATGCATATTATTTAATCTGAAGGGTAATTTGAGGACTGAGTCCTGCACTATTATCGCTGCGTTACCTGAGCCACCAAACTGGAGATTTCAAACCGTATCAGTTGTATCTAAAATCTGTGATTGGTATATTTTTTTGAAGTAAAAAACATATTCTAGGATACATGTTGGAATCCATACTGAGCAAATTTAACAACCAATTCAAAGCAGCTTTGAGTACTTTAAAACTGAGGTGAAGAACACCACATTCCAAACGTACCATACTATCATCAGTATTTTGTGGTAAACATCGGAGTTTTTAAAAAAAGGATTCTTGAACCCGCTCTATGATATCAAAATAGCGTATACCCCAGACAGGAACACAGTATCTAAGTGACGGAACTCACTATAATAGATTCGTACAATCTCATTCTCACTTCCCATGAAGTAACTTGCGTACGAGTAAAAATTGAAAATACCGAACCTATAGCCTGTTTGCCTTTTGCCACATAGGTTTCAGCTGTATCCCTGAAAAAAGATGAACAAACGAAAGATATACCCAAATAGGTGAATTTGTTGACCACTTCGATGTCATCATTACAGTACCTGAATCTATAATTACCATTTGTTCTAAAACCGCCCCTCGAAAAACGCATAACCTTATGTGGCGAAGCTGTGGGCGATGCCGGACCTGAACGATCACGCAGGCCGCATATGACCTTCGAGGCGTTATGCACCGGAGAGAATCTAGATGATTCGAGGACTCCCTCGAAATTTCCTCGAATCAAACGGTAAATATAAAAGAAGAACCAGGCAGCGGAGACGGGCAGTTAGTGAAATGAAAGTTGAATATAAATACTAGAGTGATTGTTATGTAAATTAGAGTACTGTGAATCATTGTATTTCGTTAAATAAATCATTTTAGAGTTAATTGGACTATAAATATATTACATTTGGTGTTAGAAGTGCGAGATTAAATACAGAGTGTTCGTGTAAGAAGAAAGTTTGTGTATTTCGGACAATTATTTTCGCGTGTGAAATAGACAATAATAATAATAGACTGGTGGCCGTGGAATAGACTGTGTGAAATAGACAATAATAATAGTAATAGACTAGTGTCCGGAAAATAGACTGTGAGACATAGACTAAGACGAAATGTGTTCGAGGAAAGTTCGCCTGGTTGAATTGAAGGTTGCAGAATTGAAGCAAGAACTGGAGGAGAGGGAACTTGACATAAGTAGTAAAAAGGCCGTGCTTCAGGCAAGACTTTCTGAGGGATTACTCCAAGAGGGCGAGGATCCAGATACATTTTTATTCGAAGTTTCTGGAATTGACATGAGTTCCATAATGAGTAAACTCGACGGAATGGAAGACAAAATTCAGGAGAAACTTTTAGAGAATTCAAAAAATTTGGAAGATAAAATGCAACAAAATTAGAACAGCCTGAAAGAAGAATTTCAAGAAAGTTCGAGAAATTTGGAAGAAACACTTCAAGAAAAACTTCTGGAAAATTCGAATAGTCTGAAGGAAGAATTTCAAGAAAGTTCGAAGAATCTAGAAGAAAATCTTCTACAAACTTCAAAGATTCCGGAAGACAAACTCCTCGAAAATACAGAGGGATTAAAAAAAGAACTTTCCGGGGTGGCGAATCGACTGGAAGGAAGAATAGATGAAATCGAGGAAGAGATGGGAAAATTGAAGGAAACAATCAGCGATGAAATCAGAGGCGGAATCGAGGAAGAAATCAACAAATTGAAGGAGAAAATCAGTAAGTTGGAAAACCAGAATGATACTACCCACACCACAGAATCTGTCAACGAAAATTCAATGTTGGAAGTGAGTTTGAACTTGGATGATGTTCAAAAGGGTCTGGAAGATGTGAAGATCAGTTCCGAAACAGGAAAACTCTCTATGAAACCACCTCAGTTTGACGGGAAAACACCATGGGCAAACTACCGCCGACAATTTGAAGCTGCAGCAAAGGCGAATGGATGGAATGCAGGAGATAGAGCTGTGGCACTAACACTGGCGTTGCGTGGAGAAGCAACGAATATCTTACAAACCCTCACGACTCAAGAACAAGAGGACTACGAGCAGCTGATCAAACATCTAGAATTACGGTAAGGACACACCCATCTAGAACATGTGTACCACTCACAGCTAAAAAACCGCTGCCAGAAATCAAGCGAATCCTTACAGAAATTTGAAGCAGACATAGCACGCTTGGTTCGCCTTGCATACCCAGCCACACCAGAAAAGGTAATGGAGCGACTAGCAGTTCAGGCATTCTTAGATGGACTCCATGACCAGGAAACCAGACAAGCATTGACACAAGCTCGTCCAACACATCTCGTGGATGCACTGGCACGCGCTTTGGAATTTGAGGCAGCAAAACAATCCTGCAGAAGCCAAAGTAAAGTCCGGATTGTTGAGGAAGACCCACAGGAACCTGATAACCTGGAAGCTGCCATAAGAAAGGTCGTGAAGGAAATGTTGCCTGAGAGAAGACTAGTGAGATGCCGGAACTGTAGGAAACTTGGACACGTGCGTAGTCAATGTCCAACCCTCAAGAGGTCGCGACCAACGAAGGTTGTTGAGAAGGGACAATCGTCGGCCTATACTCAGAAAGCCCCGGTGAACAACGCATATGTCGCTGTCCTCCAACGACAGAACAAAGAAGCCTTCGTAGACGGTTTCATCAACAACAAGCCTTGCGCAACGCTGCTGGATACTGGTGCTACTAGGACAATCCTTGGACCTGCTTTTATTAAAACACCAGAGAGAATGAAACCATCATCCTGGAAGCTACGCACAGCAACAGGAGAGCCGGCCACTGTACATGGTGAGCTACCGATAGAACTAATTCTAGGCAGCACAAAAGTGAAACATCGGGCATTAGTAGCGGACATTGAGGACGACGCAATTATTGGAATGGACGTCATGAATACCAGAGGGTTCGAATTGAACTTCAAAGAGGGCGTCCTACGTGTGAACGGAGAAGAGCTGGTGCTACATGGAAGAAGTGAAGAGATTATTCGTGTTCTGCTGGCTGAAGATGCCCGAGAGGGCTGAGACCATACTGGAGGCTCGCTTGGAAGAAGGTGTGAGCAATGGAAGCGTGGTTATGTTCGAGCCCAAGCTTCATGATGAGAAAATTGGACGAGGGATAGCACTAGGCAAGACTTTGTTGCGTGCTGATAAAATTGTGCCAGTAAGGGTAATGAATGTCAGTTATTACCCAGTGACTTTGAAGAAAGGAACTGTTTTGGGGCACTGCTCGTCAATTTTCTCTGTGATCAGGAGTGTAGACGGTACTGTTAGTCAAGAGAACAACCTGACAGCGGAACTGGAAAAATTAGTTACTCTCTCTTCCAAGGGCATTAAACCAGCCCAACAGCCCAGATTGAGAGAATTAGTCAAGAAGTACCAAGACATCTTCGATACCGGACAAGGAAAAGGGGGTCGAACGAATGTAGTCCAACATAAAATTGATACTGGGGACGCTCGACCAATCCGACAATCAGCTAGAAGACTTCCTTTTGCCAAGAAGGAAAAGGCTGACAAAATAGTCAGTGATATGGGGAAAGATGGAGTTATTGAACCGTCTGACAGTCTATGGTCCTCTCCAGTCGTTCTGGTGAAGAAGAAAGATGGATCAACACGCTTTTGCGTAGACTATCGTCAACTGAACAACGTGACGAAGAAAGACAGTTACCCTCTTCCGAGAATAGATGACACCCTAGACACGTTGGCCGGCTCCACGATTTTCTCGACCCTCGATCTGAAGAGTGGATACTGGCAGGTAGAACTGGCTCCACAAGATAGAGAAAAGACAGCTTTCATCATCGGCTCAGGACTGTGGCATTTCACCGTCATGCCATTCGGACTTTGTGATGCTCCAGCAACATTCCAGAGATTAATGGAGACGGTTCTGAAAGGACTCTTATGGAGGACGTGTCTGGTATATCTCGATGACATCATTGTAGTTGGCAAATCGTTCGAAGACCACGTTAAAAACCTGGAGGAGGTATTCCTGCGACTGAAAAACTCTAGATTGAAGCTGAGCCCCAAGAAATGCCACTTATTCCAAAAAGAAGTACGTTATCTTGGCCATGTTGTCTCTGGGCGCGGAGTAGCAGTGGATGACGAGAAGATTAAAGCAGTGAAGGAGTGGCCTATCCCGAAAGATATACAGCAACTACGTAGTTTCCTTGGTTTGTGCACATACTATCGCCGATATGTGCTGGGGTTTGCCAACATCGCTAAACCACTGACCAGGCTCACGGAAGGTCAAACAAAATTCCAATGGTCCGAAGAATGCCAAGACTCGTTCAGGACACTGAAGGAAGCATTGATCAATGCACCGATTCTAAGTTATCCCCTTCCGAGTGGAAAATTCATTTTGGACACGGATGCCAGCAACGTGGGACTTGGAGCTGTCTTGTCCCAGATCCAGGATGGGCAAGAGAAGGTCATCGGATACTTCAGTAAAACTCTCAGTAATCCGGAGCGTAACTACTGTGTCACCAGACGAGAACTGCTGGCTGTTGTCAAGGGAGTAGAACACTTTTATAAATACGTGTACGGGAGAAGATACCTGTAAAGAACCGACCACGCAGCCCTTAAATGGCTTCTACAGTTCAAAAACCCCGAGGGCCAAGTAGCACGTTGGATCGAAAGACTCCAAGAATTCGACTTCGAGATCGAACATCGAGCAGGGAGTGGCCACAAGAACGCAGATGCTCTGTCAAGGAGACCATGCCCAGACGACTGCTCACACTGCCGACGAGCAGAAGAGAAGGAGCAGCGATTTGTAGAACCACGGCAGTTGACAACAACTGGAATGACAACGAGGTCCAGAAAGACCAAGAAAGCGATCCAGATCTTGGTTTAGTCATCGGCTGGAAAAAGAGTAATCAAAGACCGACATGGCAGGAAATCGCAAGATATTCCCCAGCAGTCAAATCCTACTGGGCCCAATGGAATTCCCTTACCCTGGACAATGGGGTCCTGAAACGTGTATTGGAGTCCGAAGATGGTGGGGAAGACAGACGTCAGATAGTGGTGCCCAAGAACAGAAGGCAGGAAGTACTCCGAGAGATCCATGATGGAGTTGCTGGAGGACATCTGGGTGTGACGAAGACCCAGCAGAAAGTAAGGCAACGATTTTACTGGGTCAATTGTCAAGTTGATGTCAATGACTGGTGCAGAAAGTGTGCTGTTTGCGCTGCCAGCAATGGACCTCGGACACAATCCAAGGCCCCGATGCGTCAGTATAACGTTGGTAGTCCATTCGAAAGAATCGCCATTGACATCGCCGGCCCGTTCCCCGTATCAGATAACGGAAATATATACATCCTTGTGGCAATGGACTATTTCAGCAAGTGGGCCGAAGCCTATGCCCTACCCAACCAGGAAGCCATCACCGTCGCGGACGTCTTGGTGAAAGAGTGATTATGTCGATTCGGCGTTCCCTTGGAGCTGCACTCGGACCAAGGCAGATATTTTGAATCCAATTTGTTCCAAGAAATGTGCCAGATGCTGAACATTCGAAAGACGAGAACCACAGCTCTACATCCACAGTCCGATGGAATGGTTGAGAGGATGAACAGGACTATCAATCGCCACTTGTCCAAGGTAGTCTCTGACCATCAAAAAGACTGGGACCAGTATCTCCATTTGTTCCTGATGGCCTACCGTTCCGCAGTACACGAGTCGATCGGCCAAACCCCTGCAAGTATCATAATGGGCCGAGAGCTGCGACTTCCCTGTGACCTAAAGTTTGGGATACCACCAGGACAGGATACCGCGGGAGAAGACTACGTCAGCAAACTCCGGCAGCGAATGGAGGACATCCACGAACGAGTCCGTTTGAACATCCAGAGTGCCAGCGACCGAATGTGGCCTGTCACCAAAATTACGGAATTCATGGGAAGGTCCGTACAAGATCGTCAAGAGGATAAATGACCTGCTTTACCGAATCCATAAACCACCCAGAGGTAAACCCAGGGTCGTGCATTTCAACAGGTTGGCTCCTTACGCTGGGAACCATGACCAAGTCCGCACCCTCAGACCACCAGAGGATGCGATGACGTTCCAGAAATTCATGTCCTTATACTCAAATGGACAGAAAGTGTCACACGGGGTAACTCGAGAGGAGCCACGGGACCTTTTCAAAGTGCCAGTCGATTACGCCCTAGAACACTGCGTCGCAGAAGATTGATTGTTATGTAAATTAGAGTACTGTGAATCATTGTATTTCGTTAAATAAATTATTTTAGAGTTAATTGGACTATAAATATTACACTTAGTTTTCATGGTGTTGACTGTTAATTTATTAACCGCGGAGTACTCCTCAAAAATTTTCAACTTTTTTTTCAGGTCAATTTCCGATTCAGCTAAAATGACCAAATCATCGGCATATACTATTAAAAGTATGTCATGACTATTATCCTCAATGTCTGCTACGAATAAGCTGAAAAGTAACGCCCTCCGACACTTCATAAGATTTTGAAAAACAGTTGTCTGCTCTAACTCTCACTGAAGTATTTTGATATAAATTACGAATCATTCTTATACATTTTGAACTCACACCAAAACAATATAGGTTAGACCAAAAAAATGAGTGATTAATTGAGTCGAAAGCATATTTGAATTATTCATCTGTTACTAGGCTCAGAGATTTTGTAACATTTTGGATATTAATGTCAGAATGAAGTCAGTTATCTGGATAAGTATTCAATTTATCAAGAAATAACAGTAGGTGAAAAGGTTGACATATCTTTAACAATTGAAGAATTTGAACAAATTGAAAGAGCAACTCGTGAACAATCAAAGTGAAAATCATGTTACAATTATCGGGCATGAAGAGTCACAGCATCTAATTTCTTTATTCATTGATAAAACTTCTTGGATTTAATTTTTTCTATCAAATAATCTAAAAATGGTCTGATCATAGAATGAAGTCAGAAAACTGCCACTTCGGACTCTACCAAGCTCATCAGTAAATTTTGTTTCTCTTTCTCGGAAATAGGAGACAAATCTAATGAGTTTGTCGCCCTATTATACAGGGTGTATCTAAATAACACCGAAAAAATTAAAGGGGTGATTCTGTGATGAAAATTAATGTGAGTGTTTGGTATAAAATTTTTTGAAAAAACCCTCCCCGGAAAAGTTACACCCCTTCGAAAATTAAAAAAAAAAGGTTTTTCTTTTTTTTTTCCCTGTATATCAAGCTAAAGACACGAAACTTGGTAAACATTATCTGTCAATAAGAGTACACTTTTTGAAATTTTTTCAACCCTGAAGTATGCTTAGAAGGGGTTGATTATTTCAACCCCTAAGATATTTTTTCTTACAGCTTTTTTTTAGATGAAAATTTTTTCTTTAAAAAAGTATGACTGAAAAGCCCAATTCATTGACTAACTTTTTTAACTTCACAAGTTTTTTTCGCAACTTCCTCCTGTTTTCTTGATGTGTCGTCTATAGAAAATAACATTGTAGGTACATGAGAACAAATATCCCCAAACCTGCTATGCAATCACAATCAGCACTAACAATACTGCCATCTTCGAAATATATTATGGATGGTGTTTATAATTTATCGTTCAGTCTTTGAAAATGCATCACCTAGAAAATTTTCAAAAATAAGTCATCAGTATTTCTATGGTTCACCTTTCCAATCACTAGATTATGCGAATATTATCTGCTTCACATATATTTGTTTCACCAACACACAAATTGCTATTTTGTGAGCTCCTAAACTTTTATAGGTTTCCATTTCATTCATTGTGAAAGCATTCTCCGTTTCCACTAAATAATCAACAATATCAGGATACATTATTTCTGGGAAAAGTGAAATAACTTCAGCTTCAAGAAGATCTGGATCAATGCCGATTATTGATATTTTATATTTACCTTTGTCGATGAACATCATCTAAACTACTTGGGAAAAAAATAATACTGCTAGCCTAGACTGGCTGAAAGGCTTTTTAAAAAGGCATGACTCTGAGTGTAAGAAAACCTAAGAATACTTCATTAGCAAGTGTTAAATATTAGGTTTAATCAGAAGGAACATTTTGTATATCATATCCATAGTTGCTGAGTAAAACAAAAGGGACTAAAAATTTATTGATGGAACTGTCATGTAATAAAAAGTCGTTTTAGTCATAAATAAAGTCTAGTTGTGAATATACGTTTCATTGCAAATACACAACATATTTGGTGACGAGGTAGTGGAAAGTTCCCTTTTTAAGTCAAGTAACAGTAGGTCCTACAGAAGTCAATCAGAAAATTTGGGAGACAAGTCAAAATGTCAAAATTCAAGGAGTTTGATGAAAATCTTGAGTCTTTCGAATCGTGGGAAGAGAGATTGCAGCAGTTCTTCCTTGTTAGTAAGATTGAAGACAACTTGAAAGTACCCAATTTGATAACATTATTGTCTGCCAGATAATATGAAGTGTTGAAAATTGAGCTATATCCTTTATTACCTGAGAATAAGAAATACAGCGAATTGGTAGCGGTTCTGAAATCAAAATATGTTCCAACTAAAAGTGTAATAGTCGAACGTTTCAGATTCCACAATCGAAAACAGGAATCTTCCGAGACTCTTAGCCAGTATATTGGTGTTATCAAAGAGTTGTCAAGTCACTGTAAATTTGATACTTTCTTAGATCAATCTTTACGAGACAGATTGGTATGTGGAGTGAATAATATGTTTATTCAACAAAAACTTCTGGGTAAGAAGAGTCAATGTCATTCTCAATGGCATGTAAAATTGCAATAAGTCTTGAGACAGCTGAGGCTCAAAGCAAGTTAGTTCAAGGAGCAGCAGCATTGAGTGTGTATAAACTACAGTCATCATCTAAGAGTAGTTATAGAAATAGAGATGGTACTGAATTCTATTCAGAAAGAAGGTCACGGTTCGAAAGTTCGAAAAAGAAGCCATGTTACAGATGTAAAAGACAACATGATCCAGAGACCTGTCCAGCAAAAATGTGGTTTTGCTATCGTTGTGGATCAAAAGGCCACACATCATTTGCTTGTAACAAGGGGAGAGTCCGCCAAATAGATAACTGTGAAGAAGTAGCTGATCAAAGCGAGCATGGAGATGATTTGCTAGATTTAAGTATCATTGCCAGACTGAATAATAGAGATCAAGAGAAACCATTGGAAGTCAGCCTGGAAGTCGAAGGAAAAGTCTTGAAAATGGACGACATCTCTTCCCCCATACTCGTGGGGACCATATGGAACCAAAAGAAAAAAAGCAGCCGAAAGGACGTAAGAGCCAATCGGCAAACCAAAACCCCAGCTCCCCTACGCTATTGGAGGGCTCTTTCTTAGGGTCCTCTAATACTCCTCCCACTCCCACGCAGATGGGCCTCATCACGGGGTCCTCCGCCGCCCAATCCACACCGGCGGGCTCCTTCACGGGGTCCCCAATCCCCTCAATCCCAATAACGATGGGCTCAACTCCAGGGTCCACCTTTCCTTCTAACCAGGCGGGCTCCTTTTTGGGGTCCACCACTCCCATTCTGATGGGCTCCTTCGTGGGGAACTCAGAACAACCTATACCCGGCTCTGCGTCCGTTAACATAGCCACATTGGAGGATCGCTTGCGGTCCCCGAATGTGGCAGATCTCGCCCGAACCTTGGAAAAGGTGAAGGTAAAAACAAACGTCCGAGGGTCGGACAAAAGAAGGAGGAGGAGAGCGAGGCGGACCGCGCCTGTCCACCGATCCACCTCTACTGGCTCTGAGAACAGGGTCGGTGAACCAGAAAAAGGGCGAACGGACGAGGGTGGCGATAAGGGCTCCGCCAAGGGGAACGTCAAAACTCCCGTCCAACGCTCAGAATCCAAGGGTGGACGGCCGGAAGCTCTGTCCTTGAAGAGTGAGGCTCCTGAGTCTTCAGCCAAGAGGACAAGAACCGCCAGCTCCACACCCGAGGACACATTGCGTGTGGCTAAGCGGAGGTTCGCTACACTACTGCACCACCGAAGCAAGGCCCAGGGTATGCATTCATGCAAAAAATGTCGACGCCACTCCGCTGCCAGGATTCTGCCACAGGGACTGGTAGCCATAAAGATTAAAGTGGCCGACGATACAAAGGGGATCGTAAGCGAAGTCATAGTAGGCTCTGCGTACTTCCCATATGAGACAGAGAACCCTCCACGAGAGGTAGTATCATTGAGGGGGACTGCCCCTCATTTTGGGTTGCGATGCAAACTCTCACCATACATTGTGGGGGAATCGAGACGTGAACCCAACAGGCAGGGCACTCCTCGAATTCCTGAGCTCCAGTAACCTGGAAATTCTCAATAGAGGATCAGTGCCCACTTATTTCACGCCTTTGGCTCAAACAATCGTCGATCTCACGTTATGTTCCTCGGAACTGACAGGGAGCGTCAGCAACTGGCATGTGTCGGTGGAGGAAACTTTAGCAGATCATCGACACATACTTTTCTCACTAGCAGGCAACAGCCTTGCAGACAAC
Organism: Chrysolina oricalcia; assembly: GCA_944452925.2. Taxonomy (NCBI): domain Eukaryota; kingdom Metazoa; phylum Arthropoda; class Insecta; order Coleoptera; family Chrysomelidae; genus Chrysolina; species Chrysolina oricalcia. Next base: position 51,003,618 of record OX101823.2, on the reverse strand, counting down.
AACAGGTTTAGGAATCCCAGGGCCACCCGATGGAACCTCTATGAGGAGGAACTGAAGGAAAGGCTCGGGATTGTAACAAATCGACCCCTTTAAAGTCCCCAAAAACGACTCGCTCTATCTACCGACAGCTAGGCAAGGCAAACCTTTTCCAGCTGATCCAGTAGGCACAACATTCCGAAGACTATTCAAGGTGAAGATCCCAACATAAGCGCCCTCCGATGGTAATGAAGAGCGCCCTGCTGAACCAAGTTGAGTGATCGAATTCTATCAACCTGGTTGTACTTTTATTTATAAAAAGATAACCGTCGAGCAGCGGCCGATTATCTTTGTGTGAGCACCTGACAACAGTAGACTTGGTTTTGACACGACTCAATATGGAATGAAACACACTCATAGATATTATGTAAATATATTGTAAAAAAAATGTAAACGAGCCAAATATTTTACATGTACAAATATATTGTCCTTCATGACAGGACCCTGTGTATATAAAATATAAAACAAATATAAACAAAACTTCAAAAACTGTAAAAGATCAAACGCGAAACGTAAATTCATATTAACTACCTTGCCATAGGGGCAGATGGACATAAACTGGTATATACTTCTAAACTAACGAGGTGATTCTGGACATTTGGGCGCAGGGTTTATACACCAACTTTGAAAACATTACGACAGAATAAGCATGCACAAACTTTCGATAATTTCATAAGTATTACCCAAAAAGACAAAATAATTACACAAAATGTAGTATTTAAACATTTGCAAAAGATCAACTCACATAAGCAAAGAGTAGAGACATATTTGCAATACCTGTGTATCGTAACGTTTTCAAAATATCAATTCAAATAAACAAAATTGTAGAGACAACTTTACAACACCTGTATACAATTGTACAAATTGTCTGAAATAGTAAACACAGTAATCATAAAATAAAAACACATACTGCAGAACAATACAAGATTCAACATTAGGTTAGAATTCATTACAGTACAAAAACTCTCGTTTAGGAACATTTGTCCTTGCATAATAAATCAAAATGTTTCTGCATTTGCTGCAGAAAACAATAAACAAAACACACTATCAGGGCAAATTCCTATAAATAGATCATAATTCACACAATCGTTTCAGTTCAATTTACTCACATCAGGGTATTTCGAAAACGGATTCAGAACAAGGGCATAACCTTTCGTGGTAATATTATCCATGAGTTAAATGTCAATCGGGATTCGAGAATATGATAAACATCTTAGCCGGACATGCACCTACCTAACAACAAGGCGCGCACCTCGAGTGTTAAAAATAAACTTGGATTCTTATCGATAGTTGTGAATCGGGCGGCGAGACGAATCCACTCAACTATGATGGGTTGTTCGCTATTCTGCGAATTCTCGCGATTGGGTTTCATTTATCAGTATTTTATTTATCGTTTATAGGTTCATATTTTTCGTGTATTACGAACTTCTCATTTCTGCACATAGTAACGATGTATCGGTGACTTCATTGTCGAACATAATAACATGTTCATTCGTCGTTTAAAAAACTAGAACTCTTATTGGTGATTTTCCGCTAACTTGACTAGTAGGCGCGACATTCTCGGAATGTTGGACTTGAAACACTACTCACGATACTACTCAAAAAAACAAAGACATCTCGAAGTGTCTCCAAAAACTTTACTTCAACTAAGGTACACCATTACGACGTCTAAGAACTTTAACGTAGTAATAAGTTCATCCGAGGCCTGCAAAAACTAAACTTGGAACTGTGAACGTAGTAATAAGTTCATCCGAGGCCCGCAAAACTAAACTTGGAACTCGGAACGTGGTAATAAGTTCATACGAGGCCCGCAAAACTAAACTTGGAACTCTGAACGTGGTAATAAGTTCATCCGAGGCCCGAAAAACTAAACTTGGAACTGGCTGTGAACGGGTCAAGCGCTCTTTTAAATGATCGCGTTCGTGACGTCATTCCTTTGTTTCCGAATTAAGTTTTTATTCCATATATGTGCAGCTGTGAAATGATTCATTAGATTGAACACGTGTTCACAGAGAGGCCGCTATCAGTTGTCGGTCTACTTCAACCGATTGCAATTTAGCCGTCAATTAATTGAGATGAACTTCGGTGGAGCGCGCTTTTGTTAGCGCTAATTGAATACAAGGTGGCTCGCTTATTATTCGCGGAGCTGTTTCCGTTTACTGACTTAGTAACTAACTGACTTAGCGTCAGTGATATGTTTTAATTGATTTTGCGTTTAATTTAACCAGTATGCAAATTGGGTTTGTCACTGGATCAAGCCTACACGCTACGGATCGGAGGCGGAAATCGAGGCATTTGCAGACTGTCTCAATTCCGCTATCCTATCATCATACGAAGCCAGCTGTCCCTTGAAAAAGGTAGACAAGGCAGGCAAGACCCCATGGTGGAACTCATCAATAGAGACCCACCGCAAGGAAGTCCGAAAGCGTCTTAATAAAGCCATACGGACCAAGCAACCCGCACACTGGGAAGACTATAAGTCAGCACAAAGGGAATACAAAAGAAGTATTCGAGTAGCACAAAGGGATACTTGGAGAAACTACTGCCAAGGTATAAGCACCTTACCAGAGGCAGCAAGACTCAACAAGGTCCTTTCCAAAGATCCGGGAGCGAGGCTGGAAGTGCTGGCCCTGCCCGGAGGCAAATACACTGCCTCGGACGGGAAAACACTCCAACACATGCTCTCAGTCCATTTTCCGGGCAGTGACACTGCGACACCCATGCCAGAGTCAACTGTACCGTCCAAAACAAAGGTAGACTACAAGACGGCTGCTGGGATTGTAACTTATGAAAGAGTGGACTGGGCCATTGAGTCTTTTTCACCTTTCAAATCTCCGGGGAAAGATGGTATTTTTCCAGCCCTACTACAAAAGGGCAAAGGAATCCTAATCCCCCATCTTTTGAAGATATTCCGCAGTTGCCTCGCATACCAAGGTATGGAGGACAGCCAAAGTTATCTTCTTCCCCAAGCCTGGTAAAAGTGATTACACTCAGGCAAAAGCGTTCAGAGCCATCAGCCTCACGTCGTTTCTCCTGAAGACAACTGAAAGACTGGTGGACAGATACATAAGAGAGGAGGTGCTGAAACTAAACCCGCTCAGCGACCTCCAGCACGCGTACCAGACTGGCAAGGGCACGGAGACTGCCCTCCATCGACTTGTTCATAGAGTTGAGGGAAGGTTAGATCGTGGCGGCGCCATCTTAGGTATATTTATCGACGTTGAAGGGGCATTTGACAACACGTCATTTGAATCCATATGTCAAGCAACAAGGAAAAGGGGCGTGAACCCAACCGTAATAGCATGGATTCACGCCATGCTGTCCCAAAGACTAGCCAGAGCAACTCTTAGAAGTAGCTCCAGCGAAGCCATACCCATGAGGGGCTGTCCACAGGGAGGAGTCTTGTCCCCTCTACTTTGGTACCTCAGGCCTATGCTGACGACATTGTTATTCTGGTCGATGACCGGGTGTCCGGCCTCGTGAGGGGCACGACACAAAGGGCGAGGTAGATGAATGGTGCCGTTCGGTGGGACTCAGTGTAATCCGTGCAAAGGCTGAACTGGTTCTCTTTACCAGAAAACGCAAACCAGGGGACCTCCCAGATGTTCAACTCACTGGAAGGTCCCTGCAATATAAAAGCTCAGTCAAGTACCTTGGAGTTATCCTTGACTCCAAGCTAAACTGGAACGAGCATATTGATCATAAAGTTCAGAAAGCCACAGCGGCTTTCTGGGCATGTAGAAGGGCATTTTGCAGTACGTGGGGGCTCGGCCCCAATATTCTATATTGGATCTACACAACTCTCATACGCCCAATGATTACGTACGGAGCCATCGTGTGGTGGCAAGGTGCAACATCCGGCAAGTCGATAACCCAATTAGATAGGGTACAAAGGCTTGCCTGCCTTGCGATAACAAGTGCAATGAGGACGGCACCTACCAGGGCGCTGGAGACGCTCGTAGGACTGCCCCCCTTATACCTCCTTATCGAACATGAGGCACGCAAAGCCGCAGCTCGCCTAAGAAGTTCTAACCAATGGCGGAGCGAGGGAATGTATGGACATTCTCGATTATGGAATCAGACGGTAAGGGATTGTCCCCTTCTTGAAATGCCGGGTGACAGTTCGTTACCTGCCATACGATTCAGTAAAAGGCCGCTGACAGTAATTCCCAAAAGGGAAGACTGGGCGCGGATCGGGCACCGCCTGCTTCCAACCAAGGGGATCATTTGGTACACATATGGCTCCAGAATGGGTAAGTCAGCCGGCGCCGGAGTATACGGGCAGTCTCCGAAAGCGGAACTTTGTTACGCTCTAGGAACTTTTTCTACTGTATTTCAGACAGAAATGTTTGCCATATTCGCCTGTGTAAGAGAAAATCTCAACAGAGGCTACCGCGGCCAGCAAATCACGATATGCACCGACAGCCAAGCGGCGATCAAGGCTCTCACATCATATAGAGTCACTTCGTTGCTGGTGTCTGAATGCATCGATGATCTGCAAAGGCTATCTTCCGCCAATAAAGTAAAGCTACTTTGGGTCCCTGGTCATACCGGAGTACCTGGAAACGAACGGGCTGATTATTTGGCCAGACAAGGTGCGAAAATCCCATCGATGGGACCAGAACCTATCATAGGAGTTTCAAGATCATGGTGCGTCTCAACCATGAAGGAAATTCTGGAAGTGAAATTCCAGGATACATGGAAAAAAACACCAGGCATGAGGCAATCGAAACTCCACATCGGAGGCCCTTCTACCAGGAGGACCAAGACTCTGCTCACACTGAGCAGAAAGGAAATCAGATTAGTGACAGAGCTCCTGACGGGACACTGCCACCTCAACAGGCTCCTCAACATTTTAGGTTTCACGGATGATACCGAATGCAGGCGGTGCTTGGAGGATGAGGAGTCAGCCACTCACATCCTCACGGAATGCCCGGCAGTGGCAGCAATACGGGAAGCACACCTCGGGAGCATCGTACTGAACCCGAAGAGTGTGAGGGTGGTATCGGTCAGAAGGCTGGCCTCTTTCGCTCGCGAGATAGGCTACCTTAAAAACTGAACCATCTCCCAGCAGTAGTGGGTGCAAAAGGGGCCCTATTGAGAGGCCTACATGCTTATGGCTTCGTCCGCCCACATACCTTGTTCTATCTATCTATCTAATGTACATAGTTATTTTCATCGTATAAATAGGTCACAAGGTGAAATTTCCAAACACTTGTCATTCGATCACCACATGTAATAATTTTCCTAGAGATATGCCATCCTATTTCACATGAAATATAATTGTTTTAATTTTACAGCTCTTGGTTCCCATGGATATCTCTGGTGATTTAATTAAATCCATAATTGTGTGGTTATCAAGAAGGAATGTTTACAATAATATGGTTAATGTCACTTAGATGACAGCGCTTCTTCTTCATATTTCGAATCGATTTGTTACAGAAGGGTCACTACATTCAGACGATAGTTCTTCCTATTATGATTCGATTTGTTGAAGTACCCTCACTGCATTGAATCTGTTTACACAAAGTTCTACTCTCATGGAAAAGAGAGAGAGAGAGAGAGAAATATGTTCGTTGTCGTTTTTATGCAGTTTTTAAAATCGCGGAATGCTAGTCTCTTTGATATAGTTCAATGACATGCGTATGACAATTGATAGATGTGGCAACAATGAAAGGAAATGTTTTTTTGTTAAAATCAGTTTTGGAGAGGACGGAAGTGTTTGGTGTTTGAAACACATTTCTGACCTGGTGACGCTGAAGCTCGCTGGAGGTTGATTTTGAGTTTATTTAATTTTGGCAAAGTAATATAAGCTCACATGGTATTGTAAAGCCTATGATGGTATTGTAAAGCCTGTGATGATATTGTAAATCCTATGATGGTATTGTAAAGCCTGTGATGGTATTGTAAAGCCTGTGATGGTATTGTAAAGCCTGTGATGTATGATAAAAGCTATAATGGTATTGTAAAGCCTGTCATGGTCTTGTAAAGCCGAAGAGAATATTGGAGCAGACCCAACGCTAGAGATTTCCGTGGAATCATTAATTTATGGAGACCAAAAAGGAGCAACAAAACCAAAGTCGTGATTCCTTAGTTAATGTCTAATTGTGTAAGGTTTGAATGCATTCGGACCAGGTAAGATAAAAACTGTTATAATTTCTCAAATCGCGACTTGGAGAACCCACTCTTTTGGTTGGTTACATATCAAGATTCTATTATTATTATTATAATAGACAACTATTAAAACTATTAAATTAAATGTTTATATTTTAAAGTGTCTTTTGTTTGAAGTTGGGGTTGAATCTTTCTTTCATCATAGTTAAGGTCTTTCTACAGAGATTGGCCTGGGAATAAGTTTTTGAAATCATTTAACACTGTAGATGGCGTCCAATAAACACCACAATTAATAAGAAACTTATTCTCTGTGCCTCAAATTGGACCTATTGAGGATCATCGAGTGACGTCGACTTAGGCCCTTGCCTCCGAATATGTACCTAAGATAAGGTTACAATACAATGTGGACAGAGGGATTCGTCTGCAAGATATTGAGAGCAGACATGCCTAAACATATGGTCAAACTTCTCGATTCATATTCGATCTACAGGGCTTTCCAAGTGAAAGCAATCAATACCAACTCTGGTACGTATCTGGCCATAGAGAAGGTGTTCCTCAAGGACCGGGACTCCCCTTCTACTATCTTCGCTATAAACGTAAGACTTCCCACATCCTTCCAAACGAATAAAACCGTCTATGCTGATGATAGCGCAATTTATTGCACAACATTCATCAGCAAGGCGGCTGATCATTAAATTCTTACTCACTTACTTGGTCATACCGTATATGGCAAAAAATGAAATAGTAATAAATCTAGACAAGACAGAACTCCCAAATTGCACCAACAAATTTACGAATATAACAATATCGGTCAAATTTAAGGTTCTGGACGAACTGATTAGGGATACTCCTTCTGCGAGGTCTCTGGGAGTAAAACTGGATAGGCGTCTGAATATAAATTCCCACGTCAGCTTGGCGATCCAGCGAGCGTCATCGGCGGTCAAAAGTACCTACCCGTTGATTGCCAGGAACTTCAAGCTGTCGATGGAGAATAAGGTATTAATATATAAACAAATAATCAGACCAACTATGACCTACGCCTATCCCGTGTTCTGTAGCCTCCCCAAAACTCAGATGCTGGAATTGACAAGTATTCAAAAAATGGTACTCCTTATCGTCACTGATACTGATAGATACATTCGGCTAGATGCGCTACGTGAGCTGGCCGAGATAGAAACCATCGCCGATTATATGCATGCGGGCGCACGGAAAAAACCCATTTTCAGTATGCTAAATAAGCATGTAAATATAGTGTTTTCAGATAGGTAAAATAAAAAGGATTTTTCATACTGAAAAGGGGTTTTTTCCTTGCTGCCTATTTACATGTCAAAATTGAATAATGTTTTTTACAGTTCTCTAGAAATCGCAAATTGTTTGACTATTTCCTTACCAACAGGGTAAATAACACTTGTTTTGTGGCAATTTCTGGATATTTTTTTTACCATAAATATTTCAATTAATAATTCATTATCATTAAAAATAAATGTTTCCTAATAATCTGTGGTTCTCAGGTAGATATATTGAAAAATATCGTTCATAACTCGTCCATAAATGCATTTTTCCGTGCTTGCACGACTTCCCGTGTTCGACTTCGGCTCCCACGGGAACATGTCGCGCACGCACGGAAAAGGCCTATTTTCTGAACTCGTAATGAAATATTATTCCTATCTGAAAACACTACATTTACATGCTTATTTTGCATACTGAAACATGTTTTTTTTCCGTGCGCCCGCATGAAACAATTTTCCGTGCGCTGGTGTCATTATAGCTGCTTGTTTAAATGTCGAAATTAAATAATATGTTGTTGAAAGTTCTCTAGAAATCGCAAATTGTTTGAATATTTCCTTACCAACAGGGTAAATAACACTTATTTTGTGACAATTTCTGTACCAGAAATAAGCTTAAAAGAGTGAAAGATGAGGATTTTCAAATGACCTTAATGATCAATGACTGTAAAAACAATCAAGTACTTAGGAGTAATGATAGATGAAGAATTGAATATGAATGCACACTGTGATTATATAAAAAGGAAGGTTGCAAAAAAAGTTCATTTTTTATACACTTTTTTTATAGACTTAACGGTAATGTTTCTATTTTTTCAAAATTGACAATTTACAAATCAATAATAGCACCTCATTTTGATTACTGTGGAACCCTTTATTTTTCCTTAAGAATGACCAGTTGAGTACTATTCAGAAAATACAAAATCGAGCCATGAGAGCTATACTGATGTGTAACAGACGTACTTCAATTAAGAACATGCTAGAGATATTATCACTAATGTCGGTAAAACAAAGAATACACTATAATATGTTGGTCTTTGTATTCAAGCTCAGACATAATATGTTACCGACCTACCTCTGTGATGAATTAAATTATATAGGTAATGTACACACTCATAACACTAGAGCTCGTGCTGTGAATGATTTTTAAATAAAAACTGAAGACATATTGTGTAACACAATATTCAATAAGGGTCTAACACTTTTAATGGTTTACCACCAGAGGCCAAAAACATCACTTCTTTGAGCCATTTCAAAAAACAATGTAGAGAATATGTATTAAACCAATTCTGAATTTGAATTTCTTGTGGTAGTTTTTAATATGTTGTCTGAAAGCACTATATTTACATGCTTATTCAGCATCCTGAAAAATTTTCCGTGCGCTGGTTTCATTATAGCTGCCTATTTACATGTCAAAATTGAATAATATGTTGTTGACAGTTCTCTAGAAATCGCAAATTGCTTGAATATTTACTTACCAACAGGGTAAATAACGCTTGTTTTGTGGCAATTCCTGGATATTTTTGTACAATAAATATTTCAACTATTAATACATGTTTTTGTTCCTTCGTCATTAAAAATAAATGTTTCTTAGCAATCTGTGGTTTTCAGTCAGATATAATGAAAAATATCGTTCATTACTCGTCCATAAATGCTTTTTTCCGTGCATGCACGACTTCCCGTGTTCGGCTTCGTCTCCCACGGGAATATGTCGCGCACGTACGGAAAAAACCTATTTTTTGAACTCGTAATGAAATATACTATTTCAGACTGCATTTCATTTTCCACTGAATTTGAATATTTCCATAGTCCTACCCAATTCTGCTAGAAAACCAATTAAATCATCAGAAGTAAACGTTCAAATTACTTCTGGAATTGTTACAACCCCTTATCTCCACCACTGAAGTATTCTCCATAGATGCAACAATTATAGATGGCCTTAGTTGCGAAGCTAAGTTACCTCACCGCCAACTAGTTTATAGCCGTGTTTATTAATAGCATACAATGCGTTAGCAGGATTAATTATACAATTACTGCATGAGAAACATTCAATTTATTGAGTTTGCCATTGCTAATCAGCTTGTCACTAAAAACAATCGCGGTTGCGATTTCTTCTTTTTTGTCGATTTTTTTCGTTTGTCGGTCCGGTTTTTTGCATTCATAAATTGAATCTTACTCCGATTCTCAGAGTTCTTGTCCATCTAATCCGACCAATCTGTCAATAACGAGTGAATAGAATGATATACGCAACAAGTTTTTCGTTATAATTACATCCTAGTTTCAGTTGTAAATCAGTTGTCCAAGATCACCATATTTGGTCATTGTCGAACAACAATTTTCATAGTCGGGAAGGAAGAATCACATGGATATTCTTTTTAAGTTTAATAAAATGATTCGATTAATGATAAATAAAGATGAAAACTCAATTTTTTTAATTTGTATAATTTTTTTTAACACACAGTGTCATCCTCACACCGAGTATAGATAGATAGATAGATGTTTATTTAACTACGTGTAACGTGAAACAAAATTTCAATGTCAAAATCTTTTAATACTCAAAATATTCTCCTCTTAATTGGATACATTTATTACAGCGAACCTGCAACGTCTCTAGACCTTTAAAAAAAATGTTTCTTCTTGCTCTGCAAACCAGACCTCCACAGCTTTTATTACCTCATCATTGGAAGAAAATGTACGTCCTTTTAAACTTTTTTTCAGTTGAGGAAAGAGATAATAGTCGGACGGAGCCAAATCTGGTGAATAAGGGGGGTGTTCTAGTAATTCAAACCCTAAATCACGAATTTTTTGCATGGCAACATGAGATTTGTGTGCAGGGGCGTTGTCCTGCAAAAACAAAACACCTTTGGATAGCTTTTCGCGTCTTTTCTCTTTAATTTTTCCAGCAGATTTTTGGACACGAAACTTCTTAGGTCTTGGAGAACCGGAGTGTCGCCATTCCATCGATTGTTGCTTTGTTTCTGGATCGTAGAAAAGTCTCATCCATAGTAACAATTCGGTTTAAGAAGTCTACATCGTTTTCAAATCGAGCACAGATCGAACGCGATGCTACTACCCTTGCACGCTTTTGGTCAACATTCAAACATTTGGGGATCCATTTTGCAGCAATTTTTCTCATGTCCAAACTGACGTGAACTATATGATGAACGCGTTCGTATGAAATATTCAGTGTTGCAGATATCCGTTTTAGCCCAATTCGACGGACTGTTAAAATCATATCATGAACTGCATCGATATTTTCGGGGACTGACACAGAAACTGGCCTTCCCGATCGGTCATCATCTTAAATGGAAATTTTTTCTCTTTTGAAGCTTGCAGTTCAATTTTTCACGGTCGCATACGAAGGACATTGATCACCAAGGGTATTAAGCATATCTTCGTAAATCTGCTTACCTCTTAACCCTTTTAAATACAGGTACTTGATACTCGATACTCCAATTTTTCGATTTTCACAATTTCGGTGGACACTTCTAATAAGTCATTGTTCGTTGCTATGGTAACGCAATATTTTGTTTATGCAGGGAACTGGTCTAGACTAACTAGATATCAATACATCCTCGGAAAAGCAATAAATATAGAAAACAGGTACAAACAGTAAAAATATGTAGAAAATACAATATCACATAAAAACAATTCAATACAATATTAAAGCAATGATTTTGAGTACATTCCACAATCATTCAAATGGCGTTTTTAAAAATTTCTCGATGGAATTAAGCTTCTTTTTTAATGTATTCTTTCACGATATTTTTGAAAGATATGTAGCTCTTAGATTTGATTTCAGTTGGTAACACATTGAAAAACTTGGGATTGGGGGAGTTGTTTGATGAATTGGTTAGTCTGTATCTCGGGGTCCTCAGTAAATTATTTGATCTTGTGTTATAGGATGAGATATCTGAGTTATTTTGGTACGAGTTTTGATTTTTGTGTATTTCTAATAATGAATAGAATATATATAGTGATGGTAAAGGCATTATTCGGTGTTTAATGAATAGAGACTGACGATGTTCCCGAGGTCCTAAGTTTGCTATTATTCTGAGTGACCGTTTTTGAAGTTTAAATATTCTTTGGGCATTACTGGAGTCACCCCATAATATAACTCCATAACTGATTTGGAAATGTATGAAAGCGAAATACGCTGAAAGAAGAGTAGACGATTGAACATGTTTCTTGGTTGTCTTAAGAGAAAAATATATGAAGTTAATCTATTACTCAGTTGATCTTTATGGGGTATCCATGCAAGGTTATCGTCTAGAACTACGCCAAGTAGTTTCACAGTTTCACCTGATGTTAGTTATTTGTCAACTGAAAAACATATTCTTTATGTTCTATCCCGATTGAAAAGTAAAGTATTTGAGTTGTACCATTCTTCAGCTATATTTTCGGTGTTCATTATAATTCGTCGTAGTCTGGATGTATCATTTTCCTGGTTCACCAAAGTGGCACCATCTGCATACATGACAATTTCATCAGGAAATAGATGGAAGAATAAATCGTTAACATAAATTATAAACAGAGGAGGCCCCAAAACAGAACCCTGAGGTACTCCGTATTTAAAATGTTTCATGTCACTAAGCTTGTCTTTCACTGATACACATTGTTGACGATTGAAGATTGGATTGAAAAAGAGTTAGAGGTAAGCCTCTAATTCCATAAAACTCCAATTTTTTTAAGAGTATGTCATGAGAAACACAGTCGAAGGCCTTGCTGGGATCACAAAGAGTAGTGAAGTATGTTTACCTTTCTCAAAGCCTTCAACTATCCTTCTCACGATTGAGCAGATTGTGTCCACCGTCGAGCAACGCTCTAGAAATCCAAATTGGAATTTATGCAATAAGGATTTATTCTCAAAGTATAATGTTTTTTTAAGAAATATTTCCAACAGTTTTCCAAATATAACTATAATTGAGATCGGACGGTAATTTTCTGGAAGATTTGTGTCCCCTTTTTTGAATATAGGAACCACTCTTGCCACTTTGAATAGGGGAGAGTTGCCCAAATTGGACCAGTTTCGAAAGAATTGCCATAATAATGCTAAAACTTCACTTTTTAATGAATGGAATGAAACAATAAAATCCTCAATGTGTTGCTATGACAATATAACGCAAAAATGTGTCAAAAATTGAAACAGTATTTCACAAAAAAAAAACGAAAAAAAAATGCATTTGTTTCAAATTAGGCGACTGGTGTACTAAATTGGACCTACGGGTTCCTAATTTGGACCATATATAAAAAAGTCAGTTTGGCACACACAAATCGCAAATGAAATCATCCTCGTCCCCAATTCCTGCACATTCTTCATGTGCCCATCGATGGCACTGGTAACATCGAGCCCAACCCTCTCCTTTTTTAGAACGCAGGTAGGTGCCTCCTCAGTATAAACACTCTGTATCATTTTCATCTTCTGCTACCGAACTTTCAGATTCTATGTCTTCGGTTACTTTAGTAGTATTTTTTTGCATGAACAAATTTCTCACTTCTTTCTTCTCTTGTGACTTCACAGTTTTTTTTTGGGATAGAACTCTTAGCAGCTGGCAACTTACGTCTTCCTGGTTTTTCTTCTGCAGCTTTCCTCTTTTCTTCAAGCTCTGTTTTATAAGGGCTGCTTGTTAACTCTACAGCTATCTGTGTTGCTCTTGTCTTTCTCTTTACCATTTTAACCAAATGAGCTTCTGGTAGAGAGGTGAGACTTTATTCAAACTTATTTCGAATGCAGACATTGTTTTTGAACAAGATGGTGTTGCGATACTTGACTTAGCAATATTTGACTTAGCAATATTTGACTTAGCAATGCTTGACTCAGCAATTCTTGTTGACACATTTGATAACGATGTACTGGAAGTCCCTTCAATTGTTGAAGTTGTCTGTTCAATTTCAGGAAATTTAACTTCCTTATTGTTATACTCATGCCCTGACTGAGTTTCGCTCTGAAGTGTTGAATTGTCTTCAATTTCCGTATCATCATCTATCCCTAACTCATTGTCTTCGTGCAACTGCTCTTCATTCGGACGAAGGGCTTCAGATGGTGCAAGGTCATGTTCCGTGAAGTGATTTCTATCCACCGGCCATATTCCTGAACCACGAAAAGCACTTGCAAGAAAAGCACAGTAGCTGCTCTCCCATAGGCCTCCGAAATCAAAGAAGCCACGTTGTATTGAGAAATTGTTTTTCCAATATTGGAACGCAACCATTTCTCCTGTGCTTGAACATAGTAGCTTTGTAGTGGCTTAAAGAAAGCAACGTCTAAAGGTTGGAGTCTATGGGTGGTGTGGCCGGGAAGTTGGAGAAGATGGATGTTGCATAGATAAGCGCCTCTAAATTTTTGCTGTGGCCCGTCCACTAATAACAATACTTCTTTATCTGGTCCTGGTTGTACTACGCTATTGAAATGCTTTAGCCATTTCAAGAATAGTTCAGAGTTCATGTATCCTGTATCAGAAATCTCCATTAATCCACCTAATAGAGCCCCGATTCCTAACTCAGGGGCATAACGTTTTCTCTTGAAAATCAGCATAGGCGGAATATACAGTCCAGCAGCATTCAAACAACATACTGCTGTAGTATTAACTCCTCTCTTTCCACTAGTGATTCCACCTACTTGTCTCTTGCCTTTCAATGAGACAACTTATTTTGACATCCTTTTTTTAACCGTGCTATATCCAGACTCGTCTACATTGAATATGGTGTTGGCGGTTATCCTATACTTATCTACCAATTGCTCTAGAATATCAAAGAAGTGTTGCACTCGTTCTCTGTTGAATCCTTTTGCCCTTGCAATCGAGGTAGACTCAGGCTGACGAACTGATAGTTGAGGATGGCGCCGCATAAATCCATAAAACCGTTTTTTCCCCGCCATACGTTTTTCACTGTTGAAGCGATTAGGAATATGGTTTTTCTCCGCAAGTTCATAAGCTATTCTTCTTATATCGGTAATGGTGAGGCCAAACATTTTCTCCTCAAATTTCAGAATATGTTCAGTCAGAATACTTTCCATTTGTTGATCAAAATCAGCAGGCATGCCCAGTGCCTTTGTCAACTCATTGGCAATTTTATTTATATTTTCCAAATGCCGTTTCAGAGTGGCTTTTGGCATTCGTTCAATCCCACTCCATTATTTCTGTAGGCATTCAAAGCCTGTGCTAAATCTGCCTGAGACCACCTGCTATATTTTCCTCTTTTGGACATCTGCAGATAATCAAAAATATTCCTGATAAACTGACAATACCGATGTAAGAAAAAATCGTTTCCTAAATTGGACCGGTGCAATTAAGGCAAGTTGTGTTGGTCCAATTTAGGAAACGGTACAATTTGCATTCAATGATAACCTCAAAAATTTACATTTTGAGATATCATCAAAAAATTGACGCTGAGTTAACGCTAATATACTACAGATATATGATATAAAATATGAGAAGCTCACCTTTTGTGTGGAAGGCGCTAATAGATTACAAAATCACCTTCGAATTTCACACAAGAGCAGTTTAACCGTCGATATAAGTTTCGAACTGAGAATTTCATTAAATTCCTTTCGAATATGGATATGAACTTATGGGTTTTCGCTACAGATGTGGCTACTTCACACTTATAGTCGAATTAATAGTGTGGTCCAAATTAGGAGACGGTCCAAATTAGGCTACTTTACCCTATATCTGGAAATATTCCTTTACAGAAACAAAGATTTGTTAGGTGTATAATGGAATAACTAATATACTTATTCGCCATTTCTTTGATGAGTTTACTATTCATTTCAAAAGTATTGACAGTACTTCTATTTTTCAAAGAGTTTATTGCTGCAGCTACTTCATATGTAGTAACTGGTTCAAGAAAGAAAGATGTTGTTATTCTAGGTGGAGATTCCATATATTACAGAGGGTCTCTAGTATCTGGTATATCGTATTTATGACATTTTCAGCCACTGTAGCAAAAAAGTCTGCAAAAATTTCAGGTTCGAGTGCGATTTCATCTGTATTTTTTTTACTCTATTAGATTCATAGTTTATCAACCTCCAGCTGTCTTTGGATTTATTATTAGAATTACATACCAGCTTACTTACGAAACAATATCCTTGAATACTGGACAATTACAGGTATGATATATTTAGACTGGTGTCTATAATTTTTGTGGAAAAAAAGTAACAGAAAAAGACCAAGTGGAAAATGTTGTTGAAGTTCCAACTTTAAGGAAAAATAATATTTAAATACGAAAAGACTCAAAATAGTGAAGTAGTCTGGTCTACAATAACTATTTTGGTGAATTTCTCTTCAAGGGCACCGAGAATCATGATCCAGTGCTCATTCGATTCGGAATAACCTATAGAAACTTTTTGAAAAATTTGAAGGTGCGCTGGTAAAAATTGCAAAATTTATAAACAATTTAGTAAAAAAAGAGGGGGGTTTGGTTTTTTGCAAATATCTCGGAAACTATTAAAGATATCCAAAAGTTGATAAAAGATCCTTAAAGAGGATGAAATTTCCTAAAAATAGTCCCACCTCTCGGAACCCTACCACTAATATTTAGAATTTTAATTCAGAGGCGAACATAGCGCTAAAAGCGGTTGATGCGAGTCCCGCGTGCGCTGACTTATACGGACCCTTGAACAATAAAAATAATTTTAACCCATTAAATATCAATATTAAGAAATACAAAAGTTCACTTGCCTTTTAGACACTTGAATCAACGAAAATCCATGGAAAAAGATGTTTTCCCGTAATTATTTCATTACATATGCTTTTGTTGTGACATGTTTGTGTAGCTTTAGGATATTGTATTGTGGTGGCAACACTGGCGGATGTCAGTGTGCACATGGCGAGATAGACATGAATCTAGAATGTACTAGAAGGTATGGCGTGTTGGCTTGGAAATTAAAATAAAAAGTATTAAAAGCACCTGTGAGTTTCACTCTAATAATATTTACGTCTAAACTTAACATGGTGTCAGGTGTAGTGTTTCAAATTTACATACAAACCCTCAAATGTTGATTTTCCACTTTGTTATTAACAATATAGGAGACTGAAAAATTAAAAATGCAAATAGAGATATGAAGTTTTTTTTAATATTCTAATTTGTTCGTATTTTAATTTAAAGTTACCTGAAAATGATTTTTTATATTTCTTACTCTGATTGTTTAAATAATTATTATAAACAAATGCATTATTTATAGGATATTTGAATTTTTTTTTAGTTTTAGTCAGCAATAAATACTATGATCTTTGAGAACAAAATCATTTCTTACAAAAAAAAAATTGTTTAAAAACGCATTTGTTCATTAACTATTTTTTTGCTACCAAATATCAATATTAAGGAACCATTTTTTTTCAATCATATTTTTCCATTGCTCTTCGATATTTAAACAAAAATTGTTTCGAGAAAGTTCCTTTGTTTACAACAAATTGTTTATTAAATAAACAAAGAAAATGTAAATAAATATATTTTTTAGAATATCGAAGAGCAATGGAAATTATGATTAATAAAAAATGAGTCCTTAATTTTAATATTTGGAAGCAAAAAAATAGTTAAACAACAAATGCATTTCTAAGCAATAATTTTTTTATGATTTTGTTCGTAAAGATCATAATATTTATTGCTGATTGAAATTCCAAAAACAAAAAATTCAAATATCTCATAAACAATGCATTTGTTTATAACAATTATTTAAACGTCGGGGCGTGGCGCAGTGGTTAGAGCGTCTGACTTCGAGTCGAAAGGTCCGGAGTTCGAGCCCCAGTTGCGGATGGGATTTTTTAATTTAATTTGACCGAATAAATTATTCAAATCTCGTGACTGGACTGGGGTGAGTCATGCACGATTCACTGTTGCGTTCCAATTAACAGTGCTGCTCCTAAGGTGGCGTATGGAGTTAGTAACAAGGCCTACTCAGAACACATGGCTAATGACCATAGCAGTCGATGCCAAAACACCAAGGAAAAAAATTATTTAAACAATCTGAGTAAGAAATTTAAAAAATCATTTGTATGTAACTTTAAATAATTAAAATACGATTAAATTGGAATATTTAAAAAAAAATCCATAGCTTTATTTGCATTTTTAATTTTTTAGTTTCTTAGATTGTTAATAACAAAGTGGAAAATCAACATTTTTTTTATTTTTCCAATGGGAATCTTTTTCAAAGCCTTTGAAGAATAGCTCTAAGAAGTGAAACAAATTAGAGGTTTTTAGTATAACAATGGACCTTTATATTTACGAAAAATAAATTGCAAAACTCGTTTAAATCGATAGTTTCTAGTCTTAAACGTCCATTTAACAAAGACTTCCACTATATTTCTCTCATTTTGAAAAAATATCACATTTGAAAGTCACGTCACGTCACGTTCATCGGAAACACTCCACTACCATAATCCACGTTCCGAAACAGGCAATACAGCTTCTAGCTTGATATAAACCATTGAGAAATAATTAAAACATTGTCACTTGATCAACTCAGAGAAAAAAATCCACATATTACCTATATTTATGGTATTTATAGTTTTCAAATTTTCTGAACGGACCATTCTTTTGATGAGAAACGAGCATTGGCAATACTGCAAATCGTAATAACGTGCTCATTATTCATCGGGTGAAATCAATATAGCAATGTCTAGGAATTTTCACTTTCAGATTTTTTCTTCAAGTTATATAGGGCCTTTCTCAATATCTATCAGATGTAGTTCAATGTCCAGCGTGGCTTTTGCCGGGGAAGTAGTTGTTTTCTGTTAGATATTACAAAAAAGTTACTTCAATTTTATCGTAGGGTTTTTCCATTTCCAGAGGAGTCATGTATTGATTCAATTTCAATTGAGAATGTTTCTCTTTAAAACATGAATCCCTTCCAAGAGAGGTTATCTTGTACAATGGAAAATAGCGACTAAATTCCAACTTTCAGTCGCAGATGATTCCACAATTGACTTCATATTTTCAATGAAATCAATAAAAATGATATTATCGCATTAATTTTGTATTGTAATTATGGATTTCTATATTTTATTATGAATAATTTAATGTAAACTACTTTTGTTATACGAGGGCTGCCTTTTAATTTTCGGTATTAGAGAACCCTATAGTGTTTCAACCTGGCAACTGACAGCTCTATCGTAAAGTTTGACATTTTTTAGGTTATGCGTACTGAGAACGTTTTGACATACGTGCACTATTGGTGTTGTTTACAGTACCTTAAAAGATTCATCTCGGCCAAAAAATGGAATTAAATCGTATACATTTTCGTGCGATTATTTTTTACAACTTTCGACGTGGATTGAGGATTAACTCAGCAACGCTGCATCGATGAACTTAATTAAATTTTTGGCGATCAAGGACCAGTGTTTATCGATAGTATGGTGGATTCAATCGAGGTCGTAGTTCGCTCCAAGACGAATTTCGTGAAGGTCGTCCAAAATCAGCTAGTTGTTGTTCCGGAAACCAATGATGATGTGCGCGAACTGATATTGAAAGATCGTCGTGTGAAATTGAGACAACCTTAGGCGTTAGTGGGACCAGCACAAAGAGACTAAACTAACAGGAGGGTTTAATAAGCACTAGCCAATCAGAATCTTGTATCATCGACGCATCATAGTGACGTATAGTTGTCGTCAAACATATAGGATAAGTAAAAAAAGGCGCAAAAAAAGGTCTTATCTTGTCCATCTCTGCCTGGAAAGGGCCACATAATATTGGGGGCAAGTGGTGCAAGAGTTTGAAATAGCTAGTGCATTATAGGTAAATTCACCATGGGTAAATAATTTTTCAATTGCATCAAATTCATTATTGAGAGAGGATTAATTAATTCTTTTTGTTTAGAATAACGAGTATACTAGAGATCGATACTAAGTACAAAGAAACAATTTAAAAAATATATTCAGTATAATGATTCGATTTATAATTCATTAAAAAGTTATTCAACAAAAAGAGAACAAATAAAAAAATTTACAACATTCTCGTATATACACAGTTTTCATTCAGTACTGCATTCTTCACGACTAAACATCTGGATTGTCAGGAATTCAGATGTTTTTGTTCAGATAATTTGAAAATAATCTAGAGAGGATAATTCTCAAATAAGTGCATATACCAACATGGTCTTCAATTCAACATTCCAAATAATCGCCCTGTGTTTTATTTATATGAACTCTCTGTAATCCTATATTTTCAGACCGGATAGTGCGTTGCCACGTTAAATTACTTCACTTTGAACTGGAATAATACTTTCGCGGTTGAAGATTTTCTTATAGATGATTTGCACCTTGTGTGAATTATTCTGATGGAAGCTCTCATTATGGTATGTCAATGATCAATTGTGCTAAAATTCAAAAATTATATGCATCATATATTGTTTTCTCGTTTTTTATCGGTGATTCCATAAAAAACTGCGGTCGAAAGTAGGCAGCACAGTGTAAAAACGATGACACTCCCACATTAGACTTCGCTTTTGTCGACTTTTTAAAAAGTGGAACCTCATCGTTTTTCCACTGGACCATTCATTTATTTCTTGCATAAAATTGAATGTTCTCTCATGTCCTAAAATCAAATTCGGGAATATAATCAATATTGGACACTGGCATTTTGTTTCGTAGAATCATATTTTTATTCATCTGCTATTGGGTATTTTGTGATCCTCCAGTAATAAAAGTATATTCAATATTAATTTTCAACTTTAACGCCCTGCATTTCGAAAACGAATTGTTGTCTTTTACATGTTCACCTATAGACATTATTTTCCTTGCAATGTGAGAAATTAATGAACGGACCGGTCCACCTTAGAAATCATCCTGTGTAAGCAAATATTGTGCTAGTCCTCACATTTCCTTCAAAAAAATTAAGCAAGTTATCAATTAAAAAGTATATATTTCTGCCAAAAATGCATAGTACCACGCCATACTCACCTTATAGGGTAATCACATGAGAATATTGACTGAATTCAGTGCGAGTAAATATCTATACTTACATAAGTTCAGGAAATTACCAGGAAATTAATTCCTATTTTGTCAGTATCCAAACACAGTTTTTTAGACAAAAATTGCAATAAATCAATAAATAAAATTATTGACATCTCTTCATTCATTCAAATTATTCCACCTATCGCCCCCACGTAACACTTGACGCGGAAGATGTAAAGGCCCGCACAGCAGTTAGTTATGTTTTTTTTCCATGCAGGGTCGGGCGTAGTTATAATAGAAATCACAGCTGTATGCGGTACGCGCAGCTATTAGCAAATTAGATTTCGACGGGGCAGTTGTTTACCTAATCTAAGGATACTAATGATAATAAAAATGGATTATTCTGAATACAAAAGTTACAGTGCTTTTGTTAAATTAACTTGATTAATCTGTACGCATCACAATATTTAGTGGCATTTGTACTAGTCCGACCCTGGTCGGCGGCATGGGAATCAATTTCGTGCTAATCGACCATTTTTTGTGCCTTTTTTTATTTATCTTATATGTTTGACTACAACTATACTTGGACATGAGTACAGAGTCGAACTCGAACCATGTAAGTCTCATATACCAAGAGCTAGTCCGTCACTGTCTATAGAGAACGGCGGCCATGACATGTCCAACTACGTCACATTTTGTCACAAATGTTCTTTCATCTCTTTCTATTAGTGTCCCCGTTGTTTTATGGGGATTAGACTCTACTGTTAAATAATGTTTAGTGGCCTTGGGACCAGCATACATTCAATATTGCATGAACAATTGACTGTCAAAAAAATTTGTTCACGTTGGATCCCACACAATTTGTCAATCGTTCAAAAGGCTCGTGTCGATTGGTCGAAAGAAATTCTAAAAAAATACGATCGCGGTGCTTCGAAACACGTCTATGACATCGTGACAGGTGACGAATAGTGGATTTACGCGTTTGAGCCCGAAAGTAAACAGCAGTCAACTATATGGGTGTTTCAAAATGAGCCAAATTCAACAAAACTGGAAATCTCACAACCGTTCCACTCGAACAACGAAGAAGAGTCAATTCTGAGTGGTACACAACCATTTGTTTGCCAGTTGTAATCCAAGAAATGAGAAAACCAACCTCCGAAGACGGATCACTCTTCACCACGACAACACACACATCGGCTCATACAACTGCATTTTTGAGCACTCAAAACGACGGTTTGATGAGTCATCCGCCGTATAGTCCTGATGACTTCTTTCCATTCCCGTACGTAAAAAGTAAACTAAGAGGTCAACGTTTTTCGACACCTGCAGAAGCGGTTGATGCGTTCAGAATGCATGTTTTGCAGATATAGTTGTCGTCAAACATATAAGATAAATAAAAAAAGGCGCAAAAAATGGTCTTATCTTGTCCATCTCTGCCTGGAAAGGGCCACATAATATTGGGGGCAAGTGGTGCAAAAGTTTGAAATAGCTAGTGCAATATAGGTAAATTCACCATGGGTAAATAATTGTTCAATTGCATCAAATTCATTATTGAGAGAGGATTAATTCATTCTTTTTGGTTAGAAGAACGAGTATACTAGAGATCGATACTAAGTACAAAGAAACAATTTAAAAAATATATGCAGTATAATGATTCCATTTATCATTCATTAAAAAGTTATTCAACAAAAAGAATAACAAATAAAAAAATTTACAACATTCTCGAATATACATAGTTTTCATTCAGTACTGCTTTCTTCCCGACGAAACATCTGGATTGTCAGGAATTCAGATGTTTTTGTTCAGATAATTTAAAAATAATCTAGAGAAGGTAATTCCCAAATAAGAGCATATACCAACATGGTTTTCCATGAAAATAAATTCAACTTTCCAATTAATCGCCCTGTGTTTTATTTATATGAACTCTCTGTAATTCTATATTTTCAGATCGGATAATGCGTTGCCACGTTATCATTATTTATACAGATTTTATTGCGAAAAATTACTTCACTTTGAACTGGAATAATACTTTCGCGGTTGAAGATTTTCTAATAGATGATATGCACCTTGTGTGAATTTTTCTGATGGAAGCTCTCAGTATGGTATGTCAATGATCAATTGTGCTAAAATTCAAAAATTATATGTATCATATGGGTGTCTTGAACGGAATTTTCATCCGACACAATTACATTAAATTTTGGTGCCGAATATTGTTTTATCGTTTTTCATCGGTGATTTCTATCAAGTTTTAGTGCAATCATATTTGAAGGGCCTAGTGGAAAAACGATGAGGTTCCATATTTTCCGAAATCGACATTTTAGCGGCATCTGTTAGCTTATAGCTCGAAGTATCAACATACCAAACCTTAAGTACTGGGGACAAACAATGACATTCCATAAAAAACTGCGGTCGAAAGTAGGCAGCACAGTGGAAAAATGATAACACTCCCACATTAGATTTCGCTTTTCTCAACTTTTTAAAAAGTGGAACCTCATCGTTTTTTCACTGGATTCATTCATTTCTTGCATAAAATGGAATGTTCTCTCATATCTTAAAATCAAATTCGGGAATATAATCAATATAGGACACTGGCATTCTGTTTCGTAAAATCATATTTTTATTCATCTGCTCTTGGGTATTTTGTGATCCTCCACTAATAAAAGTAAATTCAATATTAATTTTAATTTTTAACGCCCTGCATTTCGAAAATCGTTGTCTTTTACATGTTCACCTATAGACATTATTTTCCTTGCAATGTGAGAAATTAACGAACGGACCGGTCCACATTAGGAATCATCCTGTATAAGCAAATATTGTGCTAGTCCTCACATTTCCTTCAAAAAAATTGAGCAAGTTATCAATTAAAAAGTATATATTTCTGCCAAAAATGCATAGTACCTACCACGCCATACACACCTTAATGGTAGTCACATGAGAATATTGGCTAAATTCAGTGCGACTCAATATCAATACTTACATAAGTTCAGGAAATTACCAGGAAATTAATTCCTATTTTGTCAATAACCAAACAGTTTTTTAGACAAAAATGCAATAAATCAATAAATAAAATTATTGACATCTCTACATTCGTTCAAATTATTCCACCTATCGCCCCCACGTAACACTTGGCGCGGAAGATGTAAAGGCCCGCACAGCAATAGACGAGGAAAGTGTTTCGTCACAAATGTCATACATGTCAAAAACTGATTCCAAACAAAGAAATTTAAATGGCATTCTCTGTTGATGATTTGCTGCTTTGCTTATTAGTTTGTGTTTGGTTGTTTGGATTTTGTTTTCTCAGGCGAAAGAAGTTGAAAAACCTCAACGGAAACAATATTGGAGTTATTGGAAAGGCTGATTAAAATTCGACGAAAGTTTGTTTGGAATCAGTTTTTGACAAGAATGGCATTTGTGACGTCATCACTTTCCTCGTCTATTAGGTATGTTTTTTTTTCATGCAGGGTCGGGCGTAGTTATAATAGAAATCACAGCTATATGCAGTACGCGCAGCTATTAGCAAATTAGATTTCGACGGGGCAGTTGTTTACCTAATCTAAGGATACTAATAATAATAAAAATGTATTATTCTGAATACAAAAGTTACAGTGCTTTTGTTAAATTAACTTGATTAATCTGCACGCATCACAATATTTAGTGGCATATGTACTAGTCCGACCCTGGTCGGCGGCATGGGAATCAATTTCGTGCTAATCGACCATTTTTTGCGCCTTTTTTTATTTATCTTATATGTTTGACTACAACTATACCTCAATGAGTGTGGCAAACGTGCTTCGAAAATTGGTTCAAACGCTTGCAGAAGTGTATTGATCTTCATGGGGAATATTTTGAAAAACCATTAAGCAATTTTTGATGATTATTATTTGTTTTTGTTCTCTAATCCCGAAATATCAAAGGAAACCGTCGTAAAAATAATGAAGAAAGTCGAAATTCGTTGAAAATATTGAGAAAATAATAATTCAGAGACACTTTTTCCTCAATTTTAAGCGGTTTAACAGAATTGCGGTCTTCTGAATTGTCATAAAAGAAACATGCTTACAAATTTTTATGTGAATTAAATCATTTATACACTACAAAAAAATCAAATACTGAAAAATTGGTTATTCACCATTTTGACGGTTAATTTAAATTCATGCCGGAAAGTGTTGAATACAAAAGTTATTGATTTTTTATTATCTACAACGGTGTGTGGCTAAAGGTTAAAACCAAAGCCAAAAAAAAAATTATCTACAACTTTTCCGTTGAAGACTTTCCGTTAAGAAGTCACATTTCGCCGCAAATCGCAAAAAACCGTTTTCAACCCCTAAACTGCATACCCGTTTCACCATTTTGAGTTATCGTGTTGAATTTCTTTTTCCCCAAAGTTGAAACCTCATCAACATTTCCCACCTGGAACTTGCCTGTCACTTCTTTTTCACAAAAATTAAAGGCACCTGTTTAATTGTTAAATGACATATTAATGGATTGACATAATAATACCGGGTGACAACGAGATCACTTTCGGGCTGCCATTTTTTTATTTTTTCACCTAGTATAACGAAACTTGGCACAGTTATTATTCGAACTGAAAATGACCATAACCATCGAAATTTAAATGGGACACCCTGTATATCGTTTGTTTTTAGGATTCTTTAAGTCATTCTACATCCGAATTCATAATTTTCCAATTGATTTTAACATAAATTATATTTTTAAATCAAATATTAATTTTCAATCTAGAGGGCCATGACCATCCTAAAATTTCTCTACGTCGACTCTCTATTTTCAGAAAAATCTAAAAATTTTGTTATCTTTGTTCGTTAGCCTAGAGAAAGGCTGAAAAGATGTATAATTGAATTTTCTTGTATTAATTTAAAAAACTTGAATGTAACCATATAACTTTCACAACACTTTCTTTCATCCCAACTTATTTTTATTTAATCCATGGAAGAAGTCCATTTCATTATTAAATAAAATTTTGCCGAATATCGCATAGTTATTAAAGTCATAGTTGCCGTTGCCATGGAAAACAATTGAATTGTTGTACCTATGAGGTTACATTTGTTGACAGATTTGATATATGAAATCGTTGGATTTGATAGTTAAATTAGAACGAGATTTAAATTAATAATGAAATAAAAGTAAGTTGGAATGAAAGATGGTAGTATGTGTTGTACATTTTTGGATTCGTCTTGAATTATAGCATTTAATATTGTTATGAAAGTGATATGGTTATATTTAAGTTTTTTATAGTTCAAGTGTGGGACATATCTCACGAAATTTTGTGCTCTCCTACTTATATTGTGATTAGTCAAGTATCTAGCCAAGCAAAAATTTCGTACTTTGGCGGACAAGCAGTGCATCAAACAACCTTCTTATAGATGATATTGGTGAGCTGATTTGTATTTTCCACTTTTCGATAGTTTGATTGTTTGTTCCAATTTCAATCAACAACCGCATTCCGAATAAAGTCTTCATCAACAAAAACTATTGAGACAAGATATCGGCTTCCGTCCATACACTAGTACAGTCGGTGTGCTCACGTTACTTGTACCAAATCGAAACTTAAATATGTCATTGCTACCAAGTGAAATTACACTTAATGACTTATACAAACTCCTCGTGACCGTCAATGACAAATGTGACAAAACCCAAGAAAAGCTCACCGAAATCAAAACGGAATTAGCTCAAGCAAATAATAGAATCGCACAACTTGAAGATGAAAACTCAAAATTAAGATCCCAGTTTGATAATAAATCCAGGAAAAATAACATAATAATATTTGGCTTACAATCAGAGGACATCTCCGCATCTCTGAAGAATCTCAGTGATACCCTAGACATCAAGTTAGAGTTGCTGGACATTAATAACATATTCTTTTTCTCCAACAAAAGCGGAAATAAAATTCTAAAGATAGATTTTTTATCGTATTGGAAGAAACTAGAAGTGCTAAAGAATTCTTATAAACTCAGAAACAGCAATATATTCATTGCCAATGACTTGAGTCGAGAAGACCAGGTTGTACACAAGACCTTACGCGGTTTTCTGAATACCGCCAAAAGTAACGGGTTGAAAGCAACCATCAAACATAATCAGCTCATACTGAATGGTTCAAAGTATACATCCGAACAACTCGTCTCTGATCCGGGCCCACTTTTGGGAACAACAACTGTTACTGAGGCTTTCGCCGACGGCAACCAGAAGAGAAAAGAACCATCGTCTCCTGAAGAAAACGTTGCCAAAAAACCTAACCTAAGAGAGCGAAGAAAGTGAATATTGCCGGAAATAATTTAAACTTTTATTTTAATTTCTTTATTGATAACTTTATGTCTTGTTACTCATTTGGTATATATTAACATTAGTGTGTTATACGTAGAAAACCAGTAATTAATTCACCATGTCTTTTTCTATTTGTCACATAAATACACGATCTATAACTAATGGATTTGCCGAATTCAAACTTAAAGTATTTAATATTTATGATGTAATCACTATTTCTGAAACCTGGTTGAATGACGGAATATATAACGAGTCGATTATGCTGCCTGGATATGTTCTATTCCGGAAGGATCGTGAAGGTCGCGGTGGAGGGGTAGCCATTTACGTGAAACATTTTCTTCGTGCAAGTTTAGCTCTTAACTTACCTATAGTAAATACCGAACAACTGTGGATTTCTTTTTCTATAAAAAAAGTGAAATATGCTGTTGGAACTCTTTATCGACCACCAAGTCAGTCTTCTCAAATATTTTTTTCCTAAATTGAGGAGGTAATGTCTTATATCGTACCAAGTTTTGATTATGTTGTCTGTGCAGGAGACCTCAACATTGATTTTTTGGATCCAGCAAATAAGCTTCACATAGAATTTGATTCTATTCTTAATTCATATGATTTGCTTCAAGTAATGGACAAACCAACCCGTTACACTTCCACAACTAGTAAGTTATTAGATGTTATTGTCTGTTCAATAATTTTTTTTGCAGTAATAACTTCAGCAACGAAATGCCTGATGATGAGCTTCTGTCTTTCTTTTCGAATAACAAATTAAGTATCGACTCAAACTTTCGTTTTCAGAGAACTAATTAACAAGAAATTCATGAAGTTGTACTTTCTATAAAATCGAATGCTGTTGGATGTGATGGCATTAGTATCAAAATGATTCTGCATTCTACCCCGCACATATTACCTTATCTAAATCACCTTTTCAATGTGTGTATCGATGAAAATGTATTTCCTTCAATATGGAAACAATCTCACGTTATTCCCTTAGCAAAAATTAATGATCCTCAAAATTTCAGTGACCTTCGACCCATCAGTATATTGTGTGTAACTTCGAAAGTTTTTGAAAAAATAATCAACAAACAAATTCGAAAATTTCTCAATGATAACAAGCTGTTGCCAGCAACTCAATCAGGCTTCAGACCTGGTTATAGCTGTACAACAGCTCTGTTAAAAGTAGTTGACGACATACACAAATCAGTAGATGACAATGAGCTATCCATCCTAGTATTAATCGATTACTCCAAAGCATTCGATAGAATCTGCCATCAGCTTCTTATTAAATTGTTAAAATATCTTGGTTTTTCTCTTCCTTCTAGGGAACTTATAAACAATTATTTGGCTAATAGGACACAGTGCGTCATCTTGGATAATGATTTTTCGAACTTTCTAGAAAATCTTTCTGGAGTACCGCAAGGATCCATACTTGGACCTATTTTATTCGTCATCTATACGTCACAATTTCAAAAATGCCTACAATATACAAAAATTCATAGTTATGCTGACGACACCCAAATTTACAAACAATTTCCTGAATGTTCTCTGGCAACAGCGTGTCGGCAAATCAGTCAGGACCTGAATTCATTACTAGTCAGTCACCTCTAAAAATTACTGTCTTTCGATCAATCCGTCTAAAACAGTAGTTATGTTATTTGGTCGTACAGCAATGAGGAAAAGATGTGAAAATGATGTAAGTATTAATCTCGATAACTCAGAATTGACCCTTTCAGAACGATCTAAAAACCTGGGTCTCATTATTGATCAATCCCTCAGGTTTTCATCCCATGTGTCTCTGATTCTGAAGCGAGGTTACTGTAACTTGAAAGCAATTTACTGAAATAGAGAGTTCTTGAACAAACAATCAAAGAAAGTTTTATGTGATGCTCTTGTTTTGTCCCATGCTAATTATGCAGACACCGTATATGGTCCTAACTTACGTCAGTCAGACAAAAAAAGGCTTCAGACTCTGCAAAACTCATGTTTGAGACTCATTACAGGTACCAGGAGAAGGCAACCTGTCTCACATCATATGAATAACTTGAAATGGCTGAATATGGAGACCAGACGGATATTTCATGCAAGTGTTCTTTTTTACAAAATAATCACTAACAAAATACCTGGCTCTCCATGAAAAAATAAGGTTTAGAACTGACGTACATAACTTGAATCTGAGATTCAAAACACAGCTTTCCACTCCACACCATAATACCTCTTTATATCGCGGATCTTTCTCTTACAACGTTGCCTGACTCTATAATCGACTCCCAAGTTCAATTAAAACAGTTTTCCTCAAAAACTGTTATCTGATTTGCTCGAAAACAAATTGCCTCTGTTTCAGAACTAATTTCACTTAACATGTAGGATTGTATAAATAATAAGTTTTTATTTTTTTCTTGTATTACTTCTTTAGTGTGTATGTTTCTAGTTAGAATAGATGTGTCTTGCTACACAAAGAAATATATATATATATATATATATATATATATATATATATATATATATATATGTATTTTCTTTTTTTTTTTCAACAGGTTGAATGGAATAGCATGGTCTGATTGCGTTACTCACGTGACAAGATCAGAACATGAATTCTGCCTTTTGACAGAAATGTAAGAATAAATAATATGTTCCTGTATCGGTATATTCAGTTCTGTCAATAAAATCTATTATTATTATTATAATTAGTACAAGAAAAATAAATTATACGACTTCATAGCTTTTCTATGGGCTAACAAGCAAATATATTCTTTTTAGATTTTTCTCTAAATAGAGAGTCTAAGTAGAGACATTTTAGGATGGTCATGGCACTCTAGATTGAAAATCAAAATTGTATATAAAAATATAATTTATATCAAAACCAATTAAAAAATTATGAATTTGGATGTAGAATAATTTAAATAACCCTAAAAACAAACAATATACAGGGTGTTCCATTTAAATTTCGTTACACCAGTCAATTGACATTTAGTTCGAATAATAACTCTGCCAAGTTTCGTTTTACTAGATGAAAAAATAAAAAAATGGCAGCCCGAAAGTGATATGGTTGTCACCCGGTATAGATTATAATCATCACGAGCAGTTGGGTTGCTACTGATGAGAGAGTTAGTTATTGTGAAATTATACAGGTCTACTTGATCATCCAAACTAAATTAATATTGATACCAAGGTGTTTTTTGATTACTATGGATTCTAATATGTTTAATTTCAAGCCTTTAGGTTGAAAAACAATATGCAAATTTTTTGGATTCTGTGTGAAGTTATGGTTATTGTCAATATGGTGGTTGGCATAGTTTGAGTCCCGTTTATTTAACCTATAAATTCCACAATGTTCCCCGAATCTCTGATTGAAACGACGGCATTTCTGCCCTATATACAGTGAGTTTCAAAAAGTTTGCACCATATGGGAAACTTTTTTATTATAATGTTAGCTTTGCTCACCTGGATAGCACAAAAGACACCATATCCTCAGAAAACACTTCATTAAATATAATATAGTGAATACAAAACAGACACTCTGCCACGATCTAAGCAAAGTTTTGCCCGTTCGTCGAAAAGTTCCTTGCTAGGACACCAAAATTTTGAAATCATTATTATTACTTTCCCTCGTTCTCACGGTATTCTCTGAAAATTACAGTGTTATCATTTTTGTGAGATTAAGAAAAAAAAATTATCTGAAAAAAATCTTTCAGAATTATGTGTAAAGTTTGTACAACTAATTAACGTCTGACATGGATATTTTCATCAAAATTATGATGAAAATAAACTAACTTTTTGATGGCAGAAGTTTCTATAAGTTACAAATTTAAATTATCAATTAATAAAAATGCTATACATTTTCAACGTTTTTAACAATAGATATATATGTCTGCCATTATTGAAGATGAACTTACATTACATTTTCATGCACATTTTAATAATGGCAGACATTTTCAGGAATTAATAGCATAAATAAATGGAAATAATAAATAATAAAAAAGAAATGTCTCTCAATCAATTGCCGCCGATGTGGAAGATTAGGTCATGTTTATAGGATCCTACTCAATGGAAAAAGTGCAGCTTATAACCGGGCAACTTCGTACCAATTCGTTCAATTAGTTTTTGATTGATAATATGGATTTTTTGGAGCGAAAAATATTTTTATTTACACTGGACAATTTCGGACAGAAAAAGATTTGTTTTTCTTCTCATTTGTACCAAATTTTCTAGTATTCGAGTAAAGAATATTCAATGTTGAACAATTACCAACTTTCCGTTTTTCAGAGTCTTGAATACCTACCTAATGAAAAATACCTTTCTGTAAAGCAATCGTTGAAATGTAAACTTCCGGACTTCCTCTTTAACCTCCAAAAGAGAATATTTCAAATATGCTGCGTTCACGAGAGATATCGGCCCTAACAGCAGTAAGTATAGCCTGTATCTATTACCGCTTAGTTTCCGGGTGCGTTGAAAAATTTAATTAACAATAGCAAGTATCATTCCATCCTTGCCATAAAACCACCTCATATAGCCGATCAATTCTTTCCACTTCATTATTCTCAATGATACGACCTTCTGTCATTTCAATTCTTCGCACGGACAGCAAATTTATTTCCAAGTGTGGAACGAAGAGAACATTTCTAATATTATAAATTTTCTTCGTCCCGTTCATCATGGAAAATGCTACTACTGCTTACCAAAGTAGACTTTGATGCTTTCAGATCTCAACGCAAAGTTGACGTTTCCCGAGGAATGTCATTTTGTGACAACTTTTACGCTCTAGAGCGAGAATATTGAAGAAACGCTCGATCTCCCTAGCTTTTGTTGAGAACGAACCTATTTTTACATGATGGTGGTGTTAGGGTTAGAGATGCTTCCTACTAAACTGAGTTTTATATCCTTTTTTTTTGATGAGGTGGAGGAAATCTTTTATAGAGAGGAAAGGAGCCTTCGGCTCAAGACTCCAGACCTACTGTGAGACTCCACTGATCACAGGGTTACTCACTAAAACCTCCACCTCTAGGCCCGTCAGGTTGTTGCCCCCGGTGACACTTAGGCTTATTGGCCCATTGTATCTTACCTGTGTGTTGTACTTTCACAGTACCCAATCCAGTAATTTCGTGCCTTGTACGAGTTTGTACAAGTCCTTTACTGGGTGCGATCTGTATAGTTCTGGATCGCCAGATGGCTGCCCGAAGATTGCCTGTCTTTTGCGGTCTAGTGCCTCGCAACAGCACAGTATGTGTGTCACTGTTTCTGGATCCTTACCACATAGTCTGCAGGTCAGGTCTCCATTAAACAGTCCCATTTTGTTGAGGTGCTTCTTCACTGGTGCATGACCAGTCAGGAGTCCCGTAACGATTCTAAGCTGGCTCCTGTTCATCGCCAACAGGTCTGCCGTTCTTTTCTAGCATGGTCCTTTAATGTATTTCTTCCCGTGTTTGTTTCCTGGTATGCTTTCCCAGTAGTTTTTGTGACTGTCTCCAATCCACTCTCTTACAGACGCTCTTACCGTGCACTTCGGTACCCCTAGTGTCTGCCCTTGGTTTGGGGGATTTTCCGAACCTTTTCTCGCTAGTTCGTCTACTTTTTCATTGCCTGCAATTCCCCGGTGTCCTGGGACCCATATCAGTTTGACTTGATTCCGGTCTGCCAGCACTCCTAGTTCTTCTTTGCAGTCCCATACCAGTTTGGACGTCACTTCCTTGTTGCACAAGGCCTTAAGTGCCGTTTGGCTGTCTGACAGGATGTTGATATGCGCGTTTTCAACGTTTCTCCTGTTGTTCTCCCTCGCGCATTGGAGAATGGCATACACCTCTGCCTGAAAGACAGAGGTGTGTTTGCCAGTTGAGTAGCTGATGCCAGTACTCGGATTCCTGGAGAACACTCCTGAGCCCACCCCATTCCCAGTCTTGGATCCATCTGTGTACCAGATTTTCCCCTGTAGAGTGTCCTTGAGCTGCGAGCCGTCCCACTCAGTTCTGTCTGGAATCAGCACTCTGAATTGGTTGTTGAAGCAGTATCGTTTCGGAATGTGGTCCGTTTTCGTTTCCAGCACGTCCCCGATCACGATTCTAACGATGCTCATGTGTTCCGTTCCAACATTCAAGTTGGGTTTATTCTGCAGTCTGGAGACACCAAGTCTTGCCTCCCCTTCTACCACTAAGTGGAGAGGAGGCAGTCCCATAAGTCTCTCCATGGCTGCAGTTGGTGTTGATTCAATTGCCCCTGTGATTCCAAGAAAGGCAAGCCTTTGCACCTTGCTTAGTCTTGTTATGGTTTTATATCTTGGCATGAGTTCGATCTCAAGCTTCGGTAATTTTTTTAGGCAAGTTTTTTAACTTTTTTTATCATGTGAGTATTTAGAGCACAAAGTGTCATTGCTGCTCTCCAAAGATTACCGCGCTTCGCTTCGTGTCGCGTGGTAAGTCACTTTGTCGAGCGGCAATCAATCACTTTGCGCTCTAAATACACAAATAGCTATTATTTTTCCAATTTTTGTGGATTGCCGAATTTGGCCTGATTTCGCAACTGAGATTCTTATTGGATTTTCCGAGACTGCCAACGAGGAGAAATATTCTTCTTTATTGGCCAGATGTTCTGTTGGACCAGAATCCAAGTACCATTGAATTGATCTGGGCTCAGCTACATGATTAATCATGGATGCTTGATTGAAAGCAGCGACTGATATGGCCGTATCCAAAGAATCACTTTCGTCATTTGATTCAAATATAGCCATGTCCGCTCGTCTATAGTTTCGTTTATGTTCTTTCTACGGGAATTGAATGAACTTCTTTTTTCTCGAAGAAGCATCCTTTATCTTTATGGCCAATTCTTTTGCAATGGTTGCATCCATATTTGAAATTCGAATTACTTGAAATCGCTGTGGGACTAGAAGACTGGGTAAAAATTTGGTTTACTGGAATCTGTTATGGAAAAAAATTGAAAGTCGTGATTGTGGGCCCTCTGCCAATTGTAATGGTAACATTTTTGTTTTTCGGAAATGCCTTGATAAATAATAACATTTGGTTCATCTTTCAGTCCGATAAGTAATTTTTGCACAATCAAGTTATAAACAATTTAAGAGCAAATCTTTCTAAATGCGCCGATTTGAGGGAAATCATCTTATTCAAATTCTGTAAACGACATATAGAAATTGATATCAATATCTACAAAGTGTATATTTTGGATTTTCTCCTAAGAGGTGCGAAATGTGTTGAAAATGTCACTGAAAGTTGATCAAAACGCTTCAAAGTGCGTCCGAAGTCATCCGAAGTCACCCGAAGTCGAACTGATGTTAATACGAGCGACTTCGGGTGCACTTTGAAGCATTCTCAACTTCCAGTGACATTTTCAACACATTTCCCACCTTTCAGGTGAAAATCCAAAATATACAAATTGGAGATATCGATCTCTACTTCCATATGCCGTTCACAGAATTTGAATAAGACGATTTTCCTTAAATCGGCGCACTTACAAAGATTTGCTCTTAAATTGTTTATAAAGCGATTGAGTGATTCACAAATAGATCTAACCAAAAAATTGAATGCGCTAGAAGAATATTCCCAAGAAAATAAACTGCAGGTAAACACGACTAAAACTAAAATAATGATCTTCAGCAGAGGGGGATACAATTCAAACTATCAATCTAAATTTTTTTTTAACAGTAAACCCCTCGAAGTTGTCAAACATTTCAGTAATTTAGGGGTTGTGTTTTCGTCCTCATCTTGTTTTCTAGAAATGACCAAGGAAGCAGTAGCGAAGGCTTCCCAGGCAATAGGTGCAGTAATGAACCTAATGTGCAAGACAAAAACTACTTCTTGGGACACAAGGATAAAATTATATGACTCCATCATCTTATCGTCTTTGTCATATGGAATTGGCATTTGGGGCCTACGCTACGCAGAATTGATAGAAAGAATACAAGTTGTCTTTTTTAAACGTTTATTATCTTTATCTAAAAATGCCCCCGACTACATTGTTCGCCTCGAAACTGGGGCCATTGTTTATATAGAAGATAGATGTTAGTCAACCTTATGGGATTATAATTGGATCAAAATGGATGCGACATGTAGATGGCGACAGTGAGCTCGCATCCAAGTCATGTCGTAACTTCAGTGATCTTGGCCTCCAAGTCATGTCGTAACTTGATTAAAACAATGGAAAAGCATTAAAATCAGGGTTTTTTTGAAGAAACCTGCATTAAAATGACGTCAAATATTCATGTTTGTAACTAATCACGCTAGATGACACTCGCGTTTGTTTCCAATACCTTTTCCACAGGCATTGACTAACTATGTTCTATTTAAACAATGCTGGGGCATACAACCTCAGCTATGTCATTCTAAAATCATCTCTCTCGTGGCTTTCAAGTATAAACGAAATGGAAAACACTCGATTACCAAAGATTTGCCTCTCCCGATTGCGTCACTTGAACTCTGATCCTAAATTCAACTGGACCCTTCAGGTGAAGGAATACTTATCTTTTCGAACCAAGGTCATCTGTGGGATACATTTCTGGCTCATCCCACCAAGAAAAACTCAAAGAACATTTTGAACAATTACAAAAGTAAATTACTGAATGACGATTTAGAAAAATTGTCTCTATCAAGCTATTCTTCAATCTATCAGTCCCTACTGCTCAGCCTCACAGGTCAAACATATCTAAAGGTGTCTTGCCCAATACATTTTACAAGAATAATTGCACAAATTAGAACTAGCAGCAGAAAACGCCTAAAATTCACTTTCAATGGTTCCTGTTATATCATTAATGCCGAAGAGCTCTGTACTATTTGTAATTTACAATAACAGGAAACATTGGAGCACGTGATATTTCATTGTCCGATCTATAGAGGAATAAGGGAATGTGGGATATTTCAACAATTGCAAGATCTGAATGATCTCATAAATTTCCTCAATTATGCTACTTTTGAAAGCTTAAAACAACTAGTTTTTTCTTTGATGAACATGCTAAAGTTGCGCTCGTTCATTATCAATGAGTGATTATCATGGTTACCAGGAATAACAATATTACTATCAATTGAAATTCTTTAAAAAATGTAGTTTTCTAGTTTAGATTTTTTGCTATCACATTGGAATACTTTTTATTTCTTTTTCTGTATGTAATTTACCTAGCTTGTAATCAAATTCTCTTGTAATAAGAATTATCATTCTTTTAGATACAATAAATGTTATTGATTGATTGATTGATTGATAAAGCGATTGTGCAAAAACTACATATCGGACAAAAACCTTCTTGCGCATAGTCGAATATTGCTTGTCCGCCTTCAGATCTATATAAACTATGAATTGTTGAAAAACGGTCTCTTTTTCGAGGTTCTCCCGGATTTTCTCAGTGAAAATGCACCGATCTGGGCGTATAAAATACCGTTTTGTAGGTTTTGTAAATTTCTACAAAAGTTCTATTGATTGTAAATCGATTCCTTGAATAATCTTTGAGACATTCCCGAAAAACCAAATAAGTTGTAATTTTTTTCACTATTTCTTGTTTAAAAAATTCCACAAAGCGATTTTGCTGGGGCGAAACCCGGGGTTTTCATTTACGCACTTTCTTATGAAAAGTAGTATAGGCCGTTTGTGTCTTTTATTTTGTGTGAAGACTTTCATTTTTATCTAGAGCTTGGCCTATATATCGAAGTGTCTATACAGCTTATATTTACCTTAGTGTTACTGTATCTGTATCGATATACATAAAACTGTGACTTGTCCCATCTGCATAACCTGTAGCAGAAAGGATTGATAAATTCTATCTATCTCAAAAGAAAATTTCATTGAATAATTAACTGATAATCATAGTTGACGTTGCAGTCCAAAAAAAATTCAAAATGTATTAACCATCAAAATTTTTTTCTATCGAATGTGTTTTCTATTTCAAATGGTTTTTCTGTTATTCATATTTCTATCAACTGTACTTATTTCAATTACTAGATCAAATACATCTTCTGTAAAATTATATCAAATGTTTTTCTATCGTTTTGTTATCGATCAAATTCTTGCCACCAAGAAAATAATAAAATCTCTCATAGTCCAAAGAAGACAATAAGTCTGCCTGTTCCCTCGTCAAAGTCTAGACTTATTGTTGCGATCGAAAATACGCGGAAAAACTCGTTCTGCTCGATTACCATAATTTGCTACGATATTCTGTCTGAATTTTTCCCGAGAAGCTCTTCAGCCACCCATAGAGTAAGGAATTCAAGAAGTGCCTCCAACATTGTCAATAATAATAAGGAAAATAACAAATACATCTCCAGATGTCCTTTATTTATATCCGTCGGTACAGCAGAAAGCCATCGACGGGCTGGAACTGCACGAGAAAAAAAAATCGTTCAGATCACTTGTGACTCATATAACAGGTTACAATTCACAATTTATGCGACAAATAAAAGTAAACAATAGTAGTGAGTACTGGTCGTACCGAGTGCCTTGGCCTCTGGCTCGATGACATTGTTTGCCGTTTCCCGCGAAAAAACTGGTCTCCACCACCCGGATTATCTGTTCATAGCCAACTTATCTGAAAAACTACCTTATCTTGCACATTACGAACAACTAATTGGATATTTTAAAGATTTTTTTCGCTTTGCGAATAAATACGAGGTACGTGTCCGCAATCCTAAATGACTCCGACCTGTCGACTTGCGAGCAGGAGCATTCTGTTATGGCCGAGATGCCGGGGATTTTTCTGTCAGTATCGTATAAAGTCGTTCGATCGGTAACCAGAAGGACGATGAGAAAATTTCGACCTCTCATGTCGATGATGTTGATTGAATAATTTTCCGACTTTGCGGCTCGAATAATTCGTTAAGTGGAACACCGGCTTGGATGGGAATCGGTCTTGCTTCCCGGTTGCACAGCGGGGCGGTATACACACGAAATTTTGGTTCATATTTGAGATATTCCTCAGCTAGTAAATGTTTGAAACAATTTGTTTTTATGGAGTAATTGTAATGTTTGGTAACTTTTTTGTCTTTGTGTTAGGTTTTTTTTTTGTGGGGTTTAGGAACTTCATATTGATAATGCACCTAGTTCTGAAAAATAGATTCATTTATTGAAACAATTGTGACTACGAATTTAATTACACACATTACATAAATCAGGAAATGGTTTCTTCCAGCGGAATTATCAAATATCAATAATCCAAAGAATTATTGGGTAGGCTTCAAAAAGGCTGATATCATGAGCCAAAACACAATGGATTCTCTTTAACAATGCTACAGCTTTTTTTCAAATCAAGCAAATCTCATTTTCAATAAACTCATAAAAATTAACTGATGAGTCAACACTTTGACTTGCAACTTCTCACACAGGCACGTTGCAAGTCAATGTACCTCATCTCAGTACTGTACATATAATAACACGTAACTTCTCACACAGGCACGTTAGTAATTATTATATTTCCAATACAGCTCACAGACATGTAACTTCTCACACAGGCACGTTACAAGTCCTTCGCTTCTCGAAAATCCAACAAAAGCAGGCTCCTGACCAAGCCACG
This sequence comes from Chrysolina oricalcia, assembly GCA_944452925.2. Taxonomy (NCBI): domain Eukaryota; kingdom Metazoa; phylum Arthropoda; class Insecta; order Coleoptera; family Chrysomelidae; genus Chrysolina; species Chrysolina oricalcia. The sequence goes on along the minus strand of OX101823.2, from coordinate 50,965,540 downwards.
TTGCAAGCCAATAAACATTCAAATCAGCCTAATAATAGGTAACTTCACACACAGTCACGTTACAATCACCAGGCTGAAATGAATACAACGGTGATATGCAACTTCTCACACAGGCACGTTGCAAATCACCGAATGACATGTAACTTCTCACTCAGGTACGTACAAGTCCTTGGTTTTTCGAAAATTCAACAAAAGCAGGCAACTTCTCACAAAGACACGTTGCAAGCCAATAAACACTCAAATCAGCCCAATAATAGGTAACTTCACACACAGGCACGTTACAAATCAACAGGCTGAAATGAATACAACGGTGATATGCAACTTCTCACACAGGCACGTTGCAAATCACCGAATGACATGTAACTTCTCACACAGGCACGTTACAAGTCCTTGGTTTCTCGAAAATCCAACAAAAGCAGGCAACTTCTCAGAAAGGCACGTTGCAAGCCAATAAACACTCAAATCAGCCCATTAATAGGTAACTTCACACACAGGCACGTTACAAATCATCAGGCTGAAATGAATACAACGGTGATATGCAACTTCTCACACAGGCACGTTGCAAATCACCGAATGACATGTAACTTCTCACACAGGCACGTTACAAGTCCTTGAATTTTCGATAGCTAAACTGAATATATTCACTCAATTCCAATGTGCTGAGACTCATGTACAACCAATAAATACCCAAATAAAACCCCTTTTCAAAACATTACTTTTGTAAACATCAATACAAATATTAACAAGTATTAAATATTCAGTATTGAAGGAAAGCTCCGTACCAATGATCGTAAGAGCAAAACACAAATTCTTCAAAATGTTTATGCTGCCACGAACGGAACTCCCACATGATTTTCTTTGTTTAATAATCAACAAGCAAAGGAAAGTACATCCAAGAAAAATATAATGAAACATACTGCTTTTCTTTCATTGAAAGTGAACTCCAACAATTACTCACTCAAACAGGTATTATAGCCATTTGTCGAAGATAATTCCAAGCAATTTCAAACAAATATAACTCCTACCTTTTATTCCTACCATAGGTATCACTTCAACACAAATGAATATATTTAAACAATCACCCCAAGAACAATGATTTCAGAAACTCCATACCAACTCTCGAGTCAACACCAACTTACCTCCCATTCCCATGCTACTTTTCTCGCCTCCCGCCAGCCAAACGTTTTTGTTGAAGATCCCTAAAAACCGGCATATGACTATGACATGACTAATTTATACTGGACGTACCATCATAGGCTGGCGTTCGGCAATGGAAAACTCCTAACATTTGTAACCTTTCACAAACCTAGTAGTTATTGCAGTATATTTCTGAATAAAACTTCGATGACTCATGATAATACATAATTTATTGACAATATTAAAATGGTGAATGAGGCAGACGCTAGACGCTATCACAAAGACATATTGACATGGACTGCTTTCTGACCAGCAGCGGGACTCTGTGTCATATTGAATTCCACTTATCGACTGAATTCCATATGACTGGTACTCTGTGCATAAGAATTATCGCCTAAACTCGACTATCCCGGTAGCCAGAAAGCAAGACGTCGAGACATGTCGTTTTCTATGTTTAACCCAACTTTATTCTTTCGATTCAATTCTGTCAGTGTTGTCAAATACATTTATTTCAATTTCGAAAGCAAATATTAAAAACTAATAAATAATGAGGGTGTAGAGTGAATAGATGGCAAAGCACAAGGTCACGCTCTGTGGCAAAATGTGAGCTACAAGCTTACCAGCTTAGGTTTTGAAGAAAAATCTGTCGAAGAATAGAGAAGGATAAGTATTCATAAAAGTACAGTAATAGTGCTGAGCCTCAATCGATTAGCCCTACTGTTTATTTATAATAACTTCTTTATTTAAAATTTAGGTACCTATTATATTGGAAAACTTAGTCAAAAACTAAGACAAAAGCTGCAAAATTGCAGAAAGATCAGCTAAAGACAGGAGGTGTAAAGCCTACCCACTGTGCTGACAAAGTATTTACAATAGCAATGGTCACCTCTTATATGGCCCTAGATACACATTGCTGAGCTATAAAAAGAGCATGGCTTCTACCTATTACTCTTTGATATGTTCCTGTTGCACAAAAACTTAGGACACTAAAAAATTAATTTTTTGGGGGATAGCCATAGGGTTATTCAACTGATTCACCTATGGCAGAATACTGTTAAAAATATATTGAGCAATATCCTTATTTCCTCTAAAGAGTTCTTTGAGAGGCCATGAGCGCGATCATATTTGGGGCGCTTTTTAGTGTAAAAGAGTCAATTGATAACTCAAAAACGGTTCGTCGTATCGATTTCAAACAAGGACAGGATTCTAAAGGACGTTCGATTCTAGGTACGGGCTGTAATGGAAACTGAAATCTCCATTTACTTTGAAGCAATTTTTTTGTGTAGATGAACAGATAATTTCAAAAAAATATTAAAACACGTACATAGATCAACGTTTTACCTTTAATTTGATACCAAATTCATTTCGATTTGATGAAGATTGCTTCAAATTTTGATAAAAGAGTAATACCATTGCAGGTACCTCGATTATCTGTGAAGAGCATCGTGAGGTGTTTCCGCAGACGTGGGTGAATAGGATCGAAAGTCCTCTAGAAGCCTGACCTTGTTTGAAATCAATACAACGAACCGTTTTTGAGTTATCGACTCTTTTACCAAAAGAACCGTCCCAAATATGATCGCGCTCATGGCCTCTTCAACCTCGTATCTTCTATTAAAAATGGATGCTTCTCTCATGAGTCTTCTCACAATATTTTCTTCTTCCATCAGAGCTAATACATTCAATCCGTTCATAGGCAACAATAATATCACAATTTATTCAAAATGAATTGAAAAGAACATGAAACTACCAGCCGTTAAAAATAAAAAATGCGTGACAATGACAGTAATTTTGGACACAAGAATATGAAATGTCCTAGAATATCACCAAATTTTGGCAAATGCTTTTAAATCGGATAGTACGTTGCTGAACAAACCCGATGTGCAGGCGACTGAAGCACAGAGTGCCAAATAATGTGCCTGTCGCTTGCGATAGTAGTAATCGACTGTAGAAATCGAGGGGTAGAATTCTATATGACACAGAGTCCCACTGCTGCGTCATTATGCATGACAGCTCAACCTGACATTTTACATAGCACCTATGGTAGGAGGGTGCGTTCACATATGCTACATTTCTTCCCCTGATTAAATTATAAGTCTAATCTAACAGGTTTTTTTATAACCCTTCCAAAGTTCGACGTGTTCGGTAAAGGAACAGTACCAGGGTTAACAGATGTCTCAGGAGAGTTTTGAATTCCCTTATTGATGTTCACATCTGATGCATTATTCGATTTAGGACTTGCTGACACTGGTACTTCCGAAGTAGGAGAGTGAGAACATGACACATCAGGGATAAATGGCACAATAGGAGTTTTTACAATCAGGATGGTAGTATCTTGTGAAACTGGTTTATATAAGCGAATATCATTCGCATGATAAAGCTTAATACTATCATAATCTTCTATTTTTACTAGGTAGGTACAGTAGCTGTTACATTTCACCATTTTTCCCTTTTGCCATAATTTAGTATATGTATTTTTAACATAAACATTGTCATTTTCTGCAAAAACCTTCAACTTATTGGTAATATCAGCCTTAAGCATCTTCTGTTTACCTGACCAAGGTTTCAAGAGATCATACCTTGTACGAGGGCGAATTTTAAATAAACATTCTGCAGGTGACATACCAGTTACGACAGATGGTGCATTTCGGTGAACGAATAAAAAGTTTTCTAAACGATTCAAAATTAAATTTTTGTTTACTACCCTTTCCCTTTCTAAAAATAAAGATTTTCTCAAACCCCTCTCCATACTCTTCACACTCTTTTCTGCGAAGCCATTACTCTGGGGGTGTTTTGGCGGAGTTTTTATATAATTTATTCCATTCGCCTTGTTAAGTTTAAAAACTACCAAATTGCAAACTTAAAATACTTTTCAAACTCAAAATACTTTTATTGACAATTTCAGTCACAAATATTTCAACAACTTTTTTTTATAACAAATTCTGTCATATGTTTTCTAAACGTACAGAGTAAACATGATTCTAATAAACAAAACATGAAAATAATTGTAACATTCTCCACCCCGTGAAGAACTTCAGTCTTCACCATTTGTTGACAGAATACATAACTTGGAGACTGGTCGTTTGTAATCGCCTTTACTCGTTTTCACTTCAGCAACTCTAATCACTCCATCCTTTCCAGGGTGAACTTTAGTGATGCGACCAATTAGCCACTGGTTTCTTGGAGATTTCTCGTCGACAATGATACATATATCACCAACTTTAATCGGGTCACTTTTAGAAAACCATTTTGTTCTACCTATTAATGTTGGGCGGTATTCTCGAATCCAACGTCTCCAATATGCGTTGACAAGACATTCTGCAATTCTCCATTGCTTCTTGCTCAAGGTTTCGTGTTCAACGTTGCCTAGATTTTGTATGGATCCTGGTCTCAGTAGAATGAAATGATTGGGAGTCAAATCTTCGGGTTCACTAGGGTCGACCGAGATGTGGGTCAGTGGCCTCGAATTCACTGTGTACTCAATTTCAGTAAGAAGTGTAGAAAGAACTTCATCTTTGGGGTTCACCGTCTTGAGAGAAATTTTCAGTGCAGTCTTCACTGACCTCACCATCCGTTCCCAAATTCCTCCCATGTGCGGGGAGCTTGGGGGATTGAACTTCCATGAGATTCCTTTCGAAGAAAGATCTGTAGAAATCCTGGAATTGTCTATTGATTCAACAAGTTCTCTCATCTCACGTTCTGCTCCAACGAAGTTTGTGCCGTTGTCTGAGAAAAATTCCTTGGGCTGTCCTCGTCTAGAAATGAAACGACGAATAGCCATTATTGTAGAACTGGTGTCAAGACTAGAAGCAATTTCTATATGAACTGCTCGAATTGTGAGGCATGTAAATAATACCCCATACCTTTTTTCGAGTCTTCGTCCAACTGAAACAACCATGGGTCCAAAGAAATCGACACCCACATAAGTAAATGGAAAAACAAAAGGTTTCAATGTTTGTTCTGGTAACAACCCCATTTCAGGAACTACTGGCTCACACCGTCTAATTTTGCATTCTCTACAATTGTTGAAACATGCTTTTACAGCAGCTCGCATTTTCAATATCCAAAATTTGAGTCTCAAGTTGTTTAAGACTGTTTCGATTCCAACATGACCAGCTTGCTCATGGTGATGAAATATCAACAACTTTGTATAAGAATGTTGGGGATCTAAAATCATTGGAAACCGATAGTCACAGTCCAGCATCAAAGATTCCGCGTCGGGAAATCTTCCTTTCAAACGAGCTATACCATCTTCATCCAAGAATGCACCTAATTTGAAAAGTCGACTGCTTTTCAACAACTTCAATCCATTTTTCAACAATCGTATTTCTTCATTGAATGAATCATACTGACTTTTCTTCACCCATAACATGGAAGCTTCTTTTACTTCTTCAACATTCAACTGCAATTCTTTCGGTCTATCGAGTTTTGGTTTCTTTAATACATTTTTGAAGTGTAGAATCCATGCAGTGGCTCGAACGAGCCTGGACCATTTCGAGAATCGAGTGACGTCAGGTAAAAAAGTGAGTTGTTTGGGTTGATGTTCTTGAGTTACGAGAAAAATTGTTGTTGGTTCATCGCTTTCCAAACAAACAGGTTCGCGTGGCCAAAACTCATTCGGTTTACTCAAAAATGAAGGACCTTGGAACCATTCGCTGTCTTTTTGCAAATTCACTGTCGTCAACTCCTTTGTCGCTAAATCTGCCACATTCAAATTCGAGGGTACCCAGTGCCATTGAGAAATGTTGGTGTCCTCTTGGATTTCGCCGACTCGACATGCCACGAACATTGGGAAACATCTAGACTCAGATCGAATTTGCTTCAAGACAACAATTGAATCTGTCCAAAAATGTATTTCATTCACTTCATACTCTATTTCTGAAGTGATGGCCTTTGATAACCTACTCGCTAATACAGCAGCCTGCAACTCCAACTTCGAGATAATTTGTTGCTTTAATGGAGCAACTTTATATTTTGAAGTGACGAAACTTGAGAATATTTCTCCATCTTTCTTCGTTCTAAAGAAAGCAACTGCTGAGTACGCTTTATCACTTGCGTCGCAGAACAAATGAATATCAACTTCAAGTGTAGTATTGATCGTCGGAAAGTAGTACCTTTGAATTTCAATTGGAGATGAATTTTTCAGATCTTTCAACCAACACTGCCATTTCAGGAAGAGATCTTCAGAAATTTCACTATCCCAATCAACTTTACTTCTCCAAACATTCTGCATTAGAATCCTTGCCTTCACCATCAACGGGGCTAGGAAACCAAGTGGGTCGAAAACCGACATGATTGTTCTAAGAACTTCACGTTTTGTTGGTATCTTACGCCCATCAGATATATCCTCTGGTATCTTCTTGAAATTCAATGAGAATATGAGAGTATCAGACGCAGGTAACCAGTAAAGTCCCAATACTCTTTCTATATTTTCCGAATCGATTTTCAAATTTTTTTCTGAATCCGCACGCAAGCTTTCTGGAATGGATTCAATCACAGCTCGCGAGTTACTGATCCATTTGATCATTTGGATACCAGCTTGTTTGTGCACATGAATGATATCTTTGACACGTTGAATGGCATGTTCTTCTGAAGAGAAAGAATCCAAATAATCGTCAACATAGTGTTGTTTATCTGCATTTTTGTTTTTAATAAACTGGGCGATGGAAGGTGAAGAAACAGCTCCGAAAATCATCACATTCATCTGGTAAACATTTGGTTCCCCTCTTCTTTCCATTCCGCGCCAAAGAAATCTTTGTGAACATCTATCTGCATTTCTGATGGACACCTGGTGAAACATCTCCCTAATGTCACCACTGACAGCAATCCTTTCTTGTCTGAAACGCCACAAAATGGATACCAACGAAGGAACGAAATCTGGACCTTGTAACAGGAAATCATTCAAACATGAACCAGAAGACTTGGCAGCCGCATCAAAAACGAGTCTTAGTTTACCAGGTTTATTGATATTCCATACGGCGAAGTGGGGAAGATACCAATCTTTCGAATTTCTCATTATTTCCGATGGTAGTAATTTCTTTGCATACCCCTTCTCTATGTATTCTTCTATTTTTTGACAATACTTTTCAGCAAACTCTCGATTTTTGTCCATTTTTCTTTCCATACAGATTAGACGATCCATGGCGTTTTTTTTACTCTCGGGTAAGATGATATTAGCATTTCTCCAAAGATGGCCGATTTCGTAACGATCATCAAGTTTTTTCAATGTCGTATTCATTATTTGTAATGCTTGTTTGTCCTCTACCGACTTGATAATTTTGTCAGGCAGTTTCACTCCGAAATCTTCCAGTTTAAAACTGTTTTTTACCATCAAATGAAGATCCTCATCAAGGGTATCGTGACAGCACAATAATACGTGAGCCTCTTCCACATCTGAATAATTTTTGAAGATTGGTCCATGTATTGTCCAGCCTAATTTCGATTTGGACAATATTGGTTGATTTAATCTTGGCTGAATAAAATGTCGTGGCACAATCAGGCCACAGTTGTCCTGACCAATTAATATCATTGGCTTTGCATTTTCAACGGAGTCAAGTACATTGCGGTCTAAATACGGGAATTTTCGACTTAGACTTTGCACATCAATATGTTGTCCAGGAAGGCACAGATTCACCACAGTTCTCACGTTTCCCAGTTTATAAAAAACTGGCTTCTCATTGTAACTGGAAATATCAACAGTGATAGATCTTGATGTGTCTTCGAAATGGGTGATACCATTCGTCCATTGGAAACATAATGGCTTAACGGGACCAGACAGTTCAAGTTGTACGGCAAGATCCTCATCAATCATTGAGCAAGTCGAACCTTCGTCAAACAAAGCAAGTCTTGATTTCTTTTGTTGGCCCCCGGACTATAACAGGCGCAACTCGCAACATGACATTTTGGACATTACTTGTCAAGTTGGCACAATATTCATTTTTGATAGATGAAACATTTACAGTTCTGTCATCAGTTCTGTCATCGGTTCTGTCCGGATCAGTGGGTAATCTGGTCAAATGTAGTAAATTACTGTGTCTTCCTCTACAATCATCGACACCGCATCTGACCCTCGAACGACATCTGTTCACCATATGGCCAGATTTCAAACAAGAAAAGCATAATTTTAGATTCAGTACTTCTTTTCTCCGTTCAGCAACTGGTTTTTCTATGAATTTCCCACATTCTTGAATCTGATGATTGGAGTTCTGACAAAATTCGCATAGTTTGGTCTCGATTTCGTGACGATTCCTTGAAATCATGACCGTTTCTTTTCTCCTGTTCTTCTGAAAGAGATAAGTAGTAGAAGCAGTGATATTTATTTCCTCCTCGAACCAGTTTGCGAAGTCTTCTAACGAAGTTTTTGACTCGGAGAAAGTTTTTCAACAAGATTGGCTATCAATTCAGGATTGTACAAATATAATGTTGTATTTATATTCTTCATTGTGATGACCATGCTGTTTACCGCATTAAAAAATGATAAACAGGACTCCAGCCTATCTTCGTTTACAATTCCAAACTTTCTAACCTTGTCGATTAGCGATAATACGATCCACTCCGGCTTCCCAAAATTCATCTCGAGCATTTTTATTATTCTGGAAACATTGTCGGGCGAAATCACCAAGGCTCTAACAGTTTCTCGTGCTTTGCCTTTCAGCGCTTTATCGAGACGAATTAAGTTTTCCTCGTCCGTGAAACCATACTGATCTGTCGATCGTCTGAATTGACTAATAAAGATTGGCCATTCTGTCAGTTCTCCAGAGAAATACGGAAGATCTCTCACTTTTTGTCGCGCTAACAATTTATTGGTTTCAACTATATCTTGCAACAGATCAAATCTTTCTCTTTCTCCACCCCCAGAAACCATCAGAGCGTCTTGTCGGTTGTTTGGGATTTGAAAGCTTCGAACAGATTTTTCATCATTGTGTTTGTGTGAAAATTCATAATTTCTTGAATTTTCAACCCAGTTATTCACTGCACCTGGATCTTTATACAAACTTTCGGCGACGCTGAATTTTGACTTCGTATGAAATTCACTCGCAGATTCGCTTCTTTCTAACATCTTTCGCTGAATTTCCATTTCTTTCAACATGTTTTGTCGCCTTCTTTCTATGGCAATAATTCTTTCCTTTGCTTCTTCTTCATCAAGTTCCTTTTTCTGTCTAATGAATTCTAACTCCAGTTCCATTTTAGATATACTTGATTGCTTGGAAGTTACAGATTTTCGTGTTTTATTTGAAAACCGGCTGAATAATTTCGGTTCTGATTGATTTTGGTCCGGTTTCTACAGGATTCTCAGGATCTCTTCCCAATCGCACATCATTTACAGAAACGACTTTTTCTATGTTGCTCTTGCAGCTTTTAGGCACATCAGAGATTTTAAAGTTATCCCTGAATGAAGCTACATTTAAACTGAGACTCATATTGTCGAATTCCGCAAATCTTCTCGGTGGAATTCCCCTAGTGCACCTGCTGCTACGACGGACTTCATCATTTGCATCGACGAATACTCCAGGCTGCTCCATTCCTCCACAGCGTATTCTTTTACAACTCGAAGGACCACTGTTAAGTTTAAAAACAACCAAATTGCAAACTTACAATACTTTGCAAACTCAAAATACTTTTATTGACAATTTCAGTCACAAATATTTCAACAACTTTTTTTTTATAACAAATTCTGTCATATGTTTTCTAAATGTACAAAGTAAACATGATTCTAATAAACAAAACATGAAAATAATTGTAACACGCCTGGCAGAAAGAAACAATTTCATTACCATTGAATGGGGAACCATTATCGGATGGGGAATTGTCAACAGGTAAACCGAAAACTGAAAAAAATTCTTTCAGTTCAATTGTATTTTCTTTTGCATTTGTACTTCCAGGCATTAATTTTACTTCAGGCCATTTCGATTTACTCTCTACTAGAATCAAAAAAACGTAATTACCTTGATGAAAACAAAAATATGTACCCTATAAAATTTTTTGGGTTCATCTGGCCAGGAAAGAAGTGTGCTGCTGTTTGAAAAGTTTTGAGTTTCTTGACATATGCTGTAAGAAGCAATACATGCCTCAATAGCTTCATTCATTCCTGGCCTCCAGCAGTACGACCTCATAAGCATTTTGGTTCTGATGATACCTATATGTTGTTCGTAAAATAAGTTTAACATATCATTTTGTAACTGTTTTGGTATAATAACTTTATTCCCCGCTAACAAACAACAGTTTTCGACAGAATGTTGCAACCTTCTTTTAAAGTACGGTTTGAGGTTATCATCATTAATGAAATTGGGGCAGCCAGTTAATGTTAAATCTGCAACTTTTGAAAGTGTAACGTCTTTGTTTGTTACTGAAGCTATGTTCTCAAACGTTAAAGGTTGGTTATCATTACAAAGACTGAATGAAAACAATGAATCAGGTATCTCCGTTTTACTATTCATTGGCAATCTAAATAATCCATGTGCGGACCAACCCCAAAAACACCATATCCCAGCCGTGATTCAACCCGTACATAGTAAATGTTGAGTGTTTGTTTTGTATTCAAGACTTTCCTTGAGTTTTTGAGTAAGTAATTATGAGAATTAAGATTTTGGACCAACTCATCACAGTGAGTTTTCCAACTTAACGTACTATCAAAATGGATACCTAGAAATTGAACACTTGTACAATTTTGAGCCACTTGATTTGGTAATTCCGGAATCTAAAGAAGTCTGTCTTTTCAGATTTTGAATAGAGTTAGCCAAAAACCATACATTCAACTTTTGGAAAATGTCACCACAATGTTTTTTATTGAAATCTATTTTTTTGGGATACAATCACTGATGTATCATCAGCGCATATCGTAAAGTGCATTGTTTGACACGTTTAAGTCATTTATATATAAAATAAATAGTACCGGTCACAACACTGAGCCCGGTGGTACTCCAAGGGAAATGTCAGTTGCTGAGGATTGCTTGGGTATCTATTTTCCTTTTACTCTTTCAAAGTGAAAGTAGGAGAGGAAATATGATTCATGGATGTACAGTTATAAAATATTCTCGTCATTAAATAAAAACTCAATTTTTTAACATTCCACTTGCTTTCGTACTAGACCCATTAATTATTCCTGAAGTACGCCAATGTGATTCTGACAGATAACAGACACAATGCGCATGTCCTATGGCCACCAGTCAATTTCGTAATTGGATCAATTTCAATAATATGGTATTGGCAGTATAGTTTAAAGGTTAAGTCGGTGGAACTATTTCATGAAAAGTCAAAGTCAAAATATACTTTAATGTCAGAAGTTTTTCAAATTATCGACAAAGTTTTTCAAGTATGAATGAAAATGTGAAATAGTTAATGTATTATTGAATATAATTGTGATAGTCTCCCCGATCTGAACATAAGTGCAGACTAAAGAGAGTACCACCACCATATGCACCATGGGGCGAATTAACAAATAAAAGGTAGCGAATTTGCTATTACAACTGCGGGAAAAACATGGAAAACCCTGCAGTACCACCTGAGGAGACGAGGACTCACTGATGCGAGAACGAGCTCATGTACCTTAATCAGAATAAAAATAAAACACATCATCACATCAAATATAACCAAACATTTTCCATTCGTAGTTTCTTACTTTCCTGTAATTTTTTGGAAAACTTGGTAGAAAACGGACTCATTGAAGGCGCCTTAAACGATGAAATAGAATAGAATTCATGAGCAAACCATCTTATGTGATGTATCTTTTAAGGTAGATGTGAGATTTGTTCAAGATAGATATGTAAATATGTCCTAGCTGGTTCCCACGAAAAGGAAAATCCTGTAATGGAATGTGCCATTGTAATCTTTGGTGTACGTCAACCACAAAATAATTTTCAGTAATGGAATCATCACAAAAATACCTAAGAGTATCAAATTACATGATGCACTAACCAATTAGTTTTATTAGCGATTTCATGAGAAACCATTTCACAATAATCCTCACAATATCTTTTGATAATCTGTACCTAAATTTAAATCTTCATGTGACCATTTCTCGAAATGATTTTCACGTAATCTATAAGTACGAGGTGCCCTATTAGGACTACTTCAATAATATCTTAATCATCAGTTATGTTATTACACCGTCCATGATCATCAAAGTGATTTCCGATTATTTCCGATTCTTTTTCCATACTATTTCATATTGCAGTTTTAATGTTGTTATGTCATTGAGTACCTAATCCATCGATTTTGATGGTTTAGCGAAACCTGGAATCAAACCAGGATTAAAGTTTCAACTATGCAGTGAACAACTCGATAAACCAAGATTCACATAAAACGGCAAATTATCTCTGACTGAACAACCGGCCCGAAATGGACCAAACTCAAATCGTATGATTAGTTTTGGAGAAACAGGGTGAATTTAAAAGTAGTTACAAAAATAGAAACTTAAGGTAAGTTTTTAACAAAATGGTTAAGGTTTTCGCGGCCGAAGTTTTCAGTGTCACAATTTTCACTCGGGTTTGAAGGCCGTCATTTTTGGAATTTCTTCCTAACGTTTCGCTAGCGCGAGTGGCTAGTATCCGAGTGGCTAGTATCCGAGTGGCTAGTATCTTCAGAGGCTTATACATCCTGAATAATCTCAGATGACTGGAGATTCCGTCTGCGGAGATTGTATTTATTCTGACTTAGGTAGTCTTGTGCGTTATTTACCGTATCTGGATTTGGTACACTCTCACTAACCCTACTTTCTGCCTGCCGGCTTAATGTCGTTGATATCCCTTCTTAATTCAGAATTGCTTATTACCGTAACTGGATTAGGCATATTTTCCAAAGGCGAACGCTCTACCACCACGGCCAACACGGTTTGGATCCCCTTCTCTGCATGGACCGAGACCATGAAAACGCAGGGATTGGAGCGTTCCTCTTTAAGGCAGCAGCCCGTGCAGCTGAAGAACTTGTTCTCAGTTTCGACACCAAAACCCGTTCGGCAAAAAGCCCATGTAAAGGCCGCATAAAATGCTGCTCTGCTGCAGCTGCATAGGGATAAGCCTATGCATGGGGTCTTCTTCAGGAACGTCGAAGACCTCGGCTTATCCAAGAACTTGACCTATGCCTTCCTTAGGTCAAGTGGGCTGAAGTCGGAGACCAAGGGATTCATAATGGCCTGCCAAGATGGTGTCTTCAACGCCTTGGTCTACCGAAGCCACGTGATGATATTAGATGCAGGGACTGCCGTCAGGCGCCTGAGACCATTATGCATTTGCTGTCAGCATGTCCAGCATATGCGGTCTCAGCCTATATCCACAGATATACGCGGCTCTAAGAGTGTTATATTACCATCTACGACACTCGTACGGTATAGACGAGACACCAGTGTTGCATTACGCTCCGGGGGATATTGAGTCCATGGTGGAGAATGAGAAGTGCTAATGTAGTACTCCTCGGCCATGGAAGTAAAACGATTTTCGTCATTGAGTTTTCGGCTCCTGGCGAAACGAATATCGTCCGAAAGGAGGAGGAGAAACTGACGAAATGTCGAGATTTACTCTTCGAACTCCGCAGGCTCTACCCAGACCATACTGTAAAAATGGTCGTTCTGATAATAGGGTCCCTTGGCGGTGTGATGAATTCGTTACTCTCGAACCTGAAAATCATACCGGCATGTTGGAAGATATCATAAATCATAGCCGGAAGAATGCAGAAGGCTGTCTCCCTCGGTTCAATACGTCTGCTCAGGACACACGATTTCCGGACCCAATAGCTGCTTACCCCAAAGTTTGGGAAGTGGTTATTGGGGTAATGATGTTGCCATCGCGTCCTCCGAATATATCGGAGCATCGGAGACAGGGCCCGACTGGAGAATTTTAATTCAAACCAAATAATAATAATAATAGTAATAATACTTCTTTCACAACATCGAAGACCTTGGCTTATCAAGAGCTTGACCCTTGCCTTCCTCAGGTCGAGTGACCTTAAGTCGGAGACCGAGGGATTCATAATGGCCTGCCAGGATGGTGTCTTCAACACCTTTGTCTACCGTAGTCGCGTGATGGGTATGTGCAGGGCGTGTCGTGGGGCACCTGAGACCGTAATGCATTTGCTATCAGCATGTCCATCTTATGCGGTCTCAGCCTATATCCACAGGCATAACGCGGCTCTACGAGTGTTGTACTACCATCTACGACACTCGTATGGTATAGACGAGACAACGGTGTTGCCTTATGTTCCGGGGGATATTGAGTCCGTGGTGGAGAATGAGAGGTGCCGAATCTATTGGAACTACTCATTCCCCACCCTCAGGCAAATACAAGCCAATTAGCCTGATGTTGTCCTCCTCGACCACCAAAGTAGAATGATTTTCGTCATGGAGTTTTCCGCTCCAGGAGAAATTAATATCGTTCGAAAAGAGCAGGAAAAACGGACTAAATATCGAGATCTTCTCTTTGAACTCCGCAAGCTCTACCCAAACCATTCTGTCAAAATGGTGATTCTGATTATAGGAGTCATTGGTGGAATGATGGACACACTGCTCTCTGATTTGAGGATAATACGGGCTTGCCGTAATATGGCAGAAATCTTAGCCGCACGAATGCAGAAGGCCTTCATCCTTGGTTCACTCCGTCTACTCAGAGCACATGATTCTCGGACCCAATAGTCACTTACCCTACGGACGTAGGGAGTGGTTATTGGGGTAAACGACACCAGCGCGCTCTCCGGATGTATCGGATCACTGGAGACAGGGCCTGACTGGTACATTCCTAAAGGGAAAAATAATAATAATATGTATCTGACTACTTGATGTGCGTGTAATAATACTTTAGTCTATTTAAGGAAGCTCATTTTCATCTTCCGCAATCTCACCAGCGACATTTTGGACGCATTCCCAAGTATTGGTAGATGGAAATTTTATATTGTCCATAATATGGGTACCAAATGGTACTTGCCACATGGCAACACTTTCCCACCACCCTGGCACCCAACCGACATGTGCAGTGATGTCTTGTTATTTCGTTTGTATCCATATCAAATCTCACGAACAACTGACACTTAGTATTGTTTCTATGACTGGAAAATACTGTGACCATTTTCACTGAGTTCTGTACCTATATCAATCCATTGTATTCCATCCTGATGTATATATGATGGAGACAGTCGCAACAGAAATATTCCAAAAGTTGGATTTTTATGGGCTTCTAATTCTAGTGTGGGAAAATCAATCTGATTCCGATGAGGTTTTGCCAAATTCCACGACGTCTTATAAAATAATAAACACAATTTACGGCTCTGATTTTGACTCTGTACAACTACTGTACTGTACCGTAACAAGACCAGAACTTCTTAGGTTCAATAAATAATCGATTTTCCTTTTAGAAAGACTCATTACACAATACAATAACAAAAAAATAACTGGCTAATATCCACTTAAAGGTGAATTCATATGCAAGCTTTTGCTTTCCGCGGGAAGCTTAAAAATCAAGCGCGCCCTGTTCAAATGAGATCTGTCATAAGTGACTTTTTAGTTTGACATTAATGTTTTCTTCAAATGGCTCACTGATGGCTTATACTTTCGAAAACGACAAATGATTCAATTATAGGTTTTATATTATTACCGTAAAATAATGAAGAGTAGAAAACACAGAAGTTTATGGGTGAAGAGAATTAATGAGGAGTCTGGCGGTGTAAATCAAATAGCACTTACCATTGGATAGACAGGTGTTTCCGGTCCTGATATAAACGTATATAAAGGTTCCGTCAAACCAAAGCGGGAACGCGGGAGCGGGAGCGGGAGCGGGAGCGGGAACGGAACATGAGAACCGTGCAACTTGCTAGAAAAACAGTACACGTAGCAAACCATATAGTTTCGTTGCTTCTATGTATTTCGGAATACGAATAATCACATCTGCATGTCCCACTACAGAATTTAGTCTCGCATTCATTTCGTTCCCGCTCCCGCTCCCGCATTCCCGCGTTGGTTTGAGAAAACCTTAACCCACAAAAAAGAGAAAAGGTCTGTCACAAAACATGAAACACAAAATCGGCGCTTTTCTTCAATAAAAAAAATTGATTGGACTTTTGGATTACTGACCTTGAAAAGCGCTTTCTACTTCAACAACCAATCAGACATTAATGCGCGATAAGCGAAAAGTTTGCATATGAACCCAGCTTTACACTTGACTCTGTTTACAATCCAGCGGCCATTTTTGAAGGGCGGTGAAATAAAATAAAGATTATTCCTGCTGTCCTGGTATTTTTAAGTGTCACAAAATGCTCACGAAAATAAATTAAAGTTTGAATGTGACACATACAATCATAAGTACCACACCAGGCACAAATCTAATTTTGTAACACCCAAGCACAGATTGAAAAATACCGAGAAAGGACCGCACTACGCAGCTATCAAATTTTATAATCACAAACCCTCCAAGATCAGAGAAGACAGTACAACAAAAAACACTTTTAAAAAATACTTTTTTGATCTATTGTGTGACATAGAACCGTATTCATTACAAGAATTCTTTGACAAATCAGATTTACTCTCCTATTAATATTCTATTTATATTCTATTTATATTCTATTTATATTCTATTTATATTCTATATTAAGTATATAGTTTTTTTGTGTTCATTTAGAAGTTCCTTCTTTTGACTGTGGTATTTTACTATCAGCCGTATGCATAGTCAATTACAGCGACTCGCCAGAGTTTCGCCGCTCGCTACACAAGAACTATAATGCACAGTGGAGCTCCAAAATAGTGGTACATCGCCAGCGTTTCGCCAAAATGTTACTTATCGCGTAGTTGTCACTTTTTTGGAGCTCGACTGTGCATTATAATCCTTGTGTAGCGAACGACGAAACTCTGGCGAGTCGCTGGCGATTGACTATGCATACGGCTGTAAATGTTACATGCTAATGTAAGTTAAGTTTAGAAATTGTAGTTTTTAAGTCAATTTCTATATTTATATGCATAATTTACTGTACTTATTTGTAATTTGTACTTATGACTTAGGTTTTTCAACTATTTCAAATTGAAAGATTAAATAAAAAATATATCTATCTATCTATCTATTACCTGGCTGTAATCTTTGAATCGGGTGTATTTTGTAGGGATGGAATTCGTTTTTTAACAAAATACGTTGTATTGACGATTTCGAAATATCACAATACATTGTTATTTGTCTGGTAGAACTATGTGGCTCCGGTTCCAATACCATTTGACCTAGCACTGAGTTGTTACGTGTAACGATTCGTGTTTGTGAAGAACCACCCCTTGATGGGTTAATAGATACTTTGCTAATTTAAAACTTTTTTTATTTTACAAATAATACATTTCATACAAATTTCAAAAATTGATTTCTCGTTTTGACAACAACTCTTCCATTTTCTTGCCTTTTTTTATTTGAATGAGGTGGTTGAAACAGTTTATGGGCAACTTTTTCTTTTTTTTAAGTTGTTTATGAATTGTATTTATATCAATTGTATTATTTTTTCTGTGGATTTGTAAGGCATTGTTATTATTATCATTATTTTGTATCCCTACCATAAACAAACCTGTTTCTTGGGATATTATGAATAAATTATTATTATTATAACTTATCCGGACTGTTTCACACATCCCATAAGGTAGTGTGGGAGTCCCCTGAGTCCGAATTGAATCCCCCTCAGGTATACCCACTAAACACTCCACCTCGTGCATGGTAGGCTCGTCCAGCCATTCAGGCTGACCCGATGACACGTAGGCAGATGCCCATACCATACCACTTTCTCAGGCCATTAGAAGAATTCTGCAGTCGCCGTGGTTTGAACCGGCAGCGACCGGCAGCTAAAGTGATTGAAACATTGACGCTTTTTATAGCCAGTTTCACAGGTTCCCGTTAAGCGTCAGATTAACTAACTGATGGTTAGAATTTGAAACTTTCAACGCCATTTAAACAATGTAATTTACCATCTAAACTATTAGTTAGTTATCTGGAGTTTAACTGGAACCGGTGAAACTGGCCCTTAACCACTCGGCTACCTGGCCCTCTTGCCTTAGCTCCACAGCTCATCTTTTCCTTTTCCTAACGTACCAAACTAACTCAAAGTCTTAAAACACTTCAACCGAAGCCCTTCACGAAAAATTCAGTATAGACCAATATTATCACTATCTATTCATTAAAAACTGTTGGTGGTCTTTATAACACGCAATAAAACAGAAGTTATATATCACCTGACATTTTTGTGATCTTTAGAATTAAGTAAAATTTAGAAAGATGATCTAGTATAAAAAATAAATTTGGGGTGGCCTCTCAATGTCGAATTTCCGAGCGTGTTTTGTTAGAAACATTAAAGTCAGTATTGTCATACTGTTATAAGAATAAGTAGCTATGAACCCCGAAGGCATTGGTGGAAGAAAAAGGGTTAAAGTCATTTGTTGAAGCTAGTTTGAGAAGACAATCTACAATAAATAACATACGAAAGAAGAATACATCTGGAATTGATAAAATAACAGCAAAGTTTTTCCAAAATTTCCCTGATTCAGCACTAACAGCACTAGTAAATCTAATAAATGAATCGTTTAGAATTGGGGAGTTTCCAGCCTTTCTAAAAACCTATTTATAAAGGAGGAGACTGCTGACCCAAATAATTATCGTCCTATTGCACTTATAACCTCTCTCGCAAAAAATAATTGAAAAACTGGTAAAAATCCGAATGATCGAATACTTAACATTGAATAGCATACTAGCAGAACAACAATTCGGATTTCAGGAAAAAAAAGCACAAATGATGATATCTTCTCCTTCATGGACAAGGTGTACTCGGGCATAAATAGGGGAACGCTTGCTGCAACAGTGTTTTGCGATTTCTCCAAAGCATTTGACTGAGACAATCATGGCTTCACAGACAACAAAGTCAGATGGTTTGAGACCTATCTTGTCAATCGTGAGCAAGCGGTAAAAACTAGAATTGTATCAAAGACTGCACATATACAGGGTGGGTCACGGTCGATGGTACCTTAGACGTTTACGGAGAACGGGACATAGGATCATTCTGAAAATTTGGTTTCTCAAGTAGTTGCTTTTGGTCTATCGATCTAAAATATTTTCAGAAATGCAGCGTTGCCGCTTATACCAGAAAGTAGCAGCATCTTTGTTATTTCAAATGGGTTACCCTGTATATTACCGCATTTTTGAACTTGTCATTCCTTTCTGATTATTTCTTTCTCATACTCCCCTATACCTATCTCTAACGATTTTTGAGATATTGGTTATTTTCCATATTTTTTATCCAAAACATAGCTCGAATTGAATGTTTATTTCTGCGGTATTTGGATTCTTAGGAAGTTGCAATTTTGTGTTTAGTTCATCAAGATCATGTACATTGATTCTGTATAGAGAAGTTTGTTCTGCGTTATACAGGGTCGTTCAAAATTCATGATCTTACTGCTAGAGACGAAAAGTGTTGAAAGTACGTTTTTTAAATGGAACATCCTGTATATTATGAAATATCCTGAAAGATGACTAAATTCCCTTCGAATTGATTTATTATGTTCCTATACCTAAATAGCGAGAATTCCGAGATAATAGCAATTTTCACTTGTAATCTCACAAGTGCTTGAATTATTGCCGGAAATTTTTCGAGTAAATGAATTTTTTTTGAAAATTCATGTACGAGATAAATTTACGGCAATTAATTCAAGCACGAGGGGGATTCGGTAAGAAAATTTCACACCGAGGAATGAAAATCATCCAACAATTCATAAGAAATAACTAACGATTGTTTCACCTGAACTATTTATAACCACTGAAATATTGATATGTAAAATACGTAACAAAATTTTCATCGATAAATGTGTTTAAATTTGAAACAAAAAAAAATAAAAAAGTTGTTACGTTCTTATCGTGGATTGAACCATCGACCTAGCGACTCATAGGCCGCATAGAACGTGCAGAAAATTCAATGAACGTACCCTGATTTACAACCAATGAACAAAAGGAAGTTTGTACGATTACAACATAATTTCATTAATTATGGATCAATATTGACAACGAAACCACATTTACCGAAGTCTATAACTTCAGATGAAGACAACATAATTAATGTTTTGTAATACAGGGTACGTTTCATTGAATTTTCTTCACGTTCTTGCTACAATTCCCTCACATTTTCCACGAAGAATAAACAATTTCATTAGAACTTCGTTTGAATAGTTATTTCCCTTCATTTCAATTATTTTTGAGTCACTTTCGTTAAGAAACACACAACGGTATTATTAATAGTGCACTAATTGTCAAATTTTCATAATGTCATGTACCATCATGACATTTAATAGCCACCTTAGATGAATATGAGAAAAATAAATCGATTTTTTTTTGAAAATTTCACATCTCACTTTTGTAGCCAATCAAAAAATTCGTTCTTGTTTAGATACCATGGCAACCATAAAAATTTCCGGAAATTTTTATCCTCCTGGGTACCCTGGGCGAAATTAATAAGTGGAAATTTTTCTGTCAAACATTTGACATGTGACAAGTTGATATTTTGCTTTGATGTACAAATGGAGGTCTAGTTTTCATATGAAAGGAGATAATTATGTATTTATTAGATATTTGGAATGTGTCTGAAAATATTTTCTCCACGATTATTGCAATTATTATTATTATTGTCAATTCTGAAATCATATTTCAGAAGAAGTTCAATACACCATTTGTCACAAGTTTTTATCACAAGTCCCGTAGCTCAGCGGTAGTGTTGCGGCCTTTGAGTCGCTAGGTCGATGGTTCATTCCACGATAAGAATTTAACAACTTTTTTATTTTATTTTTTTGTTCCAAATATAAACACATTTATTGATGAAAATTTTGTTAAGTATTTTACATATCAATATTTCAGTGGTTATAAATAGTTCAGGTGAAACCATCGTTAGTTATTTCCTATGAATTGTTGGATGATTTTCATTTCTTGGTGTGAAATTTTCTTACCGAATCCCCCTCGTACTAGAATTAATTGCCGTACATGAATTTTGAAAAAAAATTCATGTTGTCGAAAAATTTCCTGCAATAATTCAAGCACTTGGGAGATTGCAAGTGAAAATTGCTATTACCTCGGAATTCTGGTTATTTAAGTATAGGAACATGATATATCAATTCGAAGGGAATTTAGTCATCTTTCAGGATATTTCATAATATACAGGATGTTCCATTTAAAAAAAACGCACTTTCAACCCTTTTCGTATCTAGCAGTAAGATCATGAATTTTGAACGACCCTGTATAACGCAGAACAAACTTCTCTATACAGAATCAATGAACATGATTTTGATGAACTAAACACAAAATTTCAACTTCCTAAGAATCCAAATACCGCAGAAATAAACATTCATTTCGAGCTATGTTTGGGATGAAAAATATGGAAAATAACCAATATCTCAAAAACCGTTAGAGATAGGTATAGGGGAGTATGAGGCAGAAATAATCAGAAAGGAATGACAAGTTCAAAAATGCGGTAATATACAGGGTGATCCATTTGAAATAACAAAGATGCTGCCACTTTCTGGTATAAGCGGCAACGCTGCATTGCTGAAAATATTTTAGATCTATAGAACAAGAGCAACTACTTGAGAAACCAAATTTTCAGAATGATCCAATTTCCCGTTCTTCGTAAACGTCTAAGATACCATCGACAGTGACCCACCCTGTATACATACATACATACATATATAAATACATGCTCATTCGGAAAAAAAACGCATCTTAGACAAACAAAATTAGGATTTCATTTACATGTTATTTTATCCCTCCTCCTTTTTTGCATATGTATTATTAGATTTAGGATTTTAAAGAGAAACATTCTCAATTGAAAATTGAATCAATACATGACTCCTCTCAATTGAGAATGTTTCTCTTTAAAACATGAGTCCCTTCCAAGAGAGGTTATCTTGTACGATGGAAAACAGCGACTAAATTCCAACTTTCAGTCGCAGATGATTCCACAACTGACTTTATGAACATCCTGTTCATATTTTCAATGAAATCAACTAGATTTAGGATATTTTTATGTAGACGATATATTTCTTCTATCCGCCTATTATACGAAGCAAATGCTCTGCACTTATCGATTAGGTATATTTATTCATAATTGTGTACCATATCATTATTATAAATAATTGTCTGAATAAATATTATTATTATTATTCATCAAAGACTTCTCCCGATCACCATTTCTTCATCAGATTAGGAGTATGCACATGAAATCAGAAAATGTTAATCGAAGTGTGAATGACATAAAAATGTTTAAACTCATGATTTAACCTTCCGCCACTGCCGCGCGGACTCAGACTCCGAAGCTCCCGAGAATTCCAGATTATTTGGAATTCCCCCACTACCTGACCATCTCTGTCTCAGTAATCTTCAAGCGGCATTCCACGAATATCAGTGTTTTGCCGGGTGCGCAAAGGTGTGTTACGTTACGAATTATAGGCTTTTGCGGAGTGACAGTCCCACGGCAGTAACGCATTCTAATTTTAACACTCAGATTTTTAGTTGCATTTTTGACCAGAAGAAAGGTATTCTACAATTGTTTATTTTTTAGTTTTTGAAGTTTTAAAGTTTATTAAAATTTTACAGATGGGTAGCTACGAGAAGGAATTAGAAAGGTTAAACAAACTAATGTTAGAGTGTTTAGAAGAGGAATCAGAAGAAGAGAAAGTAGAGGATTCGGACGACGATTTGGAAGAAGATAACATAGAAGTACAGGAAGATAACTCAGACACAGAACAGGAAATATCCGATACTGAAATAGAACCAACGGCTAATCTTCCATGCTTTTTTGGGAAAGATAAAAAAACAAAATGGTCAAAATGTGCCCCTCCTCCGTCCAGAACACGTGCAGAGAATTTGATAATTCATCTCCCGGGACCAAAAATGGCTGTACGAGGCTTGAAGTCTGCTATAAATATATGGAAGTATTTATTTGATTTTGAGATTATAGAACAAATTGTCCGCTATACCAACCAACATATCGACAAGCAAAGACCCAAGTTTGGCGACAGATTGTTGCGAGAACCAGGCACAAATCTTTCTGAGATGCATTGTTTTATTGGACTGCTATATATAGCTGGCGTGTTAAAGTCTGGTCGGGTCAACATTGATGAGTTATGGAATAACGATGGAACTGGAGTAGAAATTTTTCGAATTGGTATGTCAAAATTTCGTTTTTCTTTCCTACTTCAGCATTTGCGATTCGACGATATGGATACCAGAAAGGAAAGACACAAAGTTGATAAATTGGCCCCAATTAGATCTATATTTGATTTGTTCGTTGAAAAATGCAAATCTGCGTACACGCCTTTTGAGAATGTCACTATAGATGAAAAGTTGGAGGCATTTCGCGGGAGATGTGGCTTTCGCGTATACATTCCGAGTAAGCCTAACAAGTATGGCCTAAAAGTATATGCACTGGTGGATTCTAAAACATACTACGCTTGTAATTTGGAAGTATATGTGGGATCTCAACCCCCAGGACCATATGTTCAGGATACTTCTGCTTCAGCCGTTGTTGAAAGACTTGTTGAACCGCTTAGAAATTCAAAAAGAAACTTGACCTGTGATAACTGGTTCACTAGCATTCCGTTAGTACGCAATTTATTTTCGAATTATAAACTAACTTTTTTGGGAAAGATAAGAAAAAATAAGCGGGAAATCCCCTTAGAACGTTCGAACCCAGTCAAAAGGCCACTTGGGACAAGTATGTTCGCCTTCGAAAACATAATGACATTGGTTTCATTTATCCCGAAAAAAAACAAAAACGTACTGCTAGTTTCAAGTCTACACCACGACGACCGAATTGATGAAGCCACGGGAAAACCCGAGATGATAATCGACTACAACAGCACCAAGGGTGGCGTAGACACACTAGATAAGATGTGTGCAGCTTACGATTGCGCCAGGAATACCAGACGTTGGCCGATGGTGATTTTTTATTCAATGTTGAACATTGCAGGAATTAATTCTATGGTGTTATTTTCCTTGCAAAATCCAGGCAAAAACATGCGTCGTCGTAAATTTTTACATATGCTTGCTTCGGAGCTAGTAGAAGATCATATCCGTAATCGTGGATTACAGGTCAATATTCCAAAAAGCATAAGACTTAGAATTTCAGAAATGTTTGGAACACCCGAGGGATTACCACAACCTCCAGCTGCCAATCCGGTAAATGTGAGAGAAAGGTGCGAATACTGTGACAGAAGAAAGAACAGGCCGACACGATTCTCATGTTAAACATGTGGAAAGTTTATCTGTTTGGAACATGTTACTTGCGTATGTGCAGATTGCTATTTACATTAAAATTACATGTTAATGATATAGATAGGTATTTAAATTAGTTTTATGTATTCCATAATGAGTTTTCTGCATTATTTCTTTCTTTTGTTTTGTATTCAAACATTTTATTTGTTTCGAGGTTTATAAATTTTCTCAATTATTCAAAATGAAGAATTTTTGGTACTTCTTGTGTTTTTGATAAAAACAATAAACTTTTGACAAATTTTGACAAAACAAAAAAAATTTTGAGGCCCATTTTGGAGTGCGGACTCTCAGTCCGGCGGCAGTGATCGGTAACAAAATCGTTACGGCAGTGCCGAAAGGTTAAAATGATGACTACTAAAAACTATCATCATTAAACTCTTACAAACTATAATGGTGGATTTATGCAGCAATCATAAGTCATAAGGAAGAATAATCGTCAATGATTGGTTGGTCCGTATATTCCAACCAATCATTGACGAATATTCTTCCTTATGACTTAAGACTTATGACTTATGATTGCTGCATAAATCCACCATAACATACTCTCTGTGATAACAAACTTTTCACATCTTTTCTGAAACGAAAAAGTGATGTGATACTTTTAATATTTATTGGAAGGTGATTAAACATCCATTATAAAATATCGAGTTTTTGATAAGTGTACTTTTTGGAATTGGAAGTTTTAAATCATTACTCTGTCTGGTACTATGACCAGAAGAACTGTTTCCAATAGAGAAATTCGTTTTGTGTTTGTGTATCAAACAAACAGTTTCTAGTATAAACATAGCAATAACTGTAAGAATTTTATGTTTAAGAAAGAGTGGTCGGAATGAATCCCTATATTTTACTTTGCATAAATACCGCAGAGCACGCTTTTGCAAAATTAGGACAGTCTGTAAACGATGACTACAGCAAACTCCCCAAAATGCAATACCATACCTTAGATGCGATTCAATAAGAGAATGATAAACTGGTTTTGAAACTGAAACTCCTAATTCATTCGAACTTATTGATTCACTTTTGTTACTTGTTAGGGGAGATTTCACGATTAAAAAATCCTGAAATTGATGCCCCAAAAGGAAAAAAATTACTCAGGAGAGAAAAATGGACTGAGACTAATTTGGAGAGTGAAGTCGGCGTGCCTTTCAAATTTCTTATCTTATCGGAATGATCCTGAAGGGCTGAAGATTGGCCGGCCGGCAACTTTGGGATCTGGTCGAAAGTCCGTGGCACCCACGGAACCTCTTTTCACTGATAAAAGTTCGCAGTTTCGCACCAACCAATTCGAATTCGTGTTTTATGTCGACGATTTGACGGTAGTAACGGAAATTTTGTATTTTAACGAAAATTGTACGGAAAAATCATAAGGCTCGCTCAACGAATATTTGTCAAGCACAGACAGAGAAGAACGTTTTTACTTGTTCTCCGCTAGGTGTTAAAATTGAAATCTGAAAGGCTCATCGCGATAAAAAATATACACGGTGAACCACGACAAACCAATCTTGGATTGAGCATTAACTTAATAATTAATAATATCAGAGTGCATTCAAAAATGATAATTAATAATTAATAAGATTACAGTATAGAAAAAAATCGAGACTAAATTTAGAAAAATGAAAAAATAAGAAATTATTTAAATTAAAACATAAAAGAAATACACACAATTGCGTGTGGACGCAACAACTTTTGGTCTTTGAGTTTGGTGACTCACTACTGGAATACAAATTTTTCTTTTTTGATTGGCTCTTCTTTTTATTCTGTTCGGAGTCTGGCAGGAATTCCCTTATCAAATGTTTTTCTTCAGTTTGGGTTTCTACTGTTTTTGTTTCAGAACTTTTTTCAGTCAGTTTTTGTTTGTAAGAGACGATTTGTTGTCCCAGTTTTTCAATTTGTTGTCGTTGAACTTCTACCTGTTCATTGAGTTCTGATTCCATTTCGAGCGCTTCATTTACCAGCACGTTTTTTTCTTCTTTTAGTTTAATGATATAATTACATTTCCATTGACTTTCTTCCACAAGTACTCTTGCGTTTTGTTCGAGATTGTGTTTTCTTCAGTTTCACATTCAGTTTTACAGCATATTACTTTATTCTCACCAATAAAATTATTCATATTTTTCTTCCGCATGATGCAACTTGGGTGAAACACAATAAAGCATTTAATGCACAGATAATACTTCAAAGGCTTTTTGCAACATTTATAACAACTCTGAGTGCAATCCGACAGCGTATGTTCACTTTCGGCCATTTTATAATATCATGGTCCGTAACGGTCGCGCCTTAAGGCCATCACAGACACACTTGCATAGCGCAGAGAATGAAGACATAACAAATTTTAGCCAATCAAAATAAGAATATCTGATGCAACTAGCATTTTGATTGGCTAAACTTCGTTATATACCCATGCTATGCGCTATGCAAATTTGTCTGTGGAGGCCTTTATATTGCAATTCCATAGGGTCCACGGCATTTCAAATAAAACTCCTCTGAAACCGACTCATCATAATCGAATATATAATTTAAATTTCCGCATTTACAACATATACAAAACATCAAGTACGATAAAAAAATCAATAAAATATTTAAAAAAATATATAACCCTGGTCAAAAATCAGTACAACAATAATGTATTTACAATATTTACACTATCTACACCTATCTACATATAAATATATTTCCTAAAATTACAAGCTGCCGATATCGTTGAAGCGTTTCAGTTTTTCTGGGAATGGATCTTTGAACAGGACCGGATCCGCCCTGAATTCGACCGTGTTGAGAGGCATGCGGCCGAAAGCCTGGGCGAATCTGTCCACGCATTGGGACCTTTCGACCATGTGTCCCATGTCGGCCGAAAGCATCTCGTTGCTCGTGCACTCGGGACATTTGAACTTTTTCCTTGGGGTGACCTAAAAAGAAGATACCATCTTTTATTAAATATTACATATCTATTTCTTTTAGGAATACATCGCACCAGTTAATTGTAATATTTTTTTCATTTTAATTATAAATATCACTTATACATATAATAGTGGTATGAAAAAGATCACATTGAAGAATGGCCTTATATTGATATCAATAAGCCACCCTCGACAAAAATGATTAAAAGCTACAAAATCAACTGTAGACAGTTGCCTATAAACTGACCATGCTCAGGGTCACTGGTGATATGTCCAACATATCTACGATTAGCCTTCTAGGAGATGCGAAGCCCTGGCTAGCATGAGATGGATATCTTCAGACACTGCAGTGCAGAAGATATCATCCCACAGGGAAACCTCGGAAGGAATCTCCAGGAGTTCATCAGAAAGTTCGGAGTACTCACTAGATAGATCTGACAGCGAGGAGCAGAAAGGTTCTACTCAGAACTACATGTACTTCGGCCGATAGCCAGCCCCGTCGAGCAATAACAATAATAATAAAAATCTCTACTTTCTCTAAATTCAACATTTGCAATGCAAAAAAACCCAAGCATGTATTTTCTCTCAAAAGGCTGAACTCACAGTGGCCAGCGCAATTATGTCAGTAGTATCCATACTATTCCATACCAACGAAGTTCTACATTTCTATGATCGTAATTACCATCAAAAATACCTTGTGAATTTACTCCCAAAATGTTTTTCTTTCGTGCCAAACACTATTTCATTTCCTGTCAACTGATTAAGATTTATAAGGCACAGATTCGACCTGCTTTGGAATACTCGTCCCATATGTGAAGTACAGATATTCATTGAATTCTGCCCAAAAAAGAGCTATTCGCTCATATCTCTGGAACACCACTCTCTTTCATAGATATTTTCATGGCCGACGCTCTTCTGAAATATTATCAATAATTCCTGCGTTAGAGACTGACCCGTCGAGCTCAGTTTTCACATCCCTTTGTCGTTACTTTGGAGACCTGAGACATAGCCTTCAGAAATTCGGTTCTCACGATGTATTTAACAGCAGTTGGTATCTTCATTGTTCTGGAAAGTACGCAAGTTTAACTTGCAAATCGATTTGAATCAAGATCGCCAACAAAAAATGTTAGATGAAATGAAGAAGGTAATTTGTTCCATAAAAAATGAAAAGGCATCCGGAATTGATGAAATTTCTATGAGAATATTCGAAAATCTCCCTGATAGTGCTCTGAATACTTTGGTAGCAGTAATAAATCAATCTTTCGACACTGGCTCATTTCCGTCCTTCCTTAAAACATCGGTTATAATCCCACTTCACAAAGGGGGTGATCTAGAAGATCCATCGAACTTTCGCCCTATAGCCCTCATCCCTTCGTTAGCCAAAATTATAGAACAAATAGTAAAAAATCGTTTATCTGACTTCTTGTCATTAAACAATATAATTAGTTGTTATCAGTTTGGATTACAGTCAAAAAAGAGTCATGATGCAATATTTTCATTTTCAAACCAAGTTTATCACAACGTTAATAGCCGAGAAGTGTCAGCTGCAGTATTTTGTGATTTATCCAGTTCGATTGTGTAAATCACGAAATACTGCTCCGAAAGCTGATTTACTATGGAGTCAATGGTGTGGCTCACAAATGGTTCAAATCATACTTAACAAGTAGAAGTCAGATTGTGAAAACCACAACACCTTCTGGGAAGGCTAATATAAACAGCGGTGTTCCACAGGGATCAATACTGGGACCAACACTTTTTCTGCTTTACATATATGATTTGGCAACTATAGATATCGTAGGAAAATTTACCTTATTCGCCGAGGATACAACTATATTATGGCATGAAAAAAGTACGGATGATCTTCATAAAATCATCAGTTCAGATGTTAAAAAACTCAAAGATTGGTGTGACTCAAATCTGTTAGCGTTCAACATCTCAAAAACCAACATAATATCCATCCGATGCAGTGACATACTATTAACCCCAAACAGTTGCGTGATATAAAACAAAACTGACACTAAATTTCTAGGGTTATCTATAGATAACAAGCTCAGGTTTGATGACCACAATACTTCGCTCAATAAAAAGCTTTCTTCAGGGTGTTACGCAGTAAGAGTAACCTCAGCTGAACTTGGATCCTCTGCAGCAAAAACTGTCTATTTCTCGTTGATAGAATCGCACTTAAGATATGGAATCCCAATTTGGGGAGTTTCTGCAAAAACAAATTTACAGTCGGTTTTTGTTCTTCAAAAAAGAGCAAAAGGATAAAAGAGCAAAAAGATATGTTTACAAGGTTAAACGACGGGAGTCTTGCAGGCCCCTATTTCTGGAAATGATGATCTATTCTTCAATGTCGATAAGACCCAAATCATTCAATTTCACTATCGCCAGAATAAAATACCATTATTTTAATAATCATATTTTACAGAGCAGTCCCGACCAGATACAATTTTTGGGCATTCATTTTGACGAGTTTTTGGACTGGAAAGCTCACTGTAAACAGCTAGTTTCGAAATTAAATTCTTTGGCGTACCTATTTGTGAATTTACGTTTTGTTTTGGAAATATATCAATTGCGAAATTTGTATCATGCTCAGGTGGACTCAAGACTGAGGTACGGTGAATGTCTCTGGGGCGACTCTACAATGACCAAAAACGTATTCATTGCACAGAAACGTATTGTTCGATGTATAGCAAGAATATCCAAGAAGTTTTCATGCAGAGAATTTTTTGTCAAATATGAACTTTTACCATTGGTATTGGTATTGGTAGGTATGGATGGTGACTGATGCGCTGCGACCTAGTTAGATCTATTGTGCCCCATCTTCTTCTGCTATCTCGAGGTGTTCTCGTTTACAGCAGCCCCTCAAGCTTCAATTCCTTCAGGAATTTTAGGATTTTGAGGGGGTCCATTTGTGGTATTTCTTCCACAGTCAGCTGGTGTGATCCCACTATATTTAATCTTTTGTGGTGTACGGCATAACACTCCATCAATATGTGGTGAGGTGTTTCTGGATGTTCCCCACAGAATCTTTTACCATTGTCGTGCGGCTTTATATTTGAAATATGTGTATTTGTATTCCAGAACAAACATCATTTTTTACTGAATAGTAATATCCATAGCGTCAATACAAGAAACAAGAGATTTGTTCCATATCCCTTACGCCAGATTCAAAACATCGTCCTCCTCTCCAAACTATCTTGGACTGAAAATGTTCAATCATTTGCCTGATATAATCAAGAAAAGTAGTAGTATTAATGTGTTCAAATGTAGGTTAAGAAATTTTATACTTGAGAGATGTTTTAATAGTATAAGAGAGTTCTCCTAAATTTATCACTATCATTATTATATATATGACTATTCCTATTTTTTTTTATATATTAACTGATAGAAAATAAATGATTACTATTATTAATATTATCAAGTAATTGACAATTTTATTCTGTGTATTTTAATCAATTACAAAGGACCCCGCACTTTTTACAGGTAAAATGGTTCTCGGTGGAATTGTTTTAATTTTTAGGATGTACTGATTGAAAGTTCAGAATGGCAAAGTTCGTTGATGGATAGATTTTGAAATACAGGACGATCAAGTTAAAAATCAGTAATTTTTATTTAATTATTTTCTCGGGATTTGAAAGTGCCTACTGCATTTTTTTTCGTTCTTATCATCAACGTAACTTCATATTACTAAATATCATTCAGATGGAGCAGATTATATCATTATGTACAGAGTGAAAAGTAAAAACAGTTTAGTGATGTCTGAAAATTCGATGTAATAATGAAATATTGATAAAATTATTTTGGCATACAATATGCTATTCTTATTCCATCATTAATCACAATTCATACATTTCAAACATAGTCATTTGAAAAATTGGTGAAAAATATGGCCGGTTCTTTCGTACATATCCTGTATATTCAAATGAATTGTCATCTTCTGAGGATAGCTGATACCGCATGAACATGATTTTGTTGGGATATATAGGATGATCATGAAAATTTTGGATGATAAAAATGACAAAATATCAACGTTCCAGAAATCACCCTGTAATTCACGATTAACTCGGTGAAATTCATTTATAATTATTTAGTATATTCATCATTCTCTCCTTAACACTGTCCCAAAAATTCAGTTTCGTACTATGACTAGTTTCGTAGTTATTAATTGAGAAACTTATTACCATTTGCATGACGAGTTGAAGGAACTTGAAAATGATCGATGGAACGCTTTTATTTCTAATAGGAAAATTTTAATCTGGGCAGCGACGGTTTTTTTCCAATGCGTGTTCCACTCGGATAGAGGTTTCCATGATTTTTATATTTAGATATATAGACATGTATTATATTTCATCAATATAGGAAATTCAATACGTAAAGGTAATAATAATTATCACTGATGAAACCAATAATTGATTTTTCTTTGTCATTTACTTTCCGTCAACGAATCAAAATGTACCCGATAGCTGATAGGGTTTTCTTGTTATATGAGGACCGTAGCGCTGCTACGGGGGAGGTGGATTCGGTTAAGGTTGTTCCTTGTCACCTTCAGTGATAAGTGATTTTCCGTACCGGGGCCTCATACACGATTGGGCGAGTGAAACTATCCAAGCATTAAGAATTATATCTGGCTCATGCCTGAGTTGTAAGTTGTAACTGATGTGTCGTATATTCAGTCAGTTCCAAAATGGTAGATGGAATTGGATTTACCGTCATAGGTCATCACCGTGCTTATAATGTTACATTTATTTTGATCTCCACATTCTCACGTTTCGCTATTTGTGAAAAGTCTTGGCCACTAGTAGAATGTACGCGTGAACAAGTTCCTTCAACTCGTCGTGTAATTGGCAATATGTTTCTCAATTAATAACTATGAAACTAGTCATAGAAAGAAACTGAATTTCTGGGACAGTGTTAAGGAGAGAATGATGAATATACTAGATAATAATGAAGGAATTTAACCGTGTTAATCGTGAATTACTGGGTGATTTCTGAAACGTTGATATGTTGTCATTTTTATCATCGAAAATTTTCATGATCACCCTATATATCCCAATAAAATCATGTTTATACGGTATCAGCTATCTTCGGATGATGATAATCCTCTTGAATATACAGGATATGTACGAAAGAACCGGCCATATATTTCACCAATTTTTCAAATCACCCTGTACGAAATGTATGAATTGTGATTAATGATGGAATAAGAATAGTATATTGCATGCCAAAATAATTTTATCAATATTTCATTATTACATCGAATTTTCAGACCTTACTAAAATGTTTTTATTTTTCACTCTGTACATAATGACATAATCTGCACCATCTGAATGATATTTAGTAATATGAAGGTACGTTGATGATAAGAACGAAAAAAATGCAGTTGGCACTTTCAAATCCCGAGAAAATAATTAAATAAAAATTACTGATTTTTAACTTGAACGCCCTGGCGTATTTCAAAATCTATTCATCAACGAACTTTGTGACTCTGCACGTTCAATCAGTACATCGAATACTACAATATACTAAAAATTCAGACAATTTCACCGGGAACCATTTTACTTATAAACAGTGCGGGGTCCTTTAGATTGATCTGACAAGGTAAATAGCCTTCTGGGCTAACAAAGTATAGACCAAAATTATTCCTGATGTCCTCAGTGCGGTTTATTTCCTGCCCGTGGTACATCAGTCAATCCATCGTGCCCAATAAGCATGAACACATCTTCACTTCTGTAGCCATCTCTTTCACGTACAATATTATGCAAAACGGCACATACCTTAAGTATAGTTTTGATTAGTTTTTTTGATACATTGTACAAAAGAAGAAGTTATATGCGGTACAAATAAGATATACAAAATGCACCGCACGCACGTCAGCAAGACTTTACTGAACCATCATAAACGGGAACGGTCGCGGTGGACACACGTTCCCCGTCCACGCCATATTGAACTCGCTTCAAAAAATCTCGTTTCTCGGTGACGTCTCGGTGACGGCGGCGGTGGACAAACAGCCAAACAGTACATGCCATTTTTATCATAGAAACGGTTTGCTTGATAAATAAACATAAAACAAAATATTCTTCGGTATCATCTAACTATGCCACCCGACAGACTGCTGATCTCATACCTACTTCAACTCTTATTAAAGATTCTATTGTTTACAACGGTGTTAAGATGTTTACCCACTTACCAAACCACGTGAGGAATATAAATGATGCCACTCATTTCAGGAAGGCTACTAGAGACCTTTTAAGTGATAGACCCTATTATAGTTTGCAAGAGTTTTATGAAGACGTCTTTTAAAAATAAATTCTAGTCACAAATTTTGATGGATTGATTGATATGTATTTTAATATATAAATGTGATTTTTATAATTTTTATATGTGTTTGTGCTGTTTATTAATGACTTCATGTTTTTCGTGTTCTTTATACATTTATTTAGATTTAGACTTATCTCACTTTGTCAACAAGATTAACTCTTTGGACAATAAAGTATATTTACTATTATTATTATTATTCGCCTCTATACAGTAATAACACATATAAAGGTTGAATTGTCTATAATCGTTTACCTTTTGTAGTTGCGGGTGGACCAATTCAATTTCAACGCATCATAGAAATCAAGAAATCATCAAAGTTCTGATAAATGCCGACGAGATACAATTTTTGTGCGTGCAGGTATACTGTAGATATTCATTTCAATGTAAGTATAATACTTATTAAATCAACAAGTGTAATAATGAAGGCAATTAATGATCGAAGCGAGCCCGTTAATTTTCGAGATTATTATTGTGTATGTATTATTTATTGACTATGTTATATTTTACGGATGGGTCTACACTATCTAATTATGACTATGCTACCCATTGTAACCTAACCTATCACTACGCTTTGCCAATGAGAATGTAATTCTTTGTGTAATAAAGTATATTTTGATTGATTGATTGATTGATTAATCGCATTTTAATATAAGAGTTGATTACATTATTTTTCCGTCTACCACCAATTTTTTTCTGGCAATAAAGTTGAAGATGCTACTTTAGTAGGTTCCGCAACAACTGGCAACATAAACTTATCGTCAATATCAATTTTAGTTTGGTTGCAACAATCATGCATTCATAGAGATATCGACCATTAAAAACAAATCGACGATTAATAGGGGTCAATGGACGATTTCTCGAAATCATCCATTATTAACTTATCATTCATTAATAGGGATCATTAATGGTCAATTTCATTTGCATTGAAGAATATTAAACAGGCATGTTAATACGAGATAGGCGGAAAAGTTATATAAATGTAATATTCAATTCAAAAGTTGTGATTATTGTCGATGCTGTTCGCGATTGGCGGCGGGAAGAGTTGACAAAGTTATTGATAGAGAGTTTAGACCAAGGAACATGCTAATAAAGGTTTGTTTGACAATGTGTTTGAGTAGAATTTTTCGGGATTTTCATTGTCTGTAAAACAGAGAAAATTATTGCTGCATTTGTTTGATTCGGCAGTTCACATCTACTGCCGTTATCAAGTGTGTGAATGAAACAATTTATCTAGGATACTTCTTATATAGCAACCTGTGTCATTGGCATGCGAATAATTTATCCACCTTGAGGTAATTATTATCCGACGTGGGTCATCAATCTTAGCGGATGGGATAAATTGCTTGCTACAAAATAACAATGCTTCATCCATTTTGGACCTTTTGGGTACACCAATCTTAATTGTAATCTTAGTTATTTTGATAGACGGCCCTTGATACAGAATTTTTTGAAATTTCAACTGATCTAGTTGATTGATCAGGGGTTTCCACTCATTCCGATTCTCTATGCTCGGTTGACTGAACACGTCATTTTTCAGAATGATATGCCGACTATTTATATTTTTTTGTATACCAATGCTCTTCTTCTTTACGAATAACCGGTTTCAAACCATTTGATATTTTGCTGATTTGTCCAATCTTCTAATCCCGACTTCAATGTTTCTTCTCACTGGGTATTTTTCTTGTGTTCACCGATTCTGACATTTAGTTTCTCCGACATAAGTCATTCCACAATCACAAGGAATACGGTAAATGCAGTTTTTGAAGTCAATATTCACGTTTTGTGGTTTCGTTTTCTTGAGTTGGCTACGCATGATGTAACCTGACCTGAAGCATGTTCGGATGTTGTACCTCGACCTAATTCGCCTTATTTCATACGATAAACCTTTCACACAAGGAAGTCACGAGGTAGGCTGTATCGGTTCATCTGTTTTTTCGGTGTTACTTCTGTTCAATGTTTTTTCAAGTACCCATTCTGTCGTAGATATTTCTTGATATTATTTAATTCGATGGTCAGACTTTGGTGTTGCAGAGACTGTATGCACAGTCAACCAACGTTCGGACAATTACTCTCTTCGTCAATCCATGGTGGTTCGATTAAAAATTCAGGTATTGTCCGGTATGCGTTGGTTTCCTGTAAACTGACTTTTGACTCTTACCATCTGTCTTCTGGACTTTTACATGAAGAAAAAGTTTCCCTTTCCATTGTGAAATTTATGGACGGTGTGATCTTGTTCACGAGCTGCAGAAAGGCATCAAGTTCTTTGTCTTTGTGGTTCCATATCACAAAGGTATCATCAACATATTTCAGCCACATCCGAGACTTCTTGTCGGCTTTGTCTACAGCAAAGGCAAAAAGGTTTATTCTCATTAAATTTACAATAAAAGTGTATAACAACAATACGACAAAGAAATATATAAAAAAGTTAAAAAAAACGCAGTAAAACTATCACTTTGCCGCAGGGGGGAAAGGAGGGAATTATGCTGGGTTTTTGAAGTGGGATATATACCTGCCCTGCTGAGGCCTTCAGCGGGCGGGGGACACCGTACTCGTTCCTGCGTTGCAAGCCTACGATGGTGTGTAGGTTTTCCTCTGCCGTAAGTGTTAAGTCGATGGTCAGTTGGAGCTTCCCCGTCTCCTCCAAGTTATACGGGGGGTTTTGTTTGATTATGTGTTAGGCATCAGACTATTGGATTTCATTATCGGGGGGATTATCAGTGGGTGGCTTCCCGGAAAAAGGTATGAAAAAACCGGGTTAAAACATTGTTGTCTTCATGTCTTGGCTCGTCTTTTTGTTTATGGTGGAGGTAGTGGTCAATCGCCCTCTGGGCGCTCATGGAAAATATCTAATGCCTTGTAGATCGGCCCACCATGCCTTCTTGTCCTGTTATGGTGGGCTCGGACTGCTGTTATGTCCCTTGTCGAAGGACTTCCAAGGATGAAGAAACGGTAGAACTTATCAGAGACTTGCTTGATATGTTCTTCGATTGATTGAATATCGGCTAGCTTTCGCAATGATACTAACCGAATGTACCTGTCACTGTTAGTGACGATACGGAGCAGTTTATTCTGCATTCTCTCCAGTTTTACCATGAGGTATTTGGGGAGAGTGCAGAAAACTGGACAGGCATATGTCATCGCTGGCCTGATGACCTGTTTATATAGGAGCATTTTGTTCTCCGTCGCCAACCCGGAGTTCCTCGCAATCAGGGGGTAGGTCCCTATCATTGCGGCACATGCCCTCTGGATTGCCAGGTTGACGTGGTTCCTGAATATGAGCTTCTTGTCCAGCTGTACTCCCAGGTACCGCACGTAATCTGACTCATCAATCTGGTTCCCCAGAACTCTGAATTCCTCAGGGATGGCCACACTTGCGGTGGCGCGTTTCCTTGTGAGTTCATCACTATTTTGTTTTTCGCTAGATACGGCACGACTGACTCTTCTACGAGTTTCTCTACCCAGTATGCGGCTGTCGAGCTGTAGTTGGACTGGGCATATATGGCTGTATCATCCGCGTAGATGTCCCTGTTTGTGTCCTCATTAGTGGGAAAGTCGTGCGTATATAGCGAGTACAAAAGTGGGGACAAGCTCGATCCCTGTGGCACTCCTGATCCGGCCCGCATCACTGCAGAGCTGGTACCGCTTATTCTAGCCTTGAAAGTTCTATCGACAAGGTATGAGTCTAGAATCTTTACCATGCATTCAGGCATGCCTGCTCGTAGCATCTTCATGATAAACCCCTCTATCCAGACGGTGTCGAATGCTTTTTGAATATCCAGCAAGACCATAACTGTGTTGAGTCCTAGGTGGAAGCCCTCTTTCACATCGTGGACAATCCGGACTACATGTGAGGACGTGGAATGTCCTTTTCGGAACCCGAATTGTTCCGCCGGTATGAGTTTGAGCTTCTCATCTAGGCTCACGAATCTTTTAAGGAGGATTCTATCTACCACCTTGGCTATGGCGCTTAGCAATGATATGGGGCGGTAGCTTTCTACCATCGTGTCTGGCTTGCCCTTCTTCAAGATTGGGATAATCTCCGCCAGTTTTAGCGATGGTGGGTAGGTCTGCCATTTTATGATGGCGTTTATGATATGAACTAACTGAACGGCAGATTTTTGAGCAGAACTGTGTCTATTTTGTCGGCGCCAGCAGCCTTGTTTCTAGGGAGCCGTTTTATTGCCTCCAGGACCTCCTCATAGTTGGTGATGTTCTCCATCAGCCTCCGAGTTTCGGTATCCACATTTTCACGTTCTATCTGTGGTGTGATAGTTGTTTTTGTGTTTAACACTCGCCTGTACTCCTTCCAGTCAGTTGTGGAGTAGTCATACATGACTCTCACCCCCTTAGGGGGTGCTCCACCCTTGACTGAGAAGAGCACAGGGTCGTGGTCCGAAATAAACTCGGGGGCCGTTTGTTTACAGCAAAAGCTTCGAACTATTCTATTTGGTTATTTGCTATAACCGGTGACGAGGAACCCATCAGTAATCCATCCTCCTGGGCGAAAAAACGGAATTTTTACTGAAAATGGCAATTCCGCAGGCAACATCTAGTAGTTGCATAATACCAACCACCTATGGGTTCGTCCTGTTCTCCAGATCTTCGTCCCCTTGCAGTTCCTACATGACTCTTCAACCGGGACCTTCGATTTCCTCGTCAAAGCTGAGTTGAATTCCTCCAGGAACTCAACAAAATGCCTGGAATTTTTTACAAATATCAAAGTGTTTTCTTGCAGAGGTAAATAATCGGTAAAAGAAACTTGTCAAGGTTGCAAGGTTGTAAGTTGCCGAGTCTCTGGTACTGGTTAGTGGCTTACTGTGGTGCGGTGTCACTGTAGCTCTTTCTCTGCCTGAGATGTATATCTGAGATGTATATCTGAGATGTATATCTGAGATGTATATCTGATATTTCCTCTGAGTCTAGTATACTTTCCTTTCTTCAACTTACTTCTCATAAAAATCGAAGTCCATGACAACCGTTGCGTTTCCTTTAACTGCAGGAAAAAAATTAATGTTGTTGTCTTTTTTTAACACGTTGAGTCCCCTCTGTTCTTCTCTGCTAATATTGCTTTTTTTCAGGTAAAGCTCTTTTTTCAGTTGTTCAAAAACCTCCCATCTGAACTCTTCAGCTTGGATTTGGTCAATGCGACCACTGGTGTATTCCTCGGCTGTAATGATCTCCAGAGTAGGTATCGTCTTCGGTGACCCAGCAAAATTCAACCGATTCCCCAATAATGACTCTTCGGAGTCGTGAAAGTCCATCATGTTATTCTTTCCGTCAATCTGTCGTACTGTTCTGTGTGGGCGGTGCTTCTCTACAAGTTTCTTCCACTTGTTCTCGTGTCTTATCAAGATTCTGTCAGACCCATGTGCACATACAAATGCAGAGAATTAATTGTTTTTTTAGACAACGAAGTCCAGAAAGATTCTACTAAATATGCAACCAAGTTGTCATACCAACTACAAAAGTGTCACGTGAAATTTTTATAACACCTGATAACAGTGACTGTTGGAATTTATTAGAAGTGGTTAGGAAATACTTGAAATTGAAACCTATAAATTGTGATCATAAACGTTTCTTTGTTGGTTATAGAGCTGGAAAATGTATAAAACAACCAATTGGCATAAACACTATTGGCAGTATGAAGAAGAAGAGACGGAAGTGAAAATTTTGGGAGGAAACGAAAATATTTCCTCAGCATCAGAAAATTTTCTAACTCTTAATATTTGCAAATATTAAAATAAATCGTTGGGAATGTCAGCATTAACTTGTTTAATTTCAAAGACTATTGTTATTGTTTATGAAATGAATAAGTTTTTACATAATTCTTCAGATAAAATATCGTTTTGTTCAATTTTTATCGTTTTCTATTTAATCTAGTCCAATTATGTTTTGAGGCGAGGATCGGTTGTAGCAGCACCAAAGGCATACTAGAATATAAGTTTTTAATAAAGAAATTTTTTAAGAAACGGTTTCAATAAGGTGAAAGAAATAATTCAAGTGCCTACAAAAACGATTCTCAGTAATCCCTTACAAAATGCGCCCGTTTTCTCGATTGAACGCCGACACCAAATTTCATAATTTGTCATAACTTTGCTAAAAAAAGGAGAAAAAGTAGAAGTGTATTTCGTTCCTGAAGACTTCTACCTTCTCATGCATATATAACATGAGGGTATCTAGGTACCTGAAATGTTTTTCCCCACATCAAATAATACTTCCACGCTGTTTATGAAGGATGAAAAAATCATGAATATTTCAATTAATATGGAATAATCACTAACTCTTTGGACTATATGCAATGATTTTAGAATAGTGCCAAAAAAACTGTGTTTTATTCCTACTTCATATTTCAACTCCCTCGTAATCCCGTAGGGAATATGCATAATTTTTTTTATTTGTTTGATCAACTTTTTACTTCGTTACAACATAGTAGGTAAATAATATAAATACGGTTGAAAGTCTTAGAATTAATTTTTAAAGTAATATATAAAATACCGATTGAATTTGACCTATTTGAACGCCTCCATTTTCGCGCGCTGTGGATGACGTCACATGGCGCTATCAGTGTTGTTCTTCTTCAGTGTCGTTCGTTGAGACGTATGTACTCTGATTGCTCTACTTGCTTGAAGTTGATCTTTTATAAAAGAGTAAGACAAATGCAGTACAAGTGTTAGAGAGAGATGAACATACGTGAAAGTGATCTCGATCAACCAGAGCAGTCTTCAATGAAAAAGCCTTTCTATAGTTATGGCCATTGATACTATTGGCAGTTATTAAATTAGGTTAGGGATTTGCAGTTTTAATCGCTATTAGGATAATGGAAAATGCTAAAAATAGTTATTTGTATGCTAAGGCCGCGAAATACCTTTTTAACGTACCGAAAGAACAGTTATCGCCGAGGCCGCTTGCGGTCGAGGCAAGATAATCTTGAGGTCGTTAAAGAGTTTCGCGGCCATGGCATACACACTATTTTTCGTGCAATCGTTAAAATTATTAAAATAGATGGTTGTAAATAAATATATTATTGCTCTAAAATCAACAGCAGTTCAATTTATTTAACAATATCACCGTGTGCTATGGAAATGATATGTTTCAATATATACAAAATATTTTTTCTACAAACGTCAAAAAATGACAAGGTTCGCGCATTGACAACAGTATGCGAAGTGGGACTTTTTTCATTTTCATTCGTTACCATGACACCGTGCGCGAAGTAATGTGCGAAATATATTTCGCACACTGCATGTAAACTATATGGGATTTTCATATTCTAACCTATATGGTCCTCAACTCCTCAATCAAGCAAAAAACAAGAAATTGTTTATTTATTAATGTAGAACAATAATTAAGGCTTTCAAATTGTGAGAGATATTTTTCTGGCTTTATTTGCCTCACACCACTCTTTAAATTGCTGATATGCATTTTCATACTGCCGCCTCGATTTCTCCGATAAAAGGTTGGAAATTACGGAATTGGCCGCATCTATCAAGTTAGGTGGGGTACTGCTTAGTTCATCGTCGCTCGAAATTTCCATTCTTTTACAATAATAAATATCACGCACGAAATTGACGCGAATAAAAAGTCACTCCAAAATAATTATCAAGAACTGTCACTTTGAAATAACTGTCAACAAATGCCATTTTATTTCCATAGTTACAGTAATTACTTGATTTGGAAAAATTATTTAAGCCATTTCAATACTATTTTTCATAGTTATTACTTATTTTAGAACAATATTTTTGACGTTTGTAGAAAAAATTTTGTTTGCATCTCATGCGCACTAGATACAAAAATAACTATTGACAGTTCTTGTCAAAACGCAAAATGTCTGATACTGATAGCGATATTTCAGTACCTTCCACTCCTCCTGAACTCAAAAGCGTTGTAAATTCGGCGCTTTCCGTTTTAATACCCGAAAAATCTAAACGGCATGGCAGTACGAAAAATGTTACGGCGAGTTTAAAGATTGGTGTGACAAACAGAATGTTAAGACGATGTCTGAAAACATTTTTGAAAGTGACGTTTGGTTTCGCGGCCGTTGCTATGGGTAACGGCCGCGAAATTAAATTTCGCGGACTGTGCTGAGAACGCGAAATACTGACTTCGCTTGCGATTGCACGAAAAAACATTTTATAGGTATTGTCTAGTACCGGAATGCCAAAACACAATTATAAGTACACCAAGTAAATTATTTTTTTCTGTTCCAAGAGATGCGAAAATACGTAAACAGCGGTGTAAGGTTATGAGAAGAGGCGAAGTATCTCCAATATCACATTTACATTGTTGTGGAGATCATTTCAATGTGAGTACATTGTATTTCGATAGTTAACATGAAGTGAATTGATCAGAAGTAAGTTTTGTTTGCATAAATGTTTTGTATATACCTGCCTCACCTGAATTACAAAATGGAAACTATCATTTCATAAACTATTACTACTTATCAGTTCCGGTATTGTCGGATTGTGCTTTGACAAAACCGCTTTCAGTCATTTCTCTTGATAATTTACAATTGTCACAAGACCAAAATCGAACTATGTAATGGAAAACACTACAAATATATAAATAAAAACAAATTTTCTATGAAAGACGACTAGCACAGTATGATTATCAACACAGATAAATGTCATAACGTGCCATGTGACGTCATTCTTCGTTTCGACCAATGATGATGCGTTTCGCAAATTTGAATTCCGCGCGTTTATTATGCACTTTTTGATTAAAGTTTTATGGAGTTAAATACAAACTAAATGATAAACTAATGGTTTAGGTGTAATTTCAAGACATTAAAGTAAATGAGGTAAAAAAATCAAGTAAATTTATATCACTTGCATATTCCCTAGTGTTGAAAATAATCGCTTATACACATCCTGTATGAAAAAGTATGCAGCTTCAAGGTTGAGGTTTGCAAATTACATTTGTGATGACCCTAAATCGAGTCATAATTTTAAAAATTCAAAAGCCGTCCTAAAACTCGTGTTTTTTTTTCAAGATGAAAAATTATGTCGAACTGCGGGATTTTCAGAAACCCCTGAATATCAAAAACGAAATTTATTTATAATATTGTCAAAAATAGATCGAACGCACTGTTTATTAAAATATTTTATTATCATTCAATACGTGGGTAACCTTTTTACCTTCTACAATTCAGTACGTGAGCGAAGTTATTTTATTTTGAAACACAATTGTGCCATGAATAGAAAATAAGAGTTTTCAAAAAGGTCACTGATAGTTCGTTCTGGTAGTCGAGTTTAGAGTTTTGGCGTGCCCACAGCTAGTGAGGGCTATGGAGGGATATTAGATAGATGGAAAATGTTCCTTAAATGTAAATGCCAATATGTATTGTAAGTATAGATCTTTTTAAAATAATTAATTCACTCAATAACTTGTTCAGGGGAGATTCATTAATCCTTTCATTCATTATTTCCTTCATTAATTTCAATCGTCTTAATCTCATATTTGTACCTAGTAAAATAAAAGTTTTTTTATATTTTTCTAAAGTGTTTTAAATCTATAAATGATCAGTCTACCTAGTTAGTCGTGAATAAACCACAATTTACGACAATAGACTGAAGCTGTTTCAATGCTGCTGAAGGACTCTTTTAGATTGTATCATTCTACTCCTTTCTCTGTAAAATCAACTCACCTTTATAGGAGGCTTGTTAGTAATGTTAGCCACAAGAAAATTCATCGCGATATCTTCGCAGTTCATGTGCTCGTCCACCCAATCCTTGACAGCAGACGGCATATTTCTCGTGTACAAATAACTCCAGTATTTATGCAAAAAAGCTGCCCCCGTCAAGACCATAGATATTTCGTTGGTCCATTCAGATTCGTACTTCCATTTCTGAGTCGTGTTGTCCCAGATGTGAGTTCTGGACGGGAAGCCTATGCAAAAAATGAGACATTTGAAAAATTCAACATACAGCAAAATACTGTTTGCCAGAACAAAAATGAGAAAATGCACGAATATGTTGTAATATAATTCGGTTATACAGTGCGCGCGTAAGTATGGAAACATAGAGATATCTTTGACACCCTGTAAGATACAATAACAAAATTTTGGTTATGTATTATTATGAATGGACCTTACGTTGTGGCGCCTTTTGTTATAAATATTTTTGTTTTTGAAATTTAATTGAAGTATAAAAATGTTGTTATTATAATTTCGAAAATTTTGTAAATATAATTTTGCCCAGTAGTTATACCTTGCTTTTTACCGGTATCTTTTTCTTTTAGTTACCTTTTTCTCCTTAGCACATTTCGGGTGCCATTGAACTTGAGTGGTTTCTGTGAAGTCTGTTGCCGTTTCGTGATGTCAAATTGCAATTTTGTAAAGAAAGAACCAAATAAAAAGGAATGGATTCAAATTTTCTAGTACCAATTTTTCTTTTCTCAAAAATCCCAATTATCCCAAAAATTCAAATAATCAATGCAAAACTTTAGGTTCCCTACACTAGGATAAACTTACCTTCACCTACTTATCCACTAATCAATGTTTTTAAATTAAATCTATGAAATTTCTAAAGTTCAGTGCAA
Source organism: Chrysolina oricalcia (assembly GCA_944452925.2). NCBI lineage: Eukaryota > Metazoa > Arthropoda > Insecta > Coleoptera > Chrysomelidae > Chrysolina > Chrysolina oricalcia. The sequence goes on along the minus strand of OX101823.2, from coordinate 50,921,409 downwards.
TTTAGAGCAGTTCTGGAGCGCGGACAGAAAGTTTGTAGATATTAGCATTGTTTATAGAGAAAGAAGATAGTTAGCCAATCTTACGTACTTTCAGTTGAATTCAAATGGAGACCATCACTAGAGGTCGCTAGTCCACGAGTCTCCAGTCACGTCTTTTCTTAATTTTAACGTATGTGTTTGATCAGTTCGTAAAATATGATTTATTGAATAATCCGATAGATGGCTCTGAAATATGATTTTGACACATGCATCCTATCCAGCGTTGTACTGGTAAACTCGAGATTCCATTCATTTCAGTTTCAGTGTTTATATTTGATGTTACCTGGAACTTGATGTTATCAAGACCATTCCCAGGGAATTTTGTGTTTATTTGTTTTCTGCCGTTATCATTTGTGAAATTGTTACGTTACCCTTCGTGTATTGTTGAATATTATATTTGTTCAACACTTGCTATTAAATTAATATACAGGGTGGGGCACCGAAAACGAAACAGATCGAATATCTTCAAATCCCATGTGTTGTGAATAAAATGCAGAAACACGTCGATTTTTAATCCAAGGGGGACATCTTTCTATCATAACCTCAACTGTCATACCTCTCCCCCACCCCTGGTGCACCATCGCTGAAACAATTTGAATAGGGAAAGTAGTAAGTGTGACACATCATTAAAAAGGTAATTTCATAAGGTCAGCCATGACAATTTTTGCCACCTAACTTTTCATTTTTGCGCACTCTTGCGGGACAAACAACTGTTCCGTATTCCAAATTATTATTATTTGCAAGCTATTCTGACATAAATTAGGTGACGATGCATTATGGAATTTTTCTAAATGAAAAAACAAAATGGCGGCTCAAAATGGCGGACATGATTTGAAATTATGGTGCGATTCGATTCAAAATTGATATGTAGTGGGGAAGGTCGGAAATTATGATTTGTTTGTCAATGCGAAAAAATGAGATGTGGCTCCAAGATGGCGGACGAAATTTGTAATTCGGTCTGATTTGAATCAAAATTGGTATGTGGGGATTTTCAGGGTGAAAGATCATGATGTTTTTGTCAATGTAAAAAACCAAGATGGTGGGCGAAATTTGTAATTGTGGTTCGATTCGATTCAAAATTGGCATATGGGGGTTTTACAAGTTTTCAGTATGACTAAAATGAATTTATTCAATTGATAAAAAAAAAATAAACAAATGCGCTAAAAAGTAAATAATATATTTTTTCAGATGTGTGACTGAGGTTATTCTATACGTACAGAATCAAAATTTTACCTCGCAAAAATACCTATTTTGTACTCGCGGCAAGCTTTCGAATCTGTTACGCACAGAGTAACCTACGTTACACATATAAAAAAATGAGATTGCCTTTTCTCTCTTTTTCGTTTATTTGCCGTTATTTCCTTTTAGCGCATTTGTATAAAAGCTTTTTTTATCAATTTAAATAATCCAATTTATTCATACTGAAAACCCCCATATGCTAATTTTGACTCTAATCGAACCACAATTACAAATTTCGCCCGCCATCTTGTTATTTGCATCGACAAAAAAATCATAATTTCAAACCCTGAAAATCCTCACATACTAATTTTGATTCGAATTGGACCAGAATTACAAATTTCGTCCGCCATCTTGGACCATCATCTTGTTTTTTTTGCAGTGATAAACAAATCATAATTTCCGACCTTGAAAACCACCCCATATCAATTTTGAGTTGAATCGGACCATAATTGCAAATCATGTCCGCCGTTTTGGAGCCGCCATTTTGTTTTTTCTCTCAGAAATATTCCATAATGCATTGTCACCGAATTTATGTCAAATTAGCTTGCAAATGCAGTACCATAATTTGGAATACGGAAGTTGTTTTTCCGGCAAGAGGGCGCCAAAATAAAAATTTAGGTGGCAAAAATTAACATGGCTGAATTCCTTATGAAATTACCTTTTCAATGATGTGTCACACTTACTACTTTCCCTATTCAAATTGTTTCAGCGATGGTGCCCAAGGGGTGGGGGGAGAGGTATGACAGTTGAGGTTATGATAGGAAGATGTCCCCCTTGGATTAAAAATCGATGTGTTTTTGCATTTTATAAACAACACATGCGTTTTGAAGATATTCGATCTGTTTCGTTTTCGGTGCCCCACTCTGTATATATTATTGTACTCAGTATAGATAACAATTTAGTTGGTAAACACATTCAATCTCTTCATTCAATAATCGTTGTCTTTACAACACTTCGAACCTGTTCTGATTTCTGACAGCATATATGAAGCCCCATTTCGAAGAAATAAATTCAGTTTGAATAAATGAGCACAGGTGTAAAATGTACACACTAGTTAAGTGATATCTTCAATACAGAGACTAAATAAACTGATGATTACAAACATACTATTTGTTCCCTTGTGTGTCACCTTTTCACTGGTGAAGTGTGCGACACAAATGTCACCCACCTATTGGTTAAAATGAGTCGCCCAGTGATTGAAATTAAATAACAAACAATAACAAACACAAAGCAGTTTGCCCCGAAAATAATAAGGCAAAGGTGCTGTTCACCGGTAGTGTATTATGAGCTTCGTCCCAGTGATTTTGGCTTAAAAAATACACTGGACACCACATGTAGGTGAAAAGATATATTTCACTGAAATTCCACACTCATTTTTCAATTGAACCATGCCACAGTAGGTATTGTTCATGATGATTGAAGTCAAAATGACAAAATTGATATCAAGTTCACGTTCACTTTTTTACATTTATGAATAGTTCATTCAATTTATATCAAATAATAAACAAAAAAGTATGCACTTCATTTTTATTGAATGACATTGAATTTGTGAATAAAATATGCTACTCTGTTAAAAACTATCATTAGAAAATTTCAAGTACGTCTCTGCCATTCGTCCTGGCAGGGACGTACTTGAAATTTACTACTTCTATTCCTTGACGAAAATAAAAATCCTCAAGTATACCCCAAAAAAATGCAAGTTGATTGCAGGTGGCGCATTCGTACGGGTGTATTTTCTGCCTAGGTTCGTCGTTATCGGTCTGGATGTCTCGCGCGATTGTATCAAACGCGATTTCTACAGGCACTGGCACCTTCTTTCTCTATAAACAATGATATTAGATAGTCTCTCAGAGTCAAATTTATCATAATATCTTTTTGGAGTTATGGTGTTCATGAAATGCACTCAGGAGGTTTTGTTGGCAGTTTTTGTTATCAGCTGGATATTTGAGGAGGTGGTGTATAATAATAATACTAATTCGTTTAATCCAGTAAGACCATAATTACATAGCTTTGGATGTCAAAATGAAGAATATAAATCAAATACACACAAATTCTTATAAATTTTTTTGAAATAAACACAATTCGAGGAACCGTAGAAAGGTCCTGAAGACATTTAATATAATTATGACAAAATATTTATTCCTTGAATAGACCGTAAAAAAATTCTATGGAAATAATATAAACATTATAGTAATCGTCAGTGTGAAATATTAAAATAAACACATAAGACAAGCAGCCTTGTAAAACTATCACAATCATCACGACACATTTGAATATAATACCTGTTTGTTGACGTTGCTGCCTCGTAGTTGATCGTTTTGATTGATTGTTTGCAGTAGTAGTCCTTATTCTCAAAGTCTGGTACGTATCGTCCTTTTCTTGTTCTTTTATTTGTTTACCTTTGTTGTTCTGGTAATTCAAAATTATGCATACAAGAACTATTCTTAATTTTTCATTTTGTTGATATAAAAAATTTTCTCGTGCAGTCTCGTTCAAATTACACTCACTTTGTATTAGTTTCCCCGGATCAGTTTCTTACTATTACCTTTTCTTAAATTACTATCTACAATTCCAATCCTAAGAAGTTTCTTATTTTATTTCTAAAGATCAATAACATTGTAATCTAATTTATTTCTCTAGTCCTTCCCTATTTAATTCATACAGTTTTGCCTTTTTTTGTCTGTCATAGTTGTATCTAGTTTGTAACGTTTGTTGTACAGTGCGTTACTTTTTAAGTCTTAGTTTTTTGTTGGTGTTTTCAAATTTAAATTGTATTCAGTTCTATTTTGTTATTGACCATTAATTTTAAGAAATTAGGAAAAACATTTTTATTTAGTAATTAACACTGCATGATAAACTGAAAACAATATCTAAAGAAAAAAATTAAAGGAAATGTTCAATATGACCTCCTTGTCTTCGTCCGTAATCGTTTCCGGTTAAATTAGTGATATCTCCTCTGTAATTATGTCTTTCAGTCCTTGGATAGTCTGTGGCCTATTCCATTAACAGTTTGCTTTTTGAATAAGCGCACAACAAATGTAGAGGTGTCAAATCCGGAGATCTTGCTGGCCACTCAATAGATCCCCTTCTTCCAATCCAACGATTTGGAAATGTAATGTCGAGAAACTCACTCACGAAGATAATGAGGAGGCGCTCCATCTTGCTGAATCCAAAGTCACGAGATGAGGATTTATATCATCAGGAAAGAGTCTGGCTAATTCTGGAATTAACTCTAATTCTGTCATGGTTCTAATCCAAATATAAGGTCCAATACCGGTATTATTGATAATTCCTGCCATACATTGATCTTTTGTGGATACTGCGTGTGTGCCGCCACCATCCAATGAGGATTTTCTTCTGACCGGTACCAGCAGTTTTGTTTATTGATCGTGCCATTCAACTGGAAAGTAGCCTCAACAGAAAAAAGGATTTAATCAAAGAAATTAGGATTCGTGTCACATCTATTTAACATTTGGGAGTTTTCGAACATGTCCACTTTTCTCAAATTTATGAATAGTTTTAGATACAGTACCACGTGCTATAGGCGTTCTGTCTTCATACTTATCAAATATTTCACATACATCTTCGTGTGTTCGTGTCGTACAAATAATGTCGCAAATAAAACATACTCAAATTTCATAATATTATATTACCACACCTTTTAGTATTAAAATTTCAATTATTTGACGCTCTGTTAAATGTAGATTTGTATTTTCCTCTGATTTTATCGATGGTAAGCCTATTTTCAAAATACTATCACGACGTACTTACTTACTGACAGTAAAACCTACTTGATTTAACGAAATTAAACCTATATTCATATCATGTTTATCAGTACAAAAACAGCAAGGACTTTTTAAACTTTAACAAATGCAAATATCAACGGTTGCAATGAAAATGTTTTTCCTAATTTCTTAAAATTAATGGCCACTATTGGTCATTAACAGTTTGTATGATGCATCGGCAAAAAATTGTAAAATATACGGGTTGTCCCATTTAAAATTAAACATATTGTTCGTTTATCTCAGAAACTGTACATTTGGCAACGTCGAAAATATAAAATTTTAAATCGCTGGTCCATCTAATATACATAACCAAAATTGTATCTTCATGTTTCCATACTTTACGCGCGCACTGTATTATTTATATTATTATATTAAGTTTTACGCACCTACTATTCGATCAGGAAATTCCCTCCAAACTTCATAAGCGAATTCCACTTCATCCGAAGTCAACATGACGATATCATCGTCGATGTGCAAAACAGCCTCCGTCTCGATCTCCTTGTAGGGATAAAATCTATTCGATAATTTATTCGCTTTGGTTTTAATAATATTCACGGGTTTCGAAATTTTCGGAAATTCAGACACTGAAAAAAGTACTTTAAATAGAAATGCAGATAAAGTGGCGTTTTTTACGTAAGATGTGTTACTAGTACGATACTGATAACTAATCTTATGGTGGATTTATGCAGCTGTTTTAAGTCATAAGTCATGAGAATATTCGTCAACGATTGGTTGGAATTCATTGACGAATATTCTTCCTTGTGACTTAAAACTTATGACAGCTGCATAAATCCACCATTACTCATCAAAATAAGTGAAAACAACATACACTAAAGACTGAAACACAATAGAAGATTTATGTAACAAGCTTAAGATTTGCGATTTAGGATATGACGCAAAACAGAATCTTGAATTTTACCAATAAGACTCATTGTGCCTCAGCCTTTAACGTTAAAATAAATATAAGCAATTGAGAAAGTAAATTTTAGCTGCCAGCTGCCATTTTTTATGACCAAAACTTAGAAAACTGACATTTTGCATTATGGTTCATTTAGTATTGCTAATAAACGAAGTGACCATCAGCTTCCGCATTTGCGGTGGGTGTAGCCGCGGCAGCCACCCACGTACACATACAATTATATTTAAAAAAAACGAATATTAAGAAAGCTGATTCTTGGTTTGCAGGTTTATTACTATGTAAATAAACGAAAAAAAGTAATCAGCTGACTTTTTGGTGGGGGGGTGCACCTCAGCTTCACATTTAAACATGCAAAAAATATGCGTTGGTAAATTAATACTGAGGAAGCTGAAATTTGGGGAAGTGATAGTCAACTTTAACAGTTTCACGAAAGAAATAGTCCGCTGAGTTTTCCGCGGTCGAAAAGTGCTCAGCTGACCACTGAAAGATGCGGCGTATCGCTATGCGCGTGGACGCGTAGCATTCTGCACTGCATCAGCTGAGCACTTTTCCACTGCGAAAAGCTTATCGATTTTTTTTAGAGTAACTGTTGCAGGTAACTATTAGTTAGTTAACGAAGTTTCAGCTTTCTTGGTTTCCGATAACTAGTGATTTATATTATTTAAACAGTGCGTATACAGTAAATAAGTATACATTGAAGTATAAATAATAAAAATTTGTACACGCAAATGCCAATAGTAAAAATTCATGGATACGTAGATTTATAGTTAGCCCAGCAGACTAAGAGACCCGTCGCTTTCTGTAAACGGTTTATAGTTTGAAAGGCGCTCTTTTTATTCCCCTCCCCAACGTCCCTGGGCCGACGGCAAAGACCTACAGATGAGCGCTAACTCTGGGCTAACCTAGTTTTCTTTCCATTTTTTTTCTGGTTGGTGGGTCGTATTTCTGAGAGTTCAGTGATCATCCCTGATATTTTTTTTAATGTTTTTAAGATTTTTCCCCTATTATTTCAATTTTTTTATTTCCCCACCCCTCAAACTCTAAATGACGTCAAAAAAAATCAAAAAAATTCTATAAATTCAAGAAATTATCCAAACTACTCCGTGTTACCCGCAAATACCTCTTTCCGTTTTCGACACGCGCACAGCCTAAACGTAGGGTCGCATCAAAAAAAGTAATTCCCACCAATATTTCTAGAATGAGCTCCCATGGTCCCTAGGGCTATTTTAAAAATCGAAAAAATGTATTTTACCCCCTTGAACCCAAACATTTTTCACATTCCCCTTTTCCTCCTCGAGAAAAAAGTCAGAAACGGTCCCCTACAATCATAATTTTGTTTTCTTCTAATTTTTTGATTTTTTTTTATTTTTCAGGTAGCGCCCCCTCCAGAACATTTATTTTTTTGCAAACATTTTCTGCGTACGTTGCCACCGGTTTCTTTCCGAAATTCCTGCCCATTTGCTATGTAGCTTTCGGGGGATAGAGGGGGTGCAATTTTTCAAAATCGGAACGCCTGCCCTCTATAACTGCAAAGGAAGTTCTCAAATAGGTCTTCAGGAACGGAGATACGGAATTCCCCCGTACCTCCTTTTTTCCCTCACCCCTCCAAAATTTCAACCATAAACTTCAGAATTTCCAGTACTACCAAATGTTTATTTTGGATATTTCGTCTGATGATGCATAAACACAGCGCCCATATACGCACTGTTTAATTAATAAAATCACTTGTTATCGGAAACCAACAAAGCTAAACTTCTTAAACTAATAGTTATCTGTAACAGTTACCTAAAAAAATTGTCCGCTGAGCTTTTCGCAGAGGAAAAGTGCTCAGCTGATGCAGTGAAGAATGCTACGCGTCCACGCGCATAGTGGTGAGCTGAGCACTTTTCCACCGCGGAAAACTCAGCGGACTACTTCTTTTGTGAAACTGTTAAAGTCAACTATCACTTCCCCAAATTTCAGCTTTCTTAGTATTAATTTACTCAACGCTTATTTTTCGCATGTATAAACGTGAAGCTGAGGTACAACCCCCCAACCAAACAGTCAGCTGATTACTTTTTTTCGTTTATTTACATAGTAATAAACCTGCAAACCAAGACTAAGCTTTCTTAATATTTGTTTTTTTATTATGATTTGTGGTAAAACAGAAAATCTCAGGGCGTTTTGGTTTTGAGGGATCTTGAAACTGAATTTAAGTAATATCCAATACTCCAGGCAAAGGTGTTTTATTTCAGCGAAGTCTACAACTATGATATTGACTTCAAAATACATTCAGAGAAATAAATAAAATGAACAGACAAAACGTTCAGGCACGTACTACACCACACTCACCTATAATATTGACCAGGCGGCAACAAATAAAATATTCAACAATATTATATAGTTGCATAAAACCAAAAGGTTCAATTCATAATTCAGACTCTCATATCATTTCAGTGGAAGAAACATTCCTTTCGAATGCCCATGTTAAAAGAACCAAGGAAAGCAAATGAATTTTATCTTAACTCCAGAACGCTTTTTTGTATTTTCAAATATGCCACAAAAACTCGGCAACCAACTCTACCGACCTACCGTACCGAAGGTCACAGCAGATCGGTCGATCAGGGGACACAAATCCAGGAAGGAATAGGGTGTTTTGCTACAAATTGCACGTGTGTGGGTGGCTGCCGCGGCTACACCCACCGCTACCATGGAAGCTGATGTTCACCTCGTTTATTAGCAGCACTAGCCACAAATCTCATATTTCTTAAGATAATTCACTCCAAATGAAAGCTGCCTTCCGGGCTATGAAAGAAATAGTTAGTTACTTAGTATGAAAATCCCAGAAAATAGTAGAATATCAATAAATGATATTGAAGTCTCTTTTTCAAATCTACCAAATTTCTAAGTGTATTTGTTGATTATTTCACTCGCCGTATGAAACCCTCCTTTCCTGCAATATTAGGACCAATAAGGGACGTATGCCTCGATAATACGCAGTTCCTAGCTTTCGAGCCGGTAATACCACTATGTCGTTGTAACTTATTATCATCTTGCTACTAAAATGAATGTCAGTCTTACAGACTTCATGTCTATCAGGCATTATCTATTACTATTCAAGAATTCGCGACAGTGGAACTTTTTTTACTTTGTTGGTTCGTGAAATTATCTCAATAAATACTACTCGTGCTCACAAATCGATAATTCTGTCAGAAATCTTAAACTCGATCAAATTACTAATGGACTAATGTCCTAATGTCCTAATGGACTCGTGGTGTTACCAAGTGTAGTATATTTAAAGTCTAATTCACTCTAAAATAATGTATTTAACGAAATACAATGATTCAGTAACACAATACTCTAATTTATATAACAATCACGGAACTATTAATTTATATTCACTTCACTGACCGGCCCCCGACTGCCTGCGTGGTTCTGATAATACACACCGTTCATTTTCCTAGAAAGCTCGTGATATTTCTCGAAAAGCCATAGGAACGTTCTCGGATTAGACCAGATTATTCGCGAAGGGAAGCGCCTCGGGAGTAATTGACGGTCGGGCGCTGGCTACGTAAGAGTTCAGGTCCGGCATCGCCCGCAGCTTCGCCACACAAGTAATTTGATCTCGTTGATTTCTGACAGAATTACTATCGATAGTATTGCAAGCACTCGTGGTATTACCCCCGATAATTTCACTCGCAGTATGAAACCCTCCTTTCCTGCAATATTAGGACCAATAAGGGACGTATGCCTCGATAATACGCAGTTCCTAGCTTTCGAGCCGATAATACCACTTAGTCATGGCAACCACGTATCCAAACAAAAACGGGTAGGTAACTTTATATCATCTTACTACTAATATGAATGTCAGTCTGTCAGTCTGACAGACTTCGTGTATATCAGGCATCATCTATAACTATTGAAGAGTTCACGACAATGGAACTTTTTTTAATTTGTTGATTCGTGAAATTATCTCAATAAATACTACTCGTGCTCACAATACTATGTATAATTCTGTCAGAAATCTTAAACTCGATCAAATTGCTTTGAGGTAACACCACTTGTCCTAAAGGACTTGTGGTGTTACCAAGCAATTTGATCCCGTTGATTTCTGACAGAATTACTATCGACAGTAATATGGGTATGAACAGATATCGGGAATTGATTTACAAACTCCGTTTGTTTTTAGGATAACCTCAGCGATGTAATGATTGGCAAAATCATTAAAAACTGTCAATAGTTCCTTTACATTTTATAGACTTCATTTAAGAGAAAATGTTGTGCAAAAACGAAAGGTTTTTGTTACAAGGCACTTTTTTGGCTAAATACATTTCATAACTGACTAATTCCCAATGCCAAATGAGGGATCTTCGTATTTCCGCGCTGATACAGCCAGGTCAATTGATTAGGTAAGATAATATGGATTGTTTTCCTGTAAACCTGAATGGCCTGATTAATTGCAAATTTGACAATTCGTTCTGGGTTTTTTCGGTAAGTGAATCTGTTCAGAGCAGTTTTCTTAGTTTTTTTCGAAGTGAAACATCCCCGCATAAATGAATAATAAGTTGAGCAATGAAGAAAAAATGGAGATTGTTCTAATTGTAGGTGAAAATTATAAGACAAAAAGGGGCGGCGTCCTAATAAACATGTTAACTACTCCACTGTGAGCAGGATTTTGAAAAAAATCAGAAGTACAAGCAGTGTCTAAAATAAGTTCAAAAAACCTCATAACCCTTGGATAAATGATGAGGTAATGCAAACTGTTATCGAGAATCCAAGAACTTCTCTTCGAGAAATCGGCCAATAGAAAATCATGACATCCCCATCATCGGCTGATAGCGAATAAGTTTCGGGCTTTTAAACCTATAGTAATTCATAAACTGCAAGAACGAGATTATGATGATAGCCTGTATTTTAGATTTTGGGTGCAGAGGCGAATAGAAGAAGATAGATCATTCATCCAGTATGTGGTTTTCATCGACGAAAGTACATTCACATCAAATGGAATTGTTTGTTCTCAGAACTGCCGGTGGTGGGCGGACGAGAATCCCCATTTTGCCATAGAGGCACTTGACCAATACTCATTCAAAACGAATGTCTAGTGTGGTATATTCAGCAACCAAATCATTGGTCCAGAATTTTTAAGAGAAAACCTAAATTATTATAGGTACCTGCTTCTACTTCAAACCCATCTGCTTGATTTAATGGACAATATGCCATTAAACCTGCGCAGAAGAATTTATTTTCAACAGGATGGTGCTCCAGTACACTCTACAGCCAAAGTGCGTGATTTTCTTGATCACTTGTTTCCTCGTAGACTGATCAGATAATATTGACCTCCTAGATCTCTCGATCTAACCCCATTCGATTTCTTTCTATGGGAACATTTAAAATCTGAGGTTTATAAACACAGACATTTCAAAGATCAAGAACACCTTGAAAATACGAGAAGAGAATGCTGCCCAAGTTCCGCCAGTTATGTTGAGGAATGGGAAATATAAGGACGAACCATCATGTGCATCGAAAGGAACGGAGGACACGTTGAGATTTTATTTTATTTTGTTTATTACTGATCATTTGATTCATTTTGTTGTTCAATTTAGTTTTAGATTTCATATCATGTGATGTGTTGATGTAAAATTTCATTCAAATTTTACTTATTTTCCGCAAAAAATAACTTTTAAGATTTGGCTTATTTTGAAAAATGCCTTTTTTCAAGAAACTGAAAATCACTCAGTATATCTAATAGGGTCTAAGTAGTTTTCAAGTCAAGCCTAAGTTGATGACATTTTTTTTTATCAAAAAGGAAGATTTTTTCCATTTGTTCGTAATTTTTGAACGTCATTGTATATCATTGCTGTTATGTATAGTACCAGAAATTATTGCAAATATATTCAGTTACTAGTAATCCAAGTTTATCATTTCATAAATAAACTAATAATAGATTAAATTCACTCAACTTGTAATACTTACACGGTGGCGGGTGTTTTTTCTGATTATTCCATATAACTATGACTTTCATAAGACTAGGAACTTTAGACAATCTTTCGATCAAAGTAAACAGACTTTCTACTCTATCGTACGTTAAAATAACAGCAGTGAAACCGTGAGATTTCGGTGAAGTGATAGGAAAAAACAGCGGATTCGTGTTGATCTGAAAAAAAAACAAAAAACATTATTAGAAAGAATCTACCAATAAATACTTGTTGTTTATGCATAAATTGGGCCAATATGCAGAAGCTGGGAGAACATACAGTTCAAATTTGAAAGTTGTGTAAGACAAAACATTGTTTTGTCTCTTTCTGAATTTTGTGTCATGCCCGAAAAGACCCGACTCATTTTTGTCCCCATGAGCGTCGCCAGGATGAAAGTCAGAGGGGGCCAGGTACTCAAAATTGTAATTTTTCAAGGAACTACAAACAAAATGATCAAATAAAAAAATGTTTAATGAGACAACATTATAACACCAAAAATAAAAATCACAAAACTATAATTACCTTAAGAAGTGGAGGTATATTATTTGGTGCCTATGAAACAAAATATTTATATACTAAAATTACCTAAAAAAAGAATAGTATATTCTGTAACAAGGTTAGAATGAAAACTCGATGCGAGTGGAAAGTTCCGAGCACGAGCCGAAGGCGATTGTGAGGAACCACGAGCATCACGAATTTTCATTCTAACCGAGTAGCACACTATACTTTCTCCACGATCAAAGATAGGAAACGTGACAGCAATAATTTTGACACTTACTCAAATTTTGCCACTACGATGACAATCAACTGCGTCAAGGCTAATGTTATTATTGCTAACCAGTGTGAGAATATTATTCTATCACAAGAGAGAGAATGTAAATACATTTAAATTGCATGGGGGCAGAGGTGTTGCAGAATATATCTTCAATCTCAAGAGAGAGAATTTCAGCATTCTGTAATCAAATTTGATTTCAGAATTGGCAAATTATGTGATGATCGTGGAGAAACATTATTTGAAAAAAAAATTCAATTTTCTTCGGTCTGAACCAAATAGGTTAATAGTTCATCATACATATTCCTGACAGTCTCTGTTCCGTCATAGCAGTTCTCTGCCACGTCTTTACTCTTCTTAAGGTACAGAACATGTTGTTGGAGGTATAGTTAAAAATATTGTAATGGCTTTTAGTATAGAGGGGCGAAATGCACACTCGTTTGAAGCCACATTAGAAAAATCGAAGTTTTCATACTTCTCATCAACTGTTCGATTTTTCCAAATTGTGACCCAAGTATCATATGCTGCATAAAAATTGTCCAACTCATACTTTTTTATCAGAGTTTGTATAGAATCCTAATTAATAACCTTTTTTTCTTAATATTTATTGGGTTTAATAAAAACAATGAAAAGGCTACAGACGAATCTTCCGAAAAGCGAGAAGACAATGATGTTAGCAATGAATCTAAATAAGGCAGGAAAATGTTGAGTCTGAAATATTCGTCAGTTGATGAAGTAGGGATATTAGATCGATACGTTTGTTTATTCACTATTTTTGGAGATCTAATGTCAATATCAAATATTTCCGAAATATCTTTTGCGTCTTTGAATAATGCTGAGAATCGTGCAACTGAATTTTCCCGATCTATTTCAAAGACTCAAGATAGTTCATCATGTTTTTTCACAGAAAGCAAATCAATACTCACAACTTGGAGTTTATTAGAGATTGGTTCTAACTGAGAAGAAAATTTTTTCATAATCACTAAAGAAATAATAAAATTCGAAGAAGACATTGTAGATAAAAGTTGAGAAGCAGTAGTTCTCGTTTCAAAAAGTACTTCATTTGAAACTATGGTTTGCGTTGCTGAGAGTACGTCGAGAATTTTATAAGAAAACATTCCTATGTATTTATACGGGTGTGAAAGCAACAACGGTTTTCTTAGCAACGGTTTTTAAATTTTTTTTTGCTTATGGTATTTACAAACGACCGTTGCTCGAGGTGTTTTGACAGGAATTAATTATTCTTAAACTGCTGAATAGGGTGCTGAATGGGGTGAAATAATTTTTGAACCAAAAACTACCCTTCAACATCCCTTCGAAGTAGAAACATCTTGAAACTGTTGAAATACCCGTTGCTCGAAGTTTTTTGACGAAAATAAGTTATTCTACACCTGCTGAATACATTTTATAGTGTGAGATATTTTGTGAACCAAAAGCTACCCCTCAACATCCCTTCGAATTAAAAAAATCAGTTGAAATACCCGTTGCTAGAGATTTTTTGATGAAAATGAGTTATTCTACACTTGCTGGATACGTTCTATGGAATGAAACATTTTGTGAACCGAAAACTACCCCTCAACATCCCTCCGAAGTAGAAAAATCGTGAAACTGTTGAAATACCCGTTGCTCGAGATTTTTTGATGGAAATGAGTTATTCCACACCTGTTGAATACGTTCTATATTGAGGGGTAATTTTTGGTTCACAATATTTTTCACCCTATAGAACGTATCCAGCAGGTGTAGAATAACTCATTTCTGTCAGAAAACTTCGAGCAACGGGTATTTCAACTGTTTCAAGATTTTTTTACTTCAAAGGGATGTTGAGGGGTTGTATTTGGTCCGCAAAATATTTCACCCTATAGAACGTATCCAGCAGGTGTAGAATAACTCATTTCTGTCAAAAAACTTCGAGCAACGGGTATTTCAACTGTTTCAAGATTTTTCTACTTCGAAAGGATGTTGAGGGGTAGTTTTTGGTTCACAAAATATTCCACCTTATAGAATGTATTTAGCGGGTGCAGAATAACTCATTTCCATCAGAAAACCTCGAGCAACGGGTATTTTAAGTGTTTCAAGATTTTTCTACTTCGAAGGGATGTTGAGAGGTAGTTTTTGGTTCACAAAATATTCCACCCTATAGAATGTATTCAGCGAGTGCAGAATAACTCATAACCATCAAAAAACCTCGAGCAACGGGTATTTCAACTGTTTCACGATTTTTCTACTTTGAAGGGATGTTGATGGGTATTTTTGGTTCACAAAATATTTTACCCAATAGAACAAATTCAGCGGTTGTAGAATAACTCATTTCCATCAAAAAACTTCGAGCAACGGGTATTTTAACTGTTTCAAGATTTTTCTAGTTCGGAGGGATGTTGAGGGGTAGTTTTTGGTTCACAAAATATTTCAACCAATAGAACAAATTCAGCGGGTGTAGAATAACTCATTTCCATCAAAAAAACTTGAGCACCGGCTATTTTAACTGTTTTAAAAAATTTCTACTTTGAAGGGATGATGAGGGGTAGTTTTGGTTCACAAAATATTCCACCCTATAGAATGTATTCAGCGGGTGCAGAATTACTCATTTCCATCAAAAAACCTCGAGCAGGACTCTCAGCGAACCCGACAAAAACAGAGATGATCCTGTTCACTAAACGGAGGAAAAAAAATGGATTCAGGCCACCTATCATGTTTGGGCAAGAGCTGGAGCTAGTTCAGCAGGTCAAATACCTGGGGGTGGTCCTGGACTCCAAACTTTCATGGAGGCCGCACGTAGATAGGGCTATTCAAAAGTCGGTAGCAATCCTATGGCAACTGCGGAGAATTGTAGGAAGTAATTGGGGCACCAATCCAGAGATCATGCGCTGGCTGTACACGGCAGTCGTAAGACCAAAGATCCATTATGGGTCAGCCGTGTGGTGGCCAGGCGCACAGGGTAGCACAATAGGCCGAAAACTCACCAAGGTTCAGAGGTTGGCCTGTTTGGTAATAACAGGCGCAATGAGAACGACTCCAACCGCAGTGTTGGAGGTACTGCTGAGGCTGCCACCACTTCCAGTCTGGATCAAGAAGGAGGCAAGCAGCCCATTTGAGGATGCGGAACTCGGGAGTCTGGGTGAACGAAGGAGCGATGATAGGTCATGCAGAAATCGCGAAGTGGGCGGAACAGGAGATCCCTATCTCTGCCCTCAGAGTGAAAAGCGCACAAGACAGACTGCGATGGAATAGAGAGTTTAATCTCAATATTCCGAGCAGAGAACAATGGGAAGGAAACACGGTGGAGTTCAGCACAGGAAGCCTAATATGTTATACGGACGGTTCGCGTCTAACTGACAAACAGCCTTCGGGTGCCGGAATCTACCTGGAGGGAAGAGAAGTACGAGAGAGCTACGCTTTGGGTAGATATACAACAGTTTTTCAAGCTGAAGTGTTCACCATCCTATCCGTAGCTACGAGAGAAGAGGTGAAAGATTGATCCGAACAGAGAATTTATATCTGTTCGGATAGTCAGGCAGCGCTCAGAGACATTCTCCAAACAATAACAACATATCCACTTTTTCACTTTGAGTATACATTATTTTGACGGACAATTGAACTAAAATTTAACGAAAATAAAGAAAATTTTACCTTCTGCTCTTAAAGCTATGTCACTGTCATAACCTAAGTGACTGTTTTGTTCTCCAAAGAAGATTTGATCGAAATAACTGCAAAATATTATGCATCATGCCTATCCTCGGCACACTTGACAAAAGTAAATAAATTATTATGAAGTATTTTCCTCAGTAATATTTAATTTATGTTTGTAATCCAATCGCAAATAAATTAGTATTGTTAGATTCGTCAAAATATCATTTTTTCGGAAAGTGCTTACAAAAGTGAATGAATTATTATCCATGGCACACTTGACAAAAGTAAATAAATTATTATGAAGTATTTTCCTCAGTAACATTTAATTTATGTTCTTATTTGTAATCCAATCGCAAATAAATTAGTATCGTTAGATTCGTCAAAATATCCTTTTTTCGGAAAGTGCTTGTCAAAAAATGGTCGCCCTTTGAAAAATAATAGTTAGACACGAAAATGTAATTTTGCCAACTTGTCTTATTCATATTTATCATACTAGTCACTAAAACTTCGCGATTGTAATATTCTGATATCACCTGAGGTCCTTAGATTAGTTTACTTCCGATCATGGCCACCTAGATGTAATTTCAAAAGTGACTCCAAAAAAATTAAGTAGACATAAAAACTTTCGAAAATGTCACATTCTGATCTAGAATTGTCTCAGAAATCCAAAAATGTTACAATATACAGGGTGTTCCATTTAAAAATTTAGAACCGCAGCCATTTCCGGTGAAACCGGAAGTGACCTGAAAGTGAAAAATATGTGAAATCTCTCCTCTTTACCTATTTACCTATACCAAATCTCATTTTGATACACCTAATGGTCTAGAAGTTATGACTTGTCTAATAGATTCGTTGACACCCGGTATATAATATTGCCAAGCAACAATAAGTGCAGTTGTCAACTTTGACATATGATATCAGACTTTCATTCAGTTTCTGTAAGCAAGAATCTACAACAAACACCGACACTTTTCTATTCATCAAATCATAAAAAGGTTGCTCTTTCATTACATATAAATATTACTTACAAATAATTCAATTTTATATTGTTATGTTTTTTGTAAGTATGGTTCCTTCTATCAAGTTTAAATAAAAATTATTCAATAAGTTATAATTTTTTATATTCGTTGCTATCTGATGTGAAGCTCGTAGGAAAAATGTTGTTCCTAACACGTGCGCAAAGTGCCTTTTCCGCACGCAAAAACTTATTCGAACTTCGCTTCGCGTCTTTCTCCTAACTGCGGAAAAGTAACACTTTGCGCACTTGTTGGGAAAATAACTATTTTATAACGGAGACCAAATTAAGCCAGTAGGTTGATTGAATTTTAAAATAAAATACCAAAATAAAGAAACCTCCGAGCAATAAAAGATATAGAGGTGCCATTTCTATATAAACAACACACGTTCACAGCATAAGTAACAATCAGCACTGACACTCTGACTGGCGGGAAAAGTTCGCGCACACCCTTTGCGTCGATGAGTCCGTCATTTTGCGAGGTGTCGGCCCGGAATATTGTGTTTGAATTTGTTGAATTCGGGAAGTGAATATTGTGAGGGAGATACAGATAATGTATAGCTGAAAATTTCAGATTTTCCCAAAAACAATGATGTGTCAGACTCAGAAGTTGTTGATAATCATAAATTTGCTGTAATGGACACTGATTATCAAATTAATGATGTGCTCCAGCAAAATATTATGAAATATATTTGGGAATATTTGATTAAAAAATCATTAAAAATTCATAGTTGCAAAATTTTTTCAAGCTTTTCAAAAACACATTGTGATTTAGATGATGAATCTTTGTATTGTTATTTTAGAGCATTTCAAAATGGAAAATTGACACCTTTGGGAACTTACGGATGCCCAAGAATGATTTTGTTCATTTCATTTCCTCCTTGGACTAAGTATGCTTTCAAAGCAATTTTGAAAAATTTATTGTAGGAAAAAATGTAATTGCAGAATTTGTATCTGTATTTGAACAATGTATGTATACCCACCCATGTGAAAACTTCCCAATGTCACACCTCTTGAGGTTATATACTAGAGTAAGATTATTTTATACTTCGAAGTATATTAATAGTAATTTCAAATGTCACAAAAATATTGAGAAAAAAAAGAAGAAAGAACAAAATTATAAAATGGAAACATGAATAAAAATCTGAAAACGGACTATTGGTATTTATATTTTATTTTCCTTTGATAGTTGCTATCAGCTGGCTACCTTCGAAAATCTGAAAGCATCCCTACTACTGAAATATTTCATTCGGGGGTCGATCAGATTGTATGAATATTAAAAAAGCACCCCACAAAGAATGTGTAAAAGCTACTTAGATTCATTACAGTTCAGTTTTGTTTCGATAATTTATGTTTCTGAAATAAAAATGGGGATCTATCATATAAAAAAACCTTTTATACAAATAAATCACACGAATTATTACATCAAACGAAATTCCTTCTAATATTCCATGATTAGAAATGAATACATTTCATCAGTCATATCGATGCACTTTTATTGTTTTTGCTGCCTAATATAAACTTCCGGAAAAATAGGTAGCTCTATCGCTGCTGACGTGCAGTGTATGTCACGTAGGATGACCCCTTTTGTACAGTGAGTTCATTTCTAGTGAATCTATCGATCCTGAAAATTTCATGATTCTTCGTCAAAAATTACGGAACATACGAGTTTGTTTTCATGAGAAGTGAAACACACTGTATATTGCAAAAGACTTTGGTGAACTGCAACTCAGTGAAGTTACAATCATACGTACATTTAATTCAAAGAATTACTTCAAGCTGATTCTGAACTTGTCCCTGAATAACATTGCAAAATAAAACA
This sequence comes from Chrysolina oricalcia, assembly GCA_944452925.2. Taxonomy (NCBI): domain Eukaryota; kingdom Metazoa; phylum Arthropoda; class Insecta; order Coleoptera; family Chrysomelidae; genus Chrysolina; species Chrysolina oricalcia. Next base: position 50,902,237 of record OX101823.2, on the reverse strand, counting down.
ACCTGTTTTTAAATACAAAACATTATTGGCCCAGGAAAATTATCGACATAAGAATTACTTTTATTGATTTTGGATCCATTCTAATATTTAGTGAGATTTATCGATTTTTTTTTTAAATCGGATCTGGAAATCTTCGAGTGCGGATCTGTCCGAAATCATTGCGCGAGTCTTGCCCTCACAACAGCACTTCCCAACATGGCGTCTAGATACTTTTCAACATCAAAGGCGGCATGGCATGGCCGAGTGTCAGTGCTGATTGTTACTTATGCTGTGACACGTTGTTATGATACTACTATCCCTTGTGATATATTGTTGGTGAGGAGTAACCTCCTAGTTCGGAGGGGGAGATTTGTTATTGTTATGATATTCGAATGTAAGATTACAACCAGTGCCGGCGTGCTGATAAATTTTTTTCATGTTATATTTTTATCTCTAGACGACAACATGCCTGGTTGGAAAGCACGTGTGTTGTGAAGATGTCAATTGTGCGAAAAATTAGATTCTTGCTGACAAGGCATACAATAAGGTCATAAATACTGAAAAAATAAATGAAAGTACTAAAGTAAAAAAGTTAATATATTCAAATTGTTGGATCACATCAGTAATCTATACACTGTACCAACACTATCTATATATGATATACATGCATTATAATACACATTAAGAATTTACACATAAATTATAATACACATAATAATTTACACATACACTATAATACACATAACGGATTACATTCAAATTTATGTTGAAAGTGTATCATTGAAATACTCATACAAAGTGTAGTAAAATCCTCTTTTTCTTATGTTTTTTTTCTGAATTTAGATTATTGGTATTCTGGGGCAGATAATCAAAAAGTGTTTTAGAGTTATCAAAAAGGAATGTCTCTACTTATGTAGTTAGGCTCAGGGAGCGATCGATAGTATAAGTCTGCCTGGTGGGAAATCGAGAATTTCTCATGTAGTTATTATTTTACTTCTGTTTCTTAAACATCAAACAGGTGAGAGTCATTAAAGTTTAAGAGTTGATTAGGAGTCGACATGTATCTCTGAAGACATCTCAGACATACCAAACAACACCTCTGTTTTGATGCTTATTGTAAATCGTCTGTCCAGTTTGAAACAAATTAAAATTTTGTATTGCATTCTTCTATTCTTTTGCTGAAGTAGTCTAATTTTTGTATCTGACGGATTATAGTTCTCGTTGCTACTTCTAAACACTTTCTTCTGGTATCATCTGTGTCATACATTTCAAACACACACACATAACTGCCAAGTTATTATAATGTTATAGTTGCAGAACAGTGAAGTAAATTCCATGTCCGACAAATTCAAAGTAAAAAAATATCACTGAACTACCTATCGTCGTTGATACTGTAATACGAGCAATATGTCCAGAAACATTCATTTTATAGAAGACTGTAGATGATAACTACTAAGGACCATAGCAGTCGATGCCAAAACACCAAAGAAAAAAAATAACTACTACATAAGAATTTCTACTGGTCATTGTTTTGGAATTCAAAGTATAAAATAATCGCGCGTAGAAATTTTTATGTAGTACTTATTTTCATTTTACAGTGTCCTGTGAAATTAATGTTTCGTGACATAGCTCGTATAGCAGTATCCAAGAAGACTAAAAACAAGGAGTGTTTGATTCCCATAAGACAATGGGGATACTAGTAGAAAGAGATGAAAGAACATTTGTGACGAAATGTGACGTAGTTATACATGTCATGGCCGCCGTTCTCTATAGACAGTGACGGACTAGCTCTTGGTATATGAGAGTTACTGCTGACAGTTTTGTTGCTTGATTCGAGTTCGACCCTGTACTCATACCCAAGAACGTCACTATGAAGCGTTGATGATACAAGTTTCTGATTGGCTAGAGCTTATTAAACCCTCCTTGTTTTTAGTCTTTTTCAGCAGTATCAACTACGCTATGTTTTAAGTACTCGAAAGACATTCCAACAAGACAGAAGAGTTGAGTTTGCTTATTTACTTCCTAGTGTACCTACACTGCAACAAGTTTTTTCCTAATTATTGATAGGTAATCGTTTTTAGGGTCGACTTAAATAGTAACAATGTAGCTATTTCAACAAATAGTGTATTTTTGTCTCAAAATCGGGATTATGCCATGCTGCCCATGGTTTGATTTGACAAGACGATAAATAAGTCGTAAACAAACATGATCGCCAAGTTAAGAGTGAATATAACATGGAATTCCAACCTGGTCCCCGAGTGCAAACGGATATATCCGACAATGCCCATTTTTTACATGATTCGGGCAGAGATGTTTGTAAACAACGTCGGGTATGTTGCTTTCAAGAAAGAGACAGAGAAGCCCTCTCTATATCTTTTATTGCTCGGAGAAAGAAACTTTTTTGAAGTTTCTTCTGGTTAGGCACGGAGGACCCCCTATTATTAGTAAAACAGCTATGATTTACTGACAGGTGAAGAAACCGCCTGCTGGGCATGAAATAGCATTCATGGTGTTGCCCCAAGTCACCTGGATGTAGTTTTAGAATTTTTTTGTTCTTCTGTTATTATTTCTAGCTTCGTTGTGAAACCAAAGTAATCTTGTTGACATCTTTATAGTTTTCGTTTAACGCGAGGCGGGTGAGGCGGGCACTGAAACCCGACTCCTGTTAAACTAGAAAATAAAAACAAACGAATAAAGTTGATAACCTTACCTCAGCAGGCCTCAAATTGAACTGGTCGTAAGTCCTGCTCAGATGGGGATACACCCGATCTTGTATAATATCCAACGTGGTCAAAACAATCTTCTCCATATCGGAAAAATACGTCTGATAAACGAACAGCATCCCCTTCTGCATCTCCCTTATACGTTTCTCAGAAACGGCGTTCAGCACTTCCATCAGACTATCCAGATGACTCTCGATGATGAAGACGCAGAAGTGCCTCCAGTCGATGATGCTGTTGAAGGGCATCACGCCGCCATCTACCACTATCACGGGAATGCAGTTGGCGGCCATGGCTTCCAGCAGCACGAACTGTCCCATACGCTCTCCGCGAAACACGAGGCAGAAGATGGTTTTCCGCAGGACGTCCGGGTAGGAAAATCGCTTTCCCGATTCGATATCGCATCGTTGAGTATATTTGTGATCGTGGCAAGCGTCGAGCATCAGCAGGTATTCGTTGTGTCGGTACCTGAGCTTCTGCAGTTCGGTCAGAAAATACGGATCTATGTTGAGCTGGGAAGACGTGACTAGCCAAGATCTGGAAAGTTACTTCATTGTGTCAGCTACGTTGAAAGGAGCAAACGTTAAAAGGAAACAATGTTAAAAGTAGCAAACGTTAAAAAGAGCAAACGTTAAAAGGAGCAAACGTTAAAAAGAGCAAACGTTAAAAGGAGCAAACGTTAAAAGGAGCAAACGTTAAAAGGAGCAAACGTTAAAAGGAGCAAACGTTAAAAGGAGCAACCGTTAAAAGGAGAAAACGTTAAAAGGAGCAAATGTTAAACGGAGCAACCGTTCAAAGTAGCAAACGTTGAAAGAAGAAAATGAGAGATCTGGAAAATTACTTTATTTTTCAGCTACATCAAAAGGAGTAAACGTTAAAAGGGGCAAACGTTAAAAGGAGCAAACGTTAAAAGGAGCAAACGTTAAAACAAGAAAACGAGAGATCTGAAAAATTACTTCATTTTATCAGCTACATCAAAAGGAGCAAACTTTAAAAGGGGAAACGTTAAAAGAATCAAACTTCAAAAGAAGAAAATGAGAGTTCCCTCAAAAATATTAGTTTTGAAAATTATCATTTTTTATATATCATAATAATATTCGTAGTATTTCCAAAAATTTTGAGGAAGGAAAGATAATTATTAACAAGTTTGAGAAAACATTTAATTTTAAACTCTCAATACAACTTTGTTCAACAAAGCAGAATATGATTTAATATACAGAGTGTTTCCGAATAAGTGCAAACGTTTTTAGAGGGCGATTGAAGAACTTTGATATCGCAACCGATGTGAAGTTAACGGCCACTTTCCAACTGTTTTTATCTAGCAGCAAAACGACCACGAATTTTTGGGCATTACAAAAACAACACAAAAATAAAAACATTTCAAAAGTACAAACATTTTGAAATGTAAAAGTTATTAAAGCACGTTTTTTAACTACTGGCCAGATGAAGTAGAACAGCAAAAAAATTGTCTAATTTTGACTAGCTATAACTTGGACATTTCTTGGCCGATGTTGGATTTTCAACCAAAGGTGGAAAGCGTCATCCTTCTCTTGTACAGGGTGAGAATTTAAAGCCGATAAACATTTCAAGTTTTTGACCAATAATTTGGGAAATGTGAGGGCTACTAGAATTTTTTTTAGATGTTGGTTGATTTGTTGGGCCGATACCTCGAGACATCATAGAAATATTTTTGATAAATTGCATTGCTATGGATATATTTCCATTTTATGAAATTCCGTATTTATTTTAAAATGTGGCATTTTTTAGTTAAACAATAGCAGCCACCATCTAAACTGCAACAAGGATATTTCTGCTGAAGATAATTAACACCAGTGATGCGCAAAAAGGGGTTTATGATATTTAGAAACGAAAATTCGTTTTTATTGAAAAAATTCAACAGTTTTATTGATCGTTACAGTCAAAAGGTGCCATACCTTTAATTAGCATGATGCTGACAAATTCAGAGGCGTGCAAAAGAGGATTCTGTAATGTAGACAAATTAAAATTCCAGTTTTATTTTTTTTTACTCTTTTACTTATTTGAGATGAACATCCATGTAATTCATTGGTGTATAAAAGAGGATCCATTATACAAGTTTTATTCGTATGAAAACATTTTTAATAATTTTATTAAGTGTTGTTCTTTTTTCGCCCAGTGAAAATTTTTTTAACATGTTTTGACCATGTACGGGCCTACTGGTAGTGTCAGTAAGCAGTAGTAGGTACCTTTGTTATCTTCTATATTTATCAATTCTGCATTGGAATGTCAAAACTTTTTTTTTGCATGTTGATGTAAATAAAAATGTCACCAAGGAAATAAGGTTTTGACATTAGATTGCATTTTAAGTCAAAACAAATATCAATTATTGTTATCGTCTAAATGCCACGAATTATCAGTGCAGATTTGGTGAAAATTTTTAGATTGCGGCAAAGAAATTATACAATAAGAAAGATTGCCGACTTACTTGAGGTCAAGAAATCAACTGTAGGAAGAGGTTTGCAAAAAGAAGCTAACACGGTAATGTTGCTTACCGACACGGCGAAGGAAGTCGAAAAATAACAAATCCCCGTCAGGACCGAGCAATAGTACGCACTGCAATCAGATATAGGGTTTGGAGCGCACCTGCAGTTCTAGTATAGGTATATTTGGAGATGTTGAGCTAAAACCTCAAATTAAATTGGGCCCTTTTGATTTTTTAGATTCTAGGAGGAATAAGTCTAGCAACTCTTCATAAAAGTACGGGCACGGATTTTCGAAATTTTGGGACTTGAAACTCAAAAATATTTTGAATCGCGAATAACTCGAAAACAATGAGGACAAAAAATGTAAAGCACAAAATTCTCTACAAAAAAGTATCCTAGGTATTTTTTCCTAACCTCAAAATGTTCACCTTAAAACGGGTTTAAATACTCAATAACAGTTTGAATCGCGAATAACTCGAAAACTACGAGGAATTCGAAAAAAAGACCCGAAGCACAAAATGTAGAGCACAAAATTCTCTACAAATTGGTCCCTAAAAATTTTTCCTAACCTCAAAATGTTCATCGTAGAATGGGTTCATGTACTCAAAAACACTTTGAATTGCGGATAACTCGAAAACTATGAGGATTTCAACACAAAATGCCGGCACAAAAAATTTAGAGCACAAAATTCAGAACAAGAAAGGTTTCTCTTTTGTCCTAACCTAGGAAAATATTTTGATTCAATTAGATTTATGATCCACAATTTTTGCACTGGCCCCAATGAACAATCCAATTTTTTTATGTGAAAAACACCGTGAAGACTACAGAAAGCAGTACGCACTTGACAAATGTTTACTACACAAAACACGTGGTCTATCATAAGATATAATTATGAGTTCTGTGGTCTGCACACGTGCGTGGTTATCGGTGATAATGGCTGTGGTTGCCGAATTCTTCGCGGGAAATAGACGATAAGAAAGCTTGGTTTAAAAATACGATTAAACCAAGTAATTGAATACAATGTAACTACCCGCAATCGATTCTTTGTAACGTGTTTTCACAAATACAACATGAATTTTTCGAAGAAACTTACTCTTGGATAATTAAGGAAATATTTACGGAAAAATGGGACATTTTGACCTTTCTATGCATTTTCAAAATCTTCATAATGAGGATACATCATACTAAGAATGTTTTTATATGAACTTGAAGCTGAGATTCTACGCTTCAAAATGAATACCCTCATCTTTGGATAAGAGAAACTATTAAAAAGTCTGTGAATATCGAAATAATAATCAATCGAGAACGAAGATCGTGTTCATGATCGCGTTTTTTGAAAGTTAGTTCATTTGAAACCAAGAAGTAACTCAAGTATGTTATATACATGAAAATATTGATAATAATACGAACGACAAATCTCTCGTTGGATTTGCTTGTTTATATTGCGAGTGATGGAATATATTCATTGAAACTTCAAGGGCTTGTGTGGCCAATATACCTCTTCATCTCGCAAGATTTTCGAAAATTTCCTATGTCGAAAATTATGCTACCTTACCGGAGTACAAAATAGAGAACTTACCCATCATTATGCATTTTGATTCTTTGAAAACGGAGTAGTTTTCAACGAGTTAGAGCAATTTTAATTTGCGCTTGGGATGTAAATTTGCTTGAATTCGCACCGGCGGGAATTCGCGAGCGGGTGCTCCGGCTTTCGGCTTTGACAGAGAATTACTCAGAAATAGTGGCTCCAACGAAAAAATGACTGGAGACCTTTTTTGTAGAAAATTTTGTGCTTCACATTTTTTTTAGAATTCCTCATGGTTTTCGAGTAATTCACGATTCAAAATATTTTTGAGTTTCAAGTCCCAAAATTTCGAAAATCCGTGCCCGTACTTTTATGAAGAGTTGCTAGACTTATTCGGTACCCCAAAACTTCCCAGAATCTAGAAAATCAAAAGGGCCCAATTTTTTTTTGGGTCTTATCCTATTTAGCCTGTACTATTGTTTCAGCAAACACTTTCAGAAGGCGCCTACATCACTTGGGTTTAAATGCTCGTCGTAGGGCAAAATGCCCACTTTCAACAAATATTCACCGGGCGAACAGAAGAAGATGGTCCGAAGAACACATGCATTGACATAATCGGTTATTTCGCTGATGAATGTCGTTTCAACCTGTATAATTCCGACGACCGTTTGTTAACTTGGAGACGAGCAGAACGTTTCTTAGATGAAAACATGCGTCCACAAGTGGCATTTGGCGGTGGTAGATTGACAGTTTGGGACGGTTTTCAACACAAGGGAAAGACAACTCTTATGGTGTTTCGAGGCGATGCTAACAGCAGAGTCTACCTGAATGAATGTCTGATTCAGGAAGTTTTTCCGCATGCTCGAAATTATGGCGAAGATTTTGTTCTTGTGGACGATAATGCTCGGCCTCATCGGGCAGTATTAGTAGTATTATTTTCCATTATATAATTTTTATACTCCAAAATTGTTATGTTTACCCAGATGGAAATAAAGACCTATTATTATTATTATTATTATTACAAGACCAAAATGTTAATCGTAGTGAATTGCCTCCCAGATCTCCAGACGTGAATCCTATTGAGCACGTTTGGAATTGGATGAAGTTGGAGTTTTCCCGAAGAGAACGTCAGCCAGAAACACTTCTCGAAGGGATAATTCTGGACCTCTGGGAGGCAGAATTAATTTCGAGCATGCCAAGTCGTTGCCAGGCAGTTATTCAGGCTAGAGGGGGGACCAACGCCTTACTAAATAGGATTCATATTCTTGTTTCATAAATATTCAGGGTTTCTCTCTAGTTTTTTAAATAACGTTTTCTTATGTACGTCAACATATGGATCCTTTTTTGTACGCCGATGAATTCATTAAAAAGAAATCAATTACATGTATGCACCTTGTAATAAATGAAAAAAAAAATAATGAAACAGGAATTTTAATTTGTCTATATTACAGAATCCCCTTTTGCACGCCTCTGAATTTGTCAGCATCATGCTAATTGAAGGTATGGCACCTTTTTAACTGTAACGATTAATAAAACTGTTGAATTTTTTCAATAAAACGAATTTTCGTTTCCGAATATCATAAACCCCTTTTTGCGCGCCACTGGTGTTAATTATAATCAGTAGAAATATCCCTTGTGCAGTTCAGATGGTGGCTGTTATTGTTTAACTAAAAAAGGCCACAGTTTAAAATAAAAACGGAATTTCATAAAATGGCGATATTTCCATAGCAACGCAATTTATCAAAAATATTTCAAAGATGTCTCGAGATATCGGCACAACCATTCACCCAACATCTAAAGAAAAATTCTAGGGTCCCTCACATTTCCCAAATGTACAAAGAGAACAAATTTCCAGAAAAGAAACCCGACGCCATTGAAGGATAGACCAAAGATGCCGCTTTCCAACTTTGATAGAAAATCCAACATTGGCCAAGAAATGTCCAAGTTATAGCTAGTCAAAATTAGACAATTTTTTGGCTGTCCCACTTCATCTGGCAAGTAGTTTAGTTATGGGAATAAAACATGACATAACAGGTGAGTTTAAATATAATGAAATGAATCAGATAAAGAAATCTGATTGAACGATTTCATTACATTTTGTTCTTGGTGTTTCGTAAATGAATCTTTTTACCTTCTTTTCAAAAATGTTAAGTTCATTATCTCTTTTACATGGTCAGGAATAAAATTGAACGTTTTAGGTGCTTTAGTGGAAGATTAGCTCAGCTGAACTCCGCCAGGAAAAATAAAGAACATTTATTATTATTATTATGCATTATTATATTATTATTATGCATAGGTGTATGATTTTTTTTCAATATAGTTGTTTCAAATCCAGTATCCGACATTCCTCATATGAAAGATCTTAGAATATAAGTGGTTTAATGTGTGTTCTTAGTGCAACCCAACCTAGTACGCCGTGACGTAAGGGACTTTCTACTATAGCAAAATATAGTATGGTCAAATGATTGAATGTTAAAAATTTTTTGAGGTCCAGTCTGGCTGGACTGGCAGGAGATTTAACAACCGAATTATTGTTTGTTGAATTATTTTGGGTTTGTAGATACATCATATAAAAATTTCTGTCATACTAAAATATTTTGATTTTTTTATTATTCCAAATTGGCGTCTGGCACAGTTTAAACAAAAATAAAAATATCTGGCAATAATTGATTCATGTGTAAAAAGTTCAATTGAAATAATAAAAAAACTTTTAAATTCATTTGAAAAATCAATATACAGTGACCGCCAAAAAGTATGTACCATATGGGAAAAATTTTTATTATTGGAGTATTGGAAAAAATATTCTGGGGAAAAGTTTGTGCATGTCCGATAACCTAAAAATCGATTTTGACATATGTCACGTGATCGCTAGAATGGCGGCAAAATGAAAAAAATTGCAATGCAAAGGCAAAAAAAGGGGTAAGATGGCAAGATATCAAAAAAAGTTATTTGAAAAAGTCACTTAGAATTCAATTTTATACACATAAACGAATTTTCAAGAGATAATTCAAAAAAATTGAAAATAGCAATTTTTTAAAAATATTTTCCCATCTATTTAAAAATTTTTTTTTCTTATGAATAGCTTGACTATACTGAAACATTTGCATTTTAATGATAATGACAAAACTTTCTCATTTTCTCCATACCAGAGGGCACTAAATTAAAAAAATTGGTTTTTGCCAGAACCCTCGCTGTTACATTGGTTCTTATCTAACAGTTATATCAGAATTCCAAGACTATTGTGTTGATATGGCAATCTAAAAACACCATGTTTCCTGATTTTAATCAAGTTTCAATAATAATGCTGTATGAGCGTTTTACTTTGCACATAAACTTTAAGAATCTTTAATTTGACGCACTATTTTCAAGTTTATGTGCGAAGTGAAACGCTCATGCACGATTATCATCGGAACTTGATTATAATCTGGAAATTACCATGTTTTTGGAGTGTCATGTCATCACAATGGTCGTGGAATTCGGATATAACTGTTAGATACGAACCGATGTAACAGCAAGGGTTCTGACAAATTCCCATATTTTCAATTTAGTGCCCTCTGGTGTGGAGAAAATGAGAAAGTTTTGTCATTATCACTAAAATGCAAATGTTTCAGTATAGTCAAGCTATTCATAAGAAAAAAAATAATATTTTTAAATAGATGGGAAAATATTTTTAAAAAATTGCTATTTTCAATTTTTTTGAATTATCTCTTGAAACTTCGTTTATGTGTATAAAATTGAATTCTAAGTGACTTTTTCAAATAACTTTTTTTGATATCTTGCCATCTTACCCCTTTTTTGCCTTTGCATTACAATTTTCTTCATTTTGCCGCCATTCTAGAGATCACGTGACATGTGTCAAAATCGATTTTTAGGTTATCGGACATGCACAAACTTTTCCCCAGAATATTTTTTCCAATACTCCAATAATATTCTTTTTAGTGCATTTAAATAAAAGCTATTCTCTAAAAAGTATTTTTTAAGTTTATTTATTCTTTTCATTATTTTATTATATTATAACTAGTATCAATCTGTCACGGCCACGCCACAAGCCTCGCTTAAGTGGCCCCAGATTGTCAACTACATGCTATCCATGATTATGATTATTATTATTAATTATAATTGTAAACTACAGGAAAAAACATGACTTGAATAAATTTGATTTGATTTTTTTTTCAAGAGGCCTCGACTGCTATGGTCATTCGCCCAATTCATTTATTATGTGAGATAATGGTGGGAGATAATAAACTCAAATAATTTTGAATTTTGTACATTCCAACCGATTGCTCATCCTTCAAACATTTCAATATCGTTCTCGATTCATTTTCGTTCGTAGGGAATAGATCAAACGAGTTTGCAGTGAGATACCTATTTGGAATAAAATTCTGGTCTCTGGTAATTTTATCAGCAAATGTTTCTCGGGTTTTTACAATTTTAGTTACTTTCGAGGGAGCGTACAGAAATTTTAGATATTTTACCATTACTCAAGTCGTTTACCATCTTCCATAATTTTTTTGTGTTGATGTCATTTTTCATAATGAAATTGTTATAATAACACCACTTGGTTTTTTGGATCAACGAATTTAATTTATTTTTGTACTGTTTGTAATCTTTTTTAGTTCCACGTTTCCGGTATACTTTAGAGTGTTTTTAAACATTTTGTTTTTTGTATTTATTGATTTCAATCTTTGGATATTGTCCCTTCCCCATTCAAATTTGATAGAGTATCAACGAATGTGTTCATTTGCAGAATCAGGATTTTCTGCAGAGTAAATGGAAGCCCAAATTGTTCTTCCAAGAAGTGATTTCTACTAGTTGGCGTATTTTTTGTTTTTTTTTTTCAGGTGTATCGACAACTATTTTTAATACTGGCGAATAATGATCAGTGATATTCTGTCTGTAGAAGTTTTGATGTTCAGGGCAACTCTGGTGATATTATTGATTGTTGAATTGCAGCCAAACTCATGTAGCTCATTTACGTATTCAAAAATAGTAGGTATCATTATCTTTAAATAAATCCAAATTTTCCCATACCAAAATTACCTTGACATTTGACAAAAACGCCCCCAAACAAAATTGGGAACCACTTTTGAGCATTTCTGAAGAGATTTACAATGATGTATCAGACATGGTTAATTGCCATTTATACTTTTGAAGTGGGGGCGATGAGAATATCGAGGAATAATAAAATAGAAAATTCACAATTCACAAATTCCATTTATTTTTTATCCTTTTTTCTGTCTAATTTGACCAGAATTCATTTTAATTCAATTATAAATCCTATCCAACTCATTAACTTTCTATTTTCAGTTTTAATTTTTTACTATTATGACAAAACTACCTGGCGGGTTTCTTAACAATCAAAGATCATATTTTATATTTAAAAGGAATACATTTTCAACTGAAAATTGAAAAAACATAACTCAAGAAATGGAAAAAATCCTACGATGAAAATTAAGCTATTTTCAGTAACATCCAACAGAAAACAACTATTTCTACGGCTTCATTTCTATTGTAGGTTTTTTCCATTTCCAGCGGAGTCATGTTTTTTTATCAATTTTCAATCGAGAATGTTTCCCTTTTCAACATGAATATTTTCCATCTTGAATGATGGAAAATAGCGACTAACGTTTGTCTTTCAGTCGCAGATGATTCCACATATGATTCTATGAACATTTTAGACCGGGATCCCACGCCTATTTTCAAAAATGATTAATAACAGGCTGAATCTTCCTGAGTAGGTTCATTTTGCCGAGACGCCCAACTTTTTCCTCTACGAAAATTCTCGATAGTGGTAGCTAATGAAATGCGCAGGCGTCAATCATGTCGATTTGGTGAGAGCAAAAAAGTCATTAATAACAGTTAGTTTTTCAGTTGAACCTCAAGATAATTCGATAAAGTAATCGAAAAAACTTTTGTACTACAAAATGGATGGTAGGACTGAAGAGTATAACCAGCGGATTTTTTTACCGTTGCTTGGTTAATATTTGTATAATTGAATGGTCATATTGTCCTACAAATTGAATGGTAGGTGTTCCCAGTCCTACGCTACGAAATTGTTAATTCCATGGTAAAAAAAATTATGAATAACTGGAGGACATGAAAGGTTAGTGTATTCTTCACCTAAATAAAACAGTGTCCTAAAAAAAACGGGTATGTATTAGTCCTACAAAAAAACGGGTATGTATTAGTCCTACAAAAATTATTCAAAATAACGAATTATTTTGAAATTGTGGTTTAGCTAATTTAATATACTTTTATTCGTAAAGTAATGTTACTTTCAAAGTATAATTGTTTGTTCAATTCAAAAATATCATAATTTACGTGAAAAGTTTATGAAAAAAGTAGGAAATTTTGTTTAGCTTTCATAATTTTTATAAACATATTGAAAACAACAATAACAAAGTAAAAACATTGAAATAATCAATCTGTCCTCCGGGGCGACTTAAATGATGTCGCATTCTCTTTAACAGATGCAGGAAAACCCGGAAAAACCTGCAACATCACATCGTCGTCTGAAGAGCTGAAATTTATAATTGAAAACTTTCAAAGAGGTCAGACGAATTGTAAAAATCTGCTCTACGGATGTATGGTATCTCCAGAGGGCTCAATAAGTCCAGTTCGAAAGAGATATTATATTTTACGGGGGTCAAGTGGCCAAGTAGTTGAAATAGCGATATTTTATCCACTCTGGTCGCCGGTCGTGGGTTCGAAGCCAAGCGACTGCTTATATTTCTCTGATAGCCCGAGAAAGTGGAATAGCACGTAAAAAGGTAAGACCTCGTTAATCCTTGGCTCTCACAAGTTTCGTCTTTTGAGGGCTGTCGTTCGTAAGGCATCTGGTTAACGGAAAAAACAATTTTAAACAATGAGGAAGGAAAGGGGAAGGGGTGGGAGAGCATTTTTTACCAACTACTCAAGGAGGTATCACAAGAAGAGAGTTCTGAAAAATGTAATTGGATGTGGGTGGCTGTAAATCAGAGGGTGACGGGACTTGCTGGAAATAATGGGAGTTGATGGGAGGATTATTTCATGAGTATAATTTCACTTTAATTCTCATATCCTAGTAACAGATATGGACAATTCGTAATAATTATTTCATTTTGTTCCTGAGATATAGCCTTTTTAAGCATTCAAATTGTCACTGTGTACTCAGGAAGATTCAGCCTGTTATTAATAGGCGGGGGATCCCGGTCTATTTTATTCATATTTTCAAAAAATCATCATATTTTATATTATGTCATGATAAGAATAATTTCAGCGCTTTTTTGAACATTTGCAGCTTACCTTTCATGCGATATGTCTTTAACCTCTCCTAACTTAGCTACTGGACTAAAAACTGGCAAGGAAATGTCGAATTTTTCTCTAAAGGTATAAGTATCGAAACCCGCTCCGGCCACCATGGCTTTCCCGATGTCCAGCTCGATGACCGGTGAAAAATCAGGAGAAGTGCCGGACACCATGTTGAATAATAGATGATTCTCGCCATTCCTCCAACTGAAAAAAAAAAGAATATTTCAAGCATCCATAATTTACTCAATAGATGAGGAAATTCAACACAAAATTAATAAGTTTGAAATTAAGTGTTAACTTGAAAACTTTCCGTCCAGGTCGAGTAATTGCAATATATCTTCTCTCAAAAAGTAGTAAGGGTAATATTCAAAATAAGTTTTTGTACCATTTTTCCACATCAAACCGCACTATACTTATGGAAAATGGCTTCCGGTTAAAATCCCCGAATTTTTTGGTATGTTGAAGATTTTGACTTCCTCGGTAAAAATGTCCATGGGCACAAAAAAATCGGCAGACCAGTTTTCGTGATACAGGGTGTCAAAGATGAAAAGTGAAGCTTTCTGCTCAAAATTTTTAACAATTCCGAGAATTGAAAAAACGCCTATTTTTTCTAGGAATACCAGGGGGTCTATTCTCGAAACTGGGGAACATCGTTCTCCTGAGAAAAGTAGGCACAGTTCTCCTGAAACTCATCAAAGCGTATTCTCGAACACATGTGATCATTCACTTCGCGTGAAAGCTGGGGAACGTGATTCTCCTGCTATTTTGTGGGAGATCGCTTAATTCTCCTGAGAATGACCATCAATTTTTAACATTGATTTTTGGCATTTTGGACTTGATTTTGACACAGCATTTGGTGTTTACTGTTCAGTTCTCCTAGTTTTTCGTGTATTAATGAACCCTTTAGAAGAAACAGGTGCAGTCTCAACAATAGGGAATATGCATAATTTTTTTTTATTTGTTTGATCAACTTTTTACTTCGTTACAACATAGTAGGTAAAAAATATAAATACGGTTGAAAGTCTTGGAATTAATTTTTAAAATAATATATAAAATGCCGATTGAATTTGACCTATTTGAACGCCTCCATTTCCGCGCGCTGTGGATGACGTCACATGGCGCGATCAGTGTTGTTCTTCTTCAGTGTCGTTCGTTGAGACGTACTCTGATTGCTCTACTTGCTTGAAGTTGATATTTTATAAAAGAGTAAGACAAATGCAGTACAAGTGTTAGAGAGAGATGAACATATGTGAAAGTAATCTCGATCAACCAGAGCAGTCTTCAATGAACAAGCCTTTCTATAGTTATGGCCATTGACACTATTGACAGATATTAATTAGGTTAGGGATTTGCAGTTTTAATCGCTATTACGATAATGGAAAATGCTAAAAAAACATTTTATAGGTATTGTCTATTACCGGAATGCCAAAGCACAATTATAAGTACACCAAGTAAAGTATTTTTTTCTGTTCCAAGAGATGCGAAAATACGTAAACAATGGTGTAAGGTTATGAGAAGAGGCGAAGTATCTCCAACATCACATTTACATTGTTGTGAAGATCATTTCAATGTGAGTAAATTGTATTTCGATAGTTAACATGAAGTGAATTGATCAGAAGTAAGTTTTGTATGCATAAATGTTTTGTATATCAAGCGGGAGATAACTCTGTTTATACCTGCCTCACCTAAATTACAAAAGGAAAACTATCATTTGATAAACTATTCCTACTTATCAGTTCAGGTATTGTCGGATTGTGCTTTGACAAAACCACTTTCAGTCATTGCTCTTGATAATTTACAATTGTCACTAGACCCAAATCGCACTATGTAATGGAAAACACTACAAATATATAAATAAAAACAAATTTTCTATGAAAAAGATAAATGTCATAACGTGTTATGTGACGTCATTCTTCGTTTCGACCAATGGTGATGCGTCTCGCAAATTTGAATTCCGCGCGCTTATTATGCACTTTTTGATTAAAGTTTTATGGAGTTAAATACAAACTAAATGATAAAGTAATGGTGTAGGTGTCAAGACAATAAGGTATCGGACGTAAAAAAATCAAGTAAATTTAAATCACTTGCATATTCCCTATTCCCGACATTATCAACCGATTATATTGTTTCAGAAGCAGAGGGGCAAGCAGAGCGTCCGCCCCGAAAAATGTCAAGGTGCATTTAGTCAACATCATTTTATAATTGTGCTTGAATATATGTTAAAAGCGAAAGTTGAATCTGTTATAATATCAAATGGTGCCATTTATACAACAATATTGAGTTTAAGCTAAAAAACTTTGATGTTGCCGTTATGTTTATGATAATAGTTCAATAAAATGGTGCACGAAAAGGGCTTGAAGTGGAAAGTTCTGGTGTAATTATTGTTAGTGGTTTATTGTATGGTTTTTGAGGTGCTAAACACGAATCTAAACTTGTCCACCAAAAATTCAGCACGCAAATATGAAAAATCAATATAAAAACACAAAAAAAAGAGTTTTTTAGTGATTTGCAGCAAACAACTTTCAAAGCAAGCTACATTTACGCAGAAAGTAATCTTATAATAAATAGAGAGGAAATAACATACCTACAATTCATGTCGCCTCACATATTTTTGTTCTTCACAGCAAAATAGTTATTTATGCAACAAGTGAAAAAGTAAGTGTTTATTGCACTCGACGTAAAATTGTCCGACGAGGCCGTTAGGCCGGGTTGGACAACATTGTCACATGTCGAGCGAAATAAACTATTTTTGTACGAGTTGCATACAACATTTTTTCTATGTTCATGCAAAGATCAAAAAATGATTCATCAAGGTGCGGCACTTGGTGTAGGAAAATGAAAAGCGCAACTTATATAATTAATTATTATTATAGATTTGTATTGAAACTGATAACATAATTGTCAGAATTAATTTTGGACTGAAATTACAAAATAATATAAAATACGTAACTGTTTAAAACGTATTGCCAATCTCAAAAAATATCTGATAAATATGTAGTGGGTTTGAAGGTTTATGTTTGTCATGATGACATCACGTTGACAGATGAGTGCAATAAAGAACTTCTTTTTCCACTAAATATAGTTCAATAAAGTTGCTTTTTGCATTAATGTATAAAAAATTATAATAATACCTATTTGGTTTTTCAAAATTAAACTTCATGCAAAAAAGCACTATTCATCGCAGTGCTTCTTTGTGTTACGTAAAAACATTTTCCACCTCTCCACTCCCCAGTTAGTTATCTAACTCTAACTCAGTAGCTTACTGTCACTTGGACGGACGAGTCATTTATCTTTCTCTGCGACGGCGCGTTGGTCGTCAAGTTATTCTAATTTGTGGAATTCGTTAAGATACTCGGTCACAATGTCCAGTGATAAGTGTTTTATATGTGAAAAGATTTGAGTGAGGGTACAGTGAAAGTGGTTAAGGAAAAAGGAATAGAAACATTACGTGATGCCAGTAAAAAAAGAAATGATAGAAAGGGAGCTGTTTTGAAGGGTAAATCATCTGATTTGGAAATGAAAAAGATTGTTACGGGTTTATTTTGCACTAGAAAACCCTTTCTGTTTTAATACAATAACATCAGAAATTATCTGTCATTGATATACACTTTCCACTCTGTACGCCACTGTATTCTTCTTCTTCAGATTCCTCAAAATGACAACTTGATCGTTGTCATGTATAGCTTGTTCCGAATGTTAGTACTTACCTTTGCTGTACTAGTTCGAGCGGACATGAACCGGCCTTAAGCTATTGACAGTTATCAGTTGTTCTATTTTGCGGTATGACAGCGTTATTTTGTAAACATACTTATGGTTAGTCTATTGTTTTGTACTTAGAACACAAAACCGTAACATTCCTACTCTATCTCTATCTTGTGTCATTGAGATTACCTACTTCACATTCGAATACTTGACCTTTTGTTTGTTTGTTTGTGTTTGGTTCTGATATTGAGAGGCTAACGTTTTCGTCTTGTTTCAGTTGGCAACACTGAATCTTAAGGTGTTCTTTTCATAGCTCCTATTAGCTCGAGTTAGTTCCTGGACTGTTCCCACCGAACACTAACGAACAAGAAAGCGCCTTGTCAGATATTGACAGTTTTGACTTTGACGTCTGAGAGATACTCTCTTCTTCCTTATTTGATCTTGATGAGTGACTGTCCTACTTTGAAGATTTCCAATTAAAGTTTGATCATCGTTGATGGATCTTTGGAAAATTCATATCAGGAGAGTTTCTCATATTGTTTGCGATTTTTGACGCTTTATATTTTTGAGAAATCTCCGTTCGCTTTGCGGATTTTTGAGGTTAGAAGTCACTTCATCATTGTGTGAAACCACTGGAACGAGAAACTCGCTATCAGACAGCAAACAGACCATCAAAGCTGTTATCAGAACCCTCCCACTTAATAGAGGTTAGTATTTGCATTTGGGCTCTACTTATGGCCCCATACAAGTGTAATCAGAAGTCAGAATGGTATTGTATATTCTAGGGTTCTCCTCTGCGACTACCACTCTGCTACTACTTTGCTCTGTTGCGGTTAGTCCTGCTACTACTCTGCTACCGATTATTGGAGTTCCACCAATGTGATTGTTCCACTGTTTCGTTGCTATACGATTGTCTTTCCACTGTTCCACTACTGTGATTGTTCCTGCTCGACTGTGGTTGTCCCGCTGTATATCTGTTGTTCAGCATTCCTTCGCTATTCGTCCCAGCTGTACATGTACTTTGATCGATTGTGTAGTACCCACTGTGCACCTGTATTCACCAAGGCACCGATGAACTACAACCACAATAATTGGTGAACTGGAATGCTTGAGAATATCTATGTAGTATCAGATAAGTTTAAAATAAGACTGCCCCTAAGGCGTAAGTATCCATAACTGTAAGCTATCATCGTGACGTCACAGGCATAGCCCTCACTGGAGGTTTCATATTGATATATTCAAACAATACCATACTCTCAATCACAGCATTCACTTGAATTCACCTTGGTGGTTGATATATACATTAATTTCATTTTCTTTTGTATGGTGAGCTGAACTGTGCACATACAGGGTGTGTAACGATCAATATATTTTATTAGTAAGGGACATGACTATTTCTTTTGTTCTGGTCCAAGTTATCTAAGCGTAAGGGAAGACAAAACCTCTACATATTTATATATTATTATTATACCATTCACAGGTATCTATTGTTTAATATTTTAGTAATATTAGTGCAGTGGGTTGTCCCATTCCATCAGGGTGGTTTCGGATTTTTCACTAGCGATAAATCCGTGGCGCTCCGGAAAATTAACCCCATATTTCAATCTTATCGAAATCAATTTTTATTGTCGAATCCACGCCTACTGAGCTGCTGGGTTGTTAGAGGCGTGACACATCATTGCACATTCACTGCTCTCCTTTCCTAAATTTCGCCCCTAACAAGATCCCGAGCAATAAGGTTGGAAAAAACCAAAGGGGGTCTGTAGCCAGTACCAACGCTACAGCCACACACCGAAAAGTATAAATAAGTTTTAAATAACTTTGTTGTTGGAGGTGCTTGTAACTTTGAGATTTTATGCTTCAGGAAGTTATAAGAAATGGGATTAAAAAAAATTCTGGTATAAGTCAATCAAGCTCTTCCGCTGCATTTTAGAAGTGGCAGATGCAAAACAACTATAAATTTCAAATAACTGGGTAAAACTTCCAAACAATCTTCAAGAGTTAGAAAATTTGCGCAGAAGGTACCTATAAAGATACGGTTTTTTTATGAAATTAGTATTATTCAAGAAGCTAAAGTTCAGCTAAGTGGATAATAATATAATACACAACACATAATTATTTTATTTAATTTACAAAATAGGTTATTTTGTAACTCTTCTTCCTTCAACCACTGAAAATGTAAGGCTTCTACCAAAAATCGTCTGGCAACGTTGTGTCAACGGTTCTCTCGAGAGGCTGTGATCACATGCGTTCGAGAATACCGATTTCTAGCGCGCGAACATTGCAGGCGATGTGAACAGTCACATCCAGTGATGGGAGCGTTCCGTTCTCCTAAACTCGAAAATTAGGGTCCAGGCCTCATTGATGGTAAAATGTCACCTTGATCTCGTTTTCATCAAGCTTTTTCGTTCTGTGCTCTACAACAGGGCGAACGGAGAAAAATCCAATTAGATTAATTTTAAATCAACCAGTGTGAGTTCTTTGGTGGGAATTAAGGATTAAATTTAGCCTAAATAAACTCCCTCAATCTCGGTCGAAGTTAACTGACAATGTTGATTTCATTGAAAATATGAACAGGATGTTCATAAACTCAGTTGTACGATGGAAAATAGCGACTAAATTCCAACTTTCAGTCGCAGATGATTCCACAACTGACTTTATGAACATCCTGTTCATATTTTCAATGAAATCAACATGCCATACCCATGACAGGTTTTATGTCAGAAAAATATTTTCAAAGTTTCTCCGCACAAGAAATAGTCCAACAATTCCTCATTAAAGTGTGAAATTGCTTCTGAAGAGTATGTTTTCCAATTCTTCCGACGTCCCTGATGATCTTAGAAGAGTGAAATAGATTTTTGTCGACCAAAATGTATTGGAGGCCTAGCGAAAGAGATGCAATTCACGCATCAATAGAATGAGCGATTTTCTGTGAGTGATACTTCTGAATAACATTCTCCCTTATCTCATTTATAGATAAGAATCTCCAATGGAAACTGGACATTTAATAAATAAGCAACTATCTGAATGAAAATGCAAATTTTCAAATTCAGATTTTTTTTCTCTCAAGTTATATAGGGTCTTTCTCAATATCTATCAGATGTAGTTCAATGTCCAGCGTGGCTTTAGCCGGGGAAGTAGTTGTTTTCTGTTAGGTATTACAAAAAAGTAACTTCAATTTTATCGTAGGGTTTTTTTTTTTAGTTCCAGAGGAGTCATGTATTGATTCAATTTTCAATTGGGAATGTTTCTCTTTAACTGACAATATTTTTTTTTAAACAAGGTGGTTCGAAAATGGGAATTTTTTTCAATGAATACCCTGTATTTCGAAAAGGAATTGGTTAATTTTCATGAATTTTTGATTTAATGTACGGTTTGAGAAGTCCGAGATATTGCCATCAATATCAGCATACGTCTCCAGACTTGTTTGTCGGCCATATACTTTTGAATGTACAGATAATAATAATAATATCGTCTTTATTATTTCCAAATGTATACAATACCATTACATCAAATATACATGAAAAATATAAAATATTAGGAAAAAAAGGGCGAAGTTCATTTCCTACAATTCAGGAATTTATAGAAAATGTTCTTCCACTTATTTTATCACCGGGACCAGACGGGATCTACCCTGCAATGCTGCAGAAAGGTCCCGAAGCACTGCAAATCAGACTCTGTAATACACTCAGAGGCAGTCTGGCCCTCGGGTACATACCAAAGCCTTGGAGGCACGTTAGGGTTACTTTTATACCGAAACCTGGAAAAGCTGGACAGGATTCGGCAAAGTCCCTAAGACCAATCAGTCTTATGTCATTTGTACTCAAGACTTTGGAGAAGCTAGTGGATAGACATATTAGGGGCGGCGTGCTAGTGGAGAGACCACTGCACCGTGAACAATATGCCTACAGGACTGGCAGTTCAACGGAAACAGCACTTCACCAAGTAGTAACGAGGGTGGAAAATAAAGAGGTACTGCTAGCGGCCTTTCTAGACATAGAAGGGGCTTTCGATAATACCTCTATAAACTCAATCACCAGAGCTCTCAGACACAGAGATGTTGAGGAACCATGTGTTGCCTGGATAGATTCAATGCTAAGGAATCGGTTGATACACATTACAGTATTGGAGGAGACCAAAGTAGCAAGGGCGACCAGAGGATGCCCGCAAGGTGGAGTACTATCTCCGCTTCTATGGAATCTGATCGCAGACTCGCTGTTGGAAACACTAAACGACGCAGGACATAGAGCCCTTGGATATGCTGACGACATAGTAGTCTTAGCACAAGGGACATTTAACACAACGGTTAGAGATCGCATGCAGGAGGCTCTTAACCTGGTCACGAGATGGACGGACTTGGAGGGGTTGAACGTCAACCCTAACAAGGCAACCATAGTATCATTCACCCGAAGACGAAAAACAGAGGGCCTAGAACCTATACGACTTCTAGGAGAGAACTTACAGATAAAGGGAGAAGTCAAATATCTTGGAGTGATTCTCGACTTCAAGTTGACATGGAACCAGTATCTAGAAAAAACAACAAAAAAAGCGGTGACCTCACTAGTGATAGCCAGACGATCATTTGGAATAAAATGGGGGCTGAAACCACATATGCTTCACTGGTTGTATAGCACGGTGGTCATGCCTTCCATCACATATGCCTCTTTGGTGTGGTGGCCCAAGACACAACAAAGAGAAGCCATAACAAGACTAAGCAAGGTGCAAAGGCTTGCCTGTCTTGGAATCACAGGGGCAATTAAATAAACACCAACTGCAGCCATGGAGACACTTATGGGACTGCCTCCTCTCTACTTAGTGGTGCAAGGGGAGGCAAGGCTTGGTGTCTCCAGACTGCAGAATACACCCAACTTGAACGTTGGAACGGGACACGTGAGCATCGTTAGAATCGTGATCGGGGACGTGCTGGAATCGAGAACGGACCACATTCCGAAACGATACTGCTTCAACAACCAATTCAGAGTGCTGATTCCAGACAGAACTGAGTGGGACGGCTCGCAGCTCAAGGACACTCTACAGGGGAAAATCTGGTACACAGATGGATCCAAGACTGGGAATGGGGTGGGCTCAGGAGTGTTCTCTAGGAATCCGTGTACTGGCATCAGCTACTCACTGGGCAAACACACCTCTGTCTTTCAGGCAGAGGTGTATGCCATTCTCCAATGCGCGAGGGAGAACAACAGGAGAAACGTTGAAAACGCGCATATCGACATCCTGTCAGACAGCCAAGCGGCACTTAAGGCCTTAAGGCACTTAAGGAAGTGACGTCCAAACTGGTATGGGACTGCAAAGAAGAACTAGGAGTGCTGGCAGACCGGGATATCTGAATATCTTGTGCCTGAAGGTGATTTGAAAGTCCGCTTGTGTATGCTAGTAGAGCTTTAACCCGAGCTTCAACCCGAGCTTCAACCCGAGCTTCAACCCGAGCTTTGACCTGAGTTTTAACCTGAGATTCAACCCGATATTTAACCCGAGCTTCAACCCGAGCTTCAACCCGAACTTTGACCTGAGTTTTAACCTGAGATTCAACCCGATATTTAACCCGAACTTTAACCCAAACTTCTATAGAGCTTTAACCCGGCATTAGTTGATATGAATAAACGTAATTAATTTCAATTGTCATTTTATTTATTACATCTGAAAGCAGCAGGTACCCAGGAATCGAACCCAGCAAGGGCAATTAAAGCCTGCCTTTCTGGCCAACAGTGAATAGGTCGGTACCATAGCGACCCCTGGAGTAATACATTCTTCACTGAAGCTGCCCGGAGCAAGTGGCCTTCCCACATTAAACAGAGGTGGCGCCCGAGGATTCCGAAACCTGGACTCGGGTGTCAAAGTGATCCGTAAAGCTCAAAAGGGCTTTACAAATTTATTACAAAGAGGTCCCAGGACACCGGGGAATTGCAGGCAATGAAAAAGCAGACGAACTAGCGAGAAGAGGTTCGGAAAATCCCCCAAACCAAGGGCAGACACTAGGGGTACCGAAGTGCACGGTAAGAGCGTCTGTAAGAGAGTGGATTGGGGACAGTCACAAAAACTACTGGGAAAGCATACCAGGAAACAAACACGGGAAGAAATACATTAAAGGACCGTGCCAGAAAAGAACGGCAGACCTGTTGGCGATGAACAGGAGCCAGCTTAGAATCGTTACGGAACTCCTGACTAGTCATGCACCAGTGAAGGAGCACCACAACAAAATGGGACTGTATAATGGAGACCTGACCTGCAGATTATGCGGTAAGGATCCAGAAACAGTGACACACATACTGTGCTGTTGCGAGGCACTAGACAGCAAAAGTCAGGCAATCTTCGGGCAGCCATCTGGCGATCCAGAACTATACAGATCGCACCCAGTAAAGGACTTGTACAAACTCGTACAAGGCACGAAATTACTGGATTGGGTACTGTGAAAGTACAATACACAGGCAAGATACAATGGGCCAATAAGCCTAAGTGTCACCGGGGGCAACAACCTGACGGGCCTAGAGGTGGAGGTTTTAGTGAGTAACCCTGTGAATCAGTGGAGTCTCACAGTAGGTCTGGAGTCTTGAGCCGGAGGCTCGTTTCCTCTGTATAAAAGATTTCCTCCACCTCATCACAAAAAAAAAAAATTATTTTATTGATACACCATATATTCCATCGACATTGTTTCGTTTTCTGTCCTTTGGAGGAAGGGGAGATAATCATAAAAAACTGCTATTTCCCTTATTCAGGCATATTCAAACATTCGACGATACATTTAAAGGCACTCGAGAATATTTTTTTTGCGTTTCGTAATAGGAGTTGGGGAAGAAAGGGGGAATAAGATTTTTTTTATAAAACAGCAGAATATAGTGCAACATCAACAATAAAGGAACAAATGAAAATATTGTTACCGGATTCAAAAATAAATAGTCTAATCTGCGCAAGGGGTGATTTCAACGCCCTCTAGCAGCAAAACTGTTCAATTTTTTGGGTTGGTGCAATGGTAACATTGGTTGAGAATTACATGGACTACATCATACCAAAAATTTAAAAAAATCCACCGTGACCCCAATTCCATATGGAGTTTGCGGGGTCCTTTGTCAGTCGTATACCAGTACTGAAGTTATTAAGAATTGAAAATCACTTTCAGATACGAGCCCCTTCCCGTTTCAGTTGGCCCAACTATTGAAATCTTAATTTTTTAAGCACCATGATATAATAATAAATAATACATGATACTTTAGGTCGCAATGTAATAAAAGGGTATATTTTTAATAGAATCAAATAGAAAAACTTCCACTTTATTATTTCCTTCTAGAATTTCTAGCGAAAAATCAAAAATGTTCCGAAATAGAAAGTTTCCATTAGTTTTTGATAAACCCCATTTGACTTGTGTTACAAAATAAACATATATCGATGGTGGCTTTGGAATATTTAAGCAAAGACAAAGTACTAAGGAACTGTCAGAATATATTTTATACATTTTAAGGTTAGGTTAGGTTAGGAAAGATTATTGATGAGAAAATTTGTTTAATCATTATTAAATTTGCCCATTCTGGAAAATCAAACTCGGAAATTGGAAATTTGTTAGATTTGTCGCGATTTAGTGTTAGAAATATAAATAAAAGATACAAAACTACCGGTTCAATCAATACAGAGCCTCGATATGTGAGAAAAAGCAGTATTACAGATGCAGGTAGAAGAGCGCTACGAAGAATTATGGAAAAGAATCGTCGTTCCAATTATTTACAGCTAAGTGCTCT
Source organism: Chrysolina oricalcia (assembly GCA_944452925.2). Classification (NCBI taxonomy): domain Eukaryota; kingdom Metazoa; phylum Arthropoda; class Insecta; order Coleoptera; family Chrysomelidae; genus Chrysolina; species Chrysolina oricalcia. Next base: position 50,876,814 of record OX101823.2, on the reverse strand, counting down.
ATGGAGTGATGCTATTGGAAGGCGCATTTCGAGATCCACATGCCACCGGGAGGTCCACAAACTGGGATTTGGCACTTACAAGGTAACATTTTTGATGATAAAAAATAATGAAGTTGATAATGCATAAATATTTTTTCTGCAAAATTGTTTATAATTGACAATTTTGTTTTAGGCCAAAGAAAAGCCACTGTTACCGCCACAGCAAAAGAAAAACAGGTTAAGATGGGCTAAAGAACATAGATCTTGGACATCTCAACAATGGTGTGCAGTACAGTGGAGCGATGAGTCCCGATTTGAAGTGTGTGTTGGGGACAGTAGAAGTAGAGTTATTCGCAAAAAACATGAAGCCTTCCATCCGGACTGTTTAAAGAAAAAGTCAAATTTCCTGCGTCAGTCATGATGTGGGGCAGCATGTCAGCCAAAGGGGTAGGAAAACTCCATTTTATCCAAGGAATTGTGAATACTGTAAAATATTTGGACATATTAGAAGAATCGCTGTTGCCAGTCATGGAAGAATATTTGACATCAGGGCAAGATTTTGTGTTCCAACAGGATGGCGCCGGATGCCACACTTCACTTCAAAAAAAGCTCTCAAATGGATGGAAGACTATAACATACCACTTTTGGAATGGGTTTCTAGTAGTCCCGATTTATCTCCGATCGAAACATTGTGGCATGCGATGAAAAAAGTGTTGCGCACACATCCTGCCAGAACAATCCCTGAATTAAAGGAAAGGCTTCAGGAGATATGGGATTCGTTTACACCAAAATTTTGTGAAAACTTAGTGAATACTATGCCACAAAGAATTTCTGCAGTTTTGAAAAATAAAGGCGATGTTACCTAGTGGTAAACTTCAAAACTGTTTTTTTTAATGTTTTGTATTTGTTCACGTTTTTCTATTTGTTCTCAATTTGTTGGTTTTTATGTATATGTTTTGGTAAATAGAGTCTAATTATGTGTTTAAATAAAATTTTTAAAAAATTGTTCGCTAAGTACTTTTATTTTGTCACCCTGGGACAAATTTCTGAAAAAATATAATGTGGGCCAACTGAAATGAGAAACGAGTTTTTTTACAGATTTTTCTCTACAATACTTTTAAAATAATGGCTCTCGCAATGATACATCTTTTCTATATTATTGTATATTAAAACTAGGGAAACCTATTTAAATGAATATTTCTTCTTCCATGATTATATTTATTTATAATATAAAACTAGTGGATGTTGGGGTTTACAGCAATGAAAAAGAAAACACTTTGAAGTTAATACAAGCATTTGAAAATATTATTTCTATTTACTTTCTTGGTAAAATGGAGAGAACAAACATTTATAGAGTCAGACACAGTTCAACGTTATTTGTATGCTAAATTTCGAACTATATACAATTTTTTGTGACGTGCTATTAATATGCAACTGTGCATAACATAGTCAAATAAAATATTCTATTCTAATCTATTCTATAATTAATAATAAAAAATAAATAAATACATTTATTTTCCAGAAGATGCCAAATACATATAGGAATAGTCACAAATTGTTACTAAGTAGCAAAAAATTCATCCAAAGTATAAAAAGTATTATTGACTAAATAAGTTTTCAAACGAATCTTAAATAGTGATACATTAGCAGATTCGCTTACGTCTTTTGGAAGTTTATTAAAAAAGCATTGACAACAGTATGCGAAGTGGCACTTTTTTTCATTTTCATTCGTTACCACGACACCGTGCGCGAAGTAATGTGCGAAATATATTTCGCACACTGCATGTAAACTATATGGGATTTTCATATTCTAACCTATATGGTCCTCAACTCCTCAATCAAGCAAAAAACAAGAAATCGTTTATTTATTAATGTAGAACAATAATTAAGGCTTTCAAATTGTGAGAGATATTTTTCTGGCTTTATTTGCTTCACACCTCTCTTTAAATTGCTGATATGCATTTTCATACTGCCGCCTCGATTTCTCCGGTAAAAGGTTGGAAATTACGGAATTGGCCGCATCTATCAAGGTAGGTGGGGTACTGCTTAGTTCATCGTCGCACGAAATTTCCATTATTTTACAATAATAAATATCACGCACGAAATTGACGCGAATAAAAAGTCACTCCAAAATAATTATCAAGAACTGTCACTTTGAAATAATTGTCAACAAATGCCATTTTATTTCCATAGTTACAGTAATTACTTGATTTGGAAAAATTATTTAAGCCAGTTCAATACTATTTTTCATAGTTATTACTTATTTTAGAACAATATTTTTGACGTTTGTAGAAAAAATTTTGTTTGCATCTCATGCGCGAAATACTTTGGTAATCTCGACTATTTTTTTTAACTCGGCTGCGCCTCGTTAAAAAAAATCAGTTCTCGATCACCAAAGTAGCATTTCGCGCACTAGATACAAAAATTACTATTGTCCTAGAACGCGGGGAGTTTTAGATGAAACAACGTATTTACACTGGGGAACATGTAAATCAGTACAATTCCTTGTATTGTATGAATGAATTTCCTTATTTATGATTAACTTATGTCTATTTGTAAATATATACAAGCACATTTCGAAAATAAGAATACCAACAAGTGTTAAAATTAGGAGATTTTCATAAATTGGTCTGCAAGAATCCCTTCTTGTTAAATTGGAGATAATTCTCAATATACGTTTTTGCACAATGAATACATCAGGTGCTCGAGTGGAAGTACCCCAAAAGCATACTCCGTAGCGTAACCGAGAGGCGACTTGGGAATGATATAAAACTAATAATTGTTCTTGTTTTAGAATGCATTTCAAGTTCCTGAACATGTAACAGATAGAGTTCAGTTTAGAGATCAAGTTGGCACAATAATAATAAATAATAATAAAAATAATAATTTTATTACCCACCACAAAAATTACAATAAGTAGAGTATTATAAAATAAAAAGATAATATGTTACGATAGTAAGCACTAACAAAATAATTTCTATGCAAAATTACGAAGGCGAGTAAATGGCAGACTGGTTCAGATAACAGTGGAGCACTGTTTCTGTTCTTCCACCAGAGCCAGACTTGGTACAATTATTGAATTTTGACAGCGTAATGTCTAACGACTGATACAGACAAGTGTAGGAAAAGCAGAAAAGGGAAGAAGAAGAAAAAGACAGGAGGAAGGGAGAATTGAAAGCTATAGCATATTATATTATGAGCTAATATCAGGTTGAACTTACTGGGTATTCAATAGATGCTGTTTGTATTTGAAATGAAATCCTTTACAGGACAGACTCAAAAGTGTGCTATCTAGTTTGAGAATATTGTTTATACAGACTGCGACATTGTAGGAGAAGGAACGTCTATATATTTCTTTGGTATGCTTTGGGACCGTAAGTATTGTACGACGTCGGATGTTCAGGTTATGTACGTCCGTTCTGTATTTCAGTTTTTTGTGAAGATAGGGTGGTGTCTTCGATTTGAAGATGTTGTAGAACATACAAGCCATATGATGACGTTGCCTATTATACATATTGAGCCATTTCAATTGTTTAAGTTTCTCCGAGATAGATATTTTATTGAATCTACGTATACCATAAATGAGACGAACACAGGATGATTGTACTTTTTGTATTCGACGTACATCTATACTGTTCAAACAGGGGCTGTATACCACATCACAATGATTGAAGTGTGAGAGTACCAAGGAATCACATAACATTTTTTTTACATCCATTGATAGAAACTGTCTTTGTGAGTAAATTAGTTTAAGAGAGGAGTAAGCATTTCTTAGTTTATTAGTGACATGGTCTGTGAAACGTAAAGAGGTATCGATTGTTAATCCCAAATTCTTATGCGAAGATTTTATCGGTATATTTGCATCTCCGATTTTCAAAACAATGTTATTATTCAGAAACTCAGAGATATTATCTTTGCTGAATATCATAGCAACAGATTTGACTGGATTTATTTTCAAAGAATGATCAGTTGATACTTTATATAGGGAAGTCAAGTCATTGTTGATAGAGTCTATTGCAAATTTCAAATCTGAAAATTTGAAAGAGAAATACACCTGTGTATCATCTGCATAGAAATGATAATCGCAGTAGTTCAAAACATTAATAAAATTTGTTGTATATAATGTGAATAAAAGGGGACCTAAATACTCCCTTGAGGAACACCGGAAAGTAGTTTCATAGGTGTGGATTTTTTTCCCTCTATTTCTATCAATTGTGTTCTATTGTGCAAGTAAGAGGTCATTAGGGAACATGCTGAATAACTGAATCCAAAAAAATGAAGCATTGATAATAGTACATTGTGATCTATTAAATCAAAAGCCTTCGAATAATCAAGTAAAACTAGAACACTTATCAGATTTTTATCAGTTGCCTCTAGAATATCATCTAATACATCAGAAAGAGCTGTTGAACAACTGTATCCACTTCTGAATCCCGATTGCTTCAGGGGCAGAATATTATGGATGTTTAGGAAGTATCTGATTTGTGTTTCTATTATTCTTTCGATAATTTTCGAACAGGTTGGTAGAATACTGATCGATCGCAGATCACTAAATTCCACTGGCCTACTAATTTTAGGTAATGGAATAACTTTTGCAAACTTCCATTTACTAGGAAAATTATTTCTGGATATACATTCATTTATTATATGAGTGATAATAGGAATTATTAGCGGACAACACAGTTGAATGATCAAAATATTGATATCATCATTGCCATATGCGAGTGATTTTATTTTTAGTATTATATCACGAACAGTATCTTCAGATACTTGTGTGAAACTGAACTCGTTTCCAATTCCATTTTTAATATTATTACTGTAATAGTTGATTAATACATTATTTGAGGGAGAAGAACTTTTCGTGGACTCAATGAAGTACTTATTTACTTTCTCAACATCGTTCAGAGAATCTGGAATGCTGTGGTTTTTACTTTTGTTACATTTAACTTTTTGAGTTCACTCCATTTCTCCTTAGCAGTACAGTTGCTTAATTTATGATTCAAATATGCTTTTTTTTCAGCTTTGATTGCATTTGTTGTATAATTTCTCATTTGTTTGTAATATGACCAATGATGTGTCGATTGACTCTTACGGAATTTCTGTAGGGCTCTATCCCTAATTTTTTGCATTGTTTTTATAGTATCGGTTATCCATGGTGCATATTTTTTCCCTTTTGGTGTAAATGATTTTTTTGGAGCAAAATGATCAATTAGATCGACAATATTATTATTAAATATATCCACTTTAGTGTCAATGTCATCAGTTTGAAAAATGAGAAACCAGGGTAATTCCTGAAGCTTTATCTGAAAACGTTCCTTGTCTATGCTTTTTAGATCTCTATAAGAAATGGTTTACTTGTCATACTGGTTTTCGATATTCAAATCGAATTCACAACATATACGGCTATGATCGGATACCTGGCTATTTTCTACTTTAGAGCGATATTCTTCAGAACTAAAATTTGTGATAATTAAATCAATGAGAGTGATGGATGAATTTGTCATCCTTGTAGGTTCATTAATAACTTGGGAAAAATTGAATGAGTTTAAAACAGAACTGAACTGTTGGGTTACATTTGTTGTAATGTCTAGCATATTTATGTTGAAATCCCCAACACAAATGATATTGTTGAAATTTGAGTACACATTCGAGAATAAATCCTCAATGCGATCCATAAATTCAATGGTACTAGAATTTGGAGGCCTATACAGACTACCGATGGCTATCGTATACTTTTCGAAATATAATTTTACCCAAATATATTCCATATAATCATTGCACTCACTGAAGAGAAAATCATATTTCAAACTGTTTCGAATATATAAACCAACACCTCCGCCTCTGGACGGCCGATTTTGATGAACGAATGTATACCCAGGCAGATTTACAGTATCACTCGATATGCCAGAATGCAGCCAGGTTTCTGAAACCCCTACAATATCGCAATCTGTACTGACAACCTCATTTTTGAATTCCAGAAAATTTGCTACCAATGATCTTGCATTAAAATGTGATATATTTAATTTCATTTGGACGTGATGATAAAGAGTACTCTAAGAGTTCCGAAGAAGAAAAGAAAATAAAAGAAAGAAGAATAGAAGCTATTACAAACACCAACTGAATTTGCTTAAATTAAATGGAATTTACATAAGTCAAGCAAACATCACCCTGAAAAATATTCGAAATACCTTCTTTTTTTGTGAAAATATAGTGATGGGAAAACAAAAAGCACATGAATGTTAAAATCTTATGATTGTTCACGTTGATGTGCAAAAAAAAACCCAATATATATAAAGTTATATGCAATTGTGCCAAATATGGTTAGATTAGGTTATAATATTTATAACTTGCAAATTACAAAATACAAACACCTACAAGAAGTTGAGCCCGTCACTTAGCAATATAAACATAAAATTAATATGCAATTAAAAATTATCAGAAATAATTATGATTTTAGGCAGAGATAAAATTGCCCTTGGGTAAAAAGAAAGAACAAAAGTTGCTTCTACAGCTATCATTTGAATTATTACATCTCAACTAAAAATAAAAGTTCCCTTGAGTGTAGAAAAATAATGATAAGAAATGACAGACATATGTAAAATGAACTGGATTTGTTCACGTTTTAATGTTTTTATGTTGGAAAATTTCTGTAATGGTAGAATAAAATATGGAAAGTACCTATTTGATGCAGAGAAGATCGCTCTCCTGCTTGATGCGATGCACATTTTCCTTAAATTTCACAAAAATATTACCATGACGACACCACACATTTGATTTGGTGAATTTATTCACTGCACTTTTCATTAGGTTCAGCCTCATCTTCGTTAAATCTTCCTGCATGGATATCCCTGTTGATTTCAGATTTTTTCGATTTACCATCACTTTTTCACGAACTACGGTGTCAACAAACTGAACCAGAACAGCTGATGGACTTTGATTGCCAGTGTTGTTGTTTTTGTTGGGTACCCGATGGCATTTGAGTATACTTTTTTCAGTAATGTTCTTCACTTTCATTTTTTGACTGATAACGTTCAGTGTTACACTAACCAAGTCTTCTCCCACATTTTCTTGTATACCAAAAATTCTCACGTTTTTGTTCCTTGATATTTGTTCCATGTCGTCTAGTGCAGTTTTCAACTCGCAGTTTTCCTGTTTCAAATTACTCATATCCTTTTTGAGTTCCGATACAGCCCGGTCATATTTCTCACTAAATTTTTTGATTATTTTGTCCACTAAATTTTGAAGATATTCTTCGCTGATAATGTTTTTAGTTTTTGTTTCCACTATCGCAGCTATCTGTTCTAAATCTTTGCTAGTGAGACCCATTTCAGTTAGCAGAATAGAGGTTTTTATCTGGTTTGGAAACTTTATGTAGCAAAAAAAAAGAGGAAAAAACAAACGAATTGTATGATAACATCAACACACTTGGATTCCGTGGCACAAATGGCATAAACTTGAATAATCACTTCACAAACTGTGTTAGATTAGTACTTTGTCAGGATCGATGCGACAGCGTGACTTACTCATTCGCCATCTTGAATTTGACTCAATGTACCTTCCAATTCAAACCTTCGTCTACCAATACACCTAGAAATTTAACAGAATTGGTTGGTTCGATAGATGTATTTTCTAAACGTACATTCGGAGTTGAACATTTTTTTTTGATAATTATGGAATCGGATAGTATTTGTTTTCTCGCTGTGAAAGTGAAGAGAGTTGTAATTACACCAAGATATCAACCCATGATTGATGTACAATTTTCATTCAAAATATCATCGTGTTTATTCGAAACGAGCACAGTCGTGTCGTCAGCATATCTGATAAAGCTGGCCGATGAGCTAATGTTATCAATGTCATTCGTATAAAATAAAAATAAAATCGGTCCCAGAACTGACCCCTGGGGAACTCCCATAGTGATGGTTCCGTTAACTGATTTGGCTTTCGATATATTCACAAACTGTCTTCTGCAAGTTAAGAAATCCCTCAACCAACTGTGAGCAACTCCTCGAATGCCATATGAGTACAATTTTGACAAAAGCAAATCATGTTGAACGCACTCGAAAGCCCTGCTGAAATCACAAAAAATCCCAACAGGGCTCTCTCCCAACTCAATGAAGTCAATTATTTTTTCGTAAAATGACATCACAGCACTCTAAGTTGATTTTCCCGACAAAAATCCATGCTGGTTATTTGAGAAGATACGATGACTCCTCGCAAAACTCATTAGACTTCAAGAAAAGAGTATTCAAGAAACTTTGAAAAACAGGATGTAATTGAAATAGGTCTGTAATTCTCAACTAGTAAAGGACTGTGTTTTTTATAAACTGGTATTAATTTTCCCAACTTCAATGAAGATGGAAACGCTCCGCAAGTGAAGAACAGATTAATAAGATATGTAAGTGGTGGAATGTGATACAGCACTTTCTTTATGAGAAACGCAGGAATGTCATCTGGACCCGAGGATGCTTTAATTTTCAATTTTTTTGACATTAATTCGTATAATTCCCGTTCTGTAAGTGGTTTCAGAAATATAGATTCCCGAGGTCCCTTGATTTCAGACTCTGCATGGTTAACATTATCTACCTGTGTAGTACACTGGGAGAGTTCAAGTGGCGAATTTATAAAGTATTCGTTGAATATATTACATATACTTGTAGGATCCTTGACCAATTCGTTTCCTTGTGAGATATTTATATTATTATAAGAAGATTTTTTTTGATTTGTCAAGTCTGATATTACCTTCCATGCCATTTTGGCGGGATTATTCGCATTAAAGATTTTGTTTTGATAATAAGAGCGTTTGGTATTTTCAACAAGAATTTCATGACTCTTTTTTGCAATTGAGTAGGCTTCCCTCAAAACAGGAGAACTACGTGATAACAAGAATAAGTCTTTGAGTTTGTTACTTGAAGTCTTAATCTCGTCAGTAATCCACTTTTTATCCAAATTTTTAGAATTGTATCTTCTCAGTGGGAAACTATTCTCAAAGTAGTAAATAAAAATTTCAGCAAAGCTGTAATACGCTTCGTCTATATTAGAAAAACTATAGACAGTATCCCATGACTCTTTCTGTAATAGAAGTGTGAAAGAATTAACGTTGTTATCACCGAAACTCCTCCGACATTGTGGAACATTCTCACATTCTAGTAAGATATCCTGTTTACTTTCTAATAAAACAGTTCTGTGATCCGATATACACACATGAAAATTACTTCTCAACTTAAAAATTTCAAAAGTATTGAATCAATTGTCTTGAATTGATAGAATAACGTTTCTAATCAAGAAAATTTGGTTATTGTGATCAAATCGAAAGTTTTCTTTCAAAACTTTAATATTCTTGAGCAATTTTCTAATTCTGAGAAAATATTCTTGTATTGAGAGAACTAAAGTATTCGTCAAAAAATTTTGTGTGTTTCAGTACAAAATGTTCAATTTTCTCCTTTCAAATAACATTTCTGATGATTTAATTTTGAAATTTTTCAAATACTCAAGAGTAATAAACATTTCTGCAGGGTGAGAAAATTGGAATATTATTTGGAGTAATCGACTATTCTTCAATCTGGTTGTAAAAAAAAAATTCGATATTTTTCGATGAATTCTCAACTCTGCAACCTATTTTTGACCAGAACTGCCTTTGTCATTTCGAAACGAAGGAATGAATTTGCGAAGGTATTCACTTATTAAAATAATTATGACATTGATTGATCATCAAAAACTTATGAAAATAATCATTCATTACAGTACGCATGTACAAAAACAGGTTTTGATTCAGATTTGCATGAACACGAACAAGTTTTCAAAATAATGCAGCTTTCGTTATTTCAAGAATATAATTCTGTTATATATAATCGATAAAATTATTCTTTCAAATGGAGAATTTGAAGTTCTCAATAGTGGGTAATTTCTTGGATAGAGAAATCGTAATTTCTTAGAAAGAGAAAATGTTATGTCTTGGACAGAGAAAACGTATTTTCTTAGAAAGAGAAAATGTAATTTCTTGGACAGAGAAAACGTATTTTCTTGAACGGAGAAAACGTAATTTCTTGGATAAAGAAAACCTAATTACTTGGACATAAAAAAGCAAAAATGTTTTGAGGTGATCTTCTTTCAATAAATTTCAAAGTTGATAATAGTGAAAGTGGTCAATTCCCTGTAGAAAAATAAAATCAGTTTCTGAGCAATTGAATATTTTCAAACGGAACAGTTGACGAGATTCGAAACTGGATATCATGTTTGAATCCCAGGCACCTAATAACATTGAGAATCGGGTCAAAAACAAGGAACTACGAAGAGTAACTAACATTGTCAATAATGTTCATCATTTTAGTAATCCATTTTATTCAATTTATGAATTGTTCATATTTAAAGAAATGTTTGGTTATCGAATTAAGAAATTTCTCACAAAACTTTCTTGGATCAAGAAATATTAAGAATATTTTCTCTAACATCAACACAGGATGTTCTTTTCAGACCAAGAAATGATATGTTCTCAAATTGAATTATTATTCACAAACATTACTCAACTCAAGAAAATATTTTGTTATATTTTCTTAATTCAATGAACACACAATTTTGAAATTGTTTTCGTTTGTTTTCGGCAGACATCGATGCGATGAACTGCTATGTGTGTCCTTTTCAGCCATTTCACCTTGGTGTTTGAAACGTGGTAGTTCTTACGCAGCGGTCGGTATATAGGTTAAATTATTTTTGATTATGAATTGACAACACAGAAAAGAGTGGGTGTGCCTGGAGAATGTATTGTGGATTTTAGAGGTAAGTAAAATTATTGTTTTCATTTAATTCAGAATATTCCTATAAAAGTTAGCTTTGAAATGTTAAAAATATTATAATGACTTGAATTCTAATTAAGATGATCCATCATTCAGTCATCGTTTACAGTACAACCGTATGTCAACAACAAGCCCAGTTTTTTACTTAACAGACAGTAATGAAAGTCGAGTCACTAGTGTCTCTGGTATTTTTCATATTTTCTTACCAAGCCATGTATGTCAGTTAGTGGATAAATTGCAATTTCTGTGATCAAACTCGGAACAGGGTTGTGTTGGAGACCAGTCGTATCTACCAAGTATAACCACATTCATAATAATATGATAGCTCCTCACGTTTGAGTTTACAGTGTTTCATTCGGTGTATTTTTTTTTTTCAGGTTAGCTTTTTATATAATTTAAAATAAAGAAGACAGATGTAATGGGAAACAAGAGTGAAACTTGATGGTATCTAGCGAACTTAAATAAATTCCATTTTTGAAATTAAATATACTGAACAAAAAAATTTCAGAACATTTTGTCTACATAAACTGAATTATATAATTTATTCAGTTATAACGACAAAGTTGATTGTTTCATAGCAAAAAATTATTTATAACCAATAAATGCATTTTCTTGTTTTGACAAGAAAGGTTGTTGATCAGATACATACTTTTTTGTTCTAAATTCACAGTGTTAACATCATTATCTCAAAAACCGCAGAAGGTGCAAAAGAGGGTTGAATGAAGCAAAAGTTACGTTCAAAATGGTTCATGAACACCATAAATATCTTCAGCAAAAAAAAAATTATAAAAAATGTGTTTGCAAGTTACCTCAGTTATGAAATATTGAAACAGTGAACAATGAATTTTTAAATGAATTTCAATCGAGCTACAGAACTGAAACCAAATTAAAATTGTTATTCGAAAACACTATTAGCACACTATTTTTCAATACTAACTGTATTTTCAAATTATTATTTCAGCTTCAATTTTCTATTTTGACTTATATGGTTATGTTCAAACATTTTTACACCATGCAACTATTCTCACAGTAATGTACTTTTACGTATTTTTCAACAAGAGTCGTTGAATATCGCCTGTATGATTAAATGCGAAAGATTCGGCAATAGTCCGATCACTTAACTGGAGAGTGAAACATTATTTAAATCGAATACTTTTTACAATATTGAAATTCCTCTCTCTCTCAATTAATTTCAATAGAGTAGAATATGGGGCAAATTTCTGACAGAAAACAACTGCTTCCCTGACTAATACTATGACGGATATTGAACTACATCTGAGAGATAATTGATTTTTTATGTCGGGCGTGGCGCAGTTGTTAGAGCGTCCGACTCTGGGCCATAAGGACCGGAGTTCGAGCCCCAGTTATACCTGGGATTTTTTTAAATCAAATTTAACCTTTTGAATTATTAAAATCTCGTAGCTCGACTGGGGTGAGTAACAAGGCCTACCCAGCAGAACACATAGTGGCTAATTACCATAGCAGTCGATTCCACTATAAACACCAAAGGAAAATAGGAAAAAAAAATATTAAATGTGCCCGAAGGAAGGAAATATTTCAATTACCATCATGGTATTATACTTAGATAAGTATTTGTCAGTGAGAAATATGCGTCATGTATTTCTTTTTTTCATGAAGATAAGATCTAATGGGTCAAAGAGCTTGTGAGGCCACATAGTCTGTACAACCCTCCTACAATATTGCGAACTTTGTGGTAATTATATTATTATTGAAATTTCTGAAGTTCCAGTATGGAGTATGTCATAATTTGTACCGCATTTTTTCAAAAGCCGCCATGAATAAGTTCATTGATTCTTCAATTTAATGACTCCAAAAATAACACTTTCAAATTTGGACTTTCACTAATGCGTTTTCTGTTAAAGTCTATTCGAAATATAACTTGTAGGGATTTGCAGTAGTTATATTTCCCTATGCATAGAAGAATTATTTTCGATTCTGTAAATTATTCAAAAAAATACATTTTCTGTTTCCTTGGCGTGGTTATCTTTACTCTCTTGAAAATTTTACTCCAAAACTAAGGAAATTAAAGCCTCAGTATTTTTCATATCCAACAGGAAAAATTCTGATTATAATATTATTAACAAAGTCATTATCATGTTCATGTGTACGTCGGAATTTTTCATGATTATAATTTTCCAGCAATCTGGAGATGTTACTGCAGTGGAGAAAAGGAAGCATAATATACAGGAAAACAGACGTACAGCCATATTTGTTAGATATATAGTTTAAGGTAGTATTACTTAGTACTAGTTATGGTGAAATATGAATTTGATTCATGTTTGAAAGCCTTCAATACCTCGTCAAGGTATTTCATGTATTTCTTCCTATTTATCATTATACTATGTTTTCTGGATTTTATTAAATGTATTTCCTTAACTTATTGCGTTTGAGAAAGTAACGAGCTATTGATTTAAATGTTTAATTTTTGTCTTGATATTTAATAGAATAAGGACTTTGTGATATCTTAGAAAGACTGCTACAATGTGATAATATAACTGTCTTTGATACTTCACGTTTTCCTTCAAGCCTCGCACCTTCAAAGGAATAAGTACGCACTAATGGCCATCATCGAAAATCATATATTGCTATATTTTTGCAGAACGTTTTCCTTCCTCAAATACATCTACTTATTTTTCCTAGGTATCTTTGATAGTTTTTCAATTTACAATTTTCCGTATTAAAAATTCACTATTTCAGTTTTTGCAAAAATGCTTTTTCTTAGATAAAAATGATAGAAATAGAAAACAACCCAAACTATGTCACTGGACGCACCTTTCGTTCTGGAAGAACTAGGTTACCATGTTCCCTTACTTGAAGATAATGATCCACGCTATCTAAAACATAACATTCTTTCATAAGCCATAAAATATTTTTTCTGACAAAAAAATCTCAACAGGATATAATTTATTCATGAAATAGAAAACTACCCAAACACCAAATTTACGTCAATTTCACTCGACGGTCGTTTCGCAGGAGCTGAAGGCCTCAGCTCTTGAAGATGCTAACTTTGTTGGCGAAACGCGCGTCTAGTGAAATTGTCGTAAATTTGGTGATTTCGGTAGTTTTCTATTTCTTGAATTAATTTTCTCCTGTTGTTTTTTTATTCAGAGAAAATATTTTTCTCTTTATAGGGGAATGAAATGTTTCATTAGGAGTGCATTATTATCTTCGACTAAGAGAACATGATTACTTCTTTCAAAACTTTTGATTTTTTAAATTCAAGAAATGGTAAATTATCAGAAAAAGAACAATAACTGTTTCAATAGAAGTAATCGTGTTTACGATTACTTCGCACAAGAACTTTTGTTTTCTATACTCAAGAAAATGTAGAAAACGTAATCTCTTTGATGAAAAAAAGTAAATGCTAGTACAGAGAAATCGTTATTTCTTGGAAAGAGAAAACGTAATTTCTTGAACGGAGAAAACGTAATTTCTCAGATACAGAAAATCTAATTTCTTGGACAGAAAAAATGTAATTTCTTGGATAGAGTAAACGTATTTCTTGGATAGAAAAAACTTAATTTCTTGGAAAGAGAAATCGTAATCTCTTTGAAAGAGAAAATATAATTTCTTGGACAGAGAAATCGTAATTTGATGAACGGAGAAAACGAAATTTCTTAGATAAAGAAATCCCAATTCCTTGAATAGAGTATTGCTGATTTTTTGTTTCAAAGTAAAAATTTTTGATTGGAGTAAATCGCAATGAAAAAATAGATTTCTTCGAATAAAGACACATTTTATAGATTATATATAACAGAATAATTTTCTTAGGATAAAGCAGGCTGCTTTATGTCGAAAACTTTTTTTTATGTGTGTAGTGTTGTCTAAAACACATAGTGTAGGATTGGGGATATTCGTATAGATATGATCTATAATGGTTTTGGAATGATATTTTCTATTTTCAGGACATATATTCAGGCCAATAGACTTTCTCAATCCTAGAGTAGTCTACACCATACGTTTAAGTTAATTTTCTCGCGGAAAACGATAAAAAATTGTGCCAGTACAACATGGCCGTTTTTTGCAAAAATAACATTGAGGGCCACACCAATAATTCATTTGAAAACGACAAGAAAAAAACAGAATATTCACCAAAGGATACCCTACCTGCTATGAAAAAATCCCCAATATAAAAGTCTTATCGTTTTCGAGATATCTTTTTATAATGAATTTTAGCCCATCTTAGTTAAACAACATGTACTAGGCTACTGCTGCACATTACATCAATAAATTGCCTATTTTGCGGTGATTTCAAGATTGTATAACACAAGTGATTTGTTATGAAAAAAAAAAAGATACAGCTATTTTTATCCAAAAGGGTACGTTTCTGGCAAAATACAATGGGTCAATTCCTTTAAGAAATCTTCGATTTTGCATTACCTAGTGAACAATTTTAATCTTTTACGTGAGAAAATGTTACTTTCATAATTATTTACCTCGAGTAAAATTATTCATTACTTGCGAGGAGCTGCTCTCCACCAACTATTGTAGGGTCTTTTGTCAAAGAACAGAGATTACCTAGCACAAGCTCAATTTTGTCGGCAAATGTTGCGAAAACATCCTGCAGATCCAGATTTTTTCTAATAAGATCATTTGGAGCGACGAGTCTTCTGTACCAAGAATGGGTACATCTCCACAATTTGCATAGGTGGCATATCATAAACAACACGAGAAGATACAGTGTGACCCATTTTTAATGGAAACACCCCCCTAAAATTTGAAGTTGTAAACCGATTTTAATAACTTTTTTTGAAATGTCATGTACTAAAAGGTCTACCTCGGGACAAAATTTGAAATGTTTATTCCAATTTTCAGGGCATCCTAGGATATTTTTTCTTAGTCGAAAATCGGGATTTTTTATTAGCGATTTTTTTATTGAAAAATATTCATTAATAACAAAGTTATGACAACTCAAAAATTCGAAAACTCACACAGCTAACAGTCACAAAAAATACCCTATATCAACAGATATAGCCATGAGAATATTTTTTTTAATGATTTCAACAAAAAAGTGCAACCAGATGAAAAAAAAATTGTTAGAGTAATTTTTTTAATGAAAATAACGGAATTACATTCACACAATTCAACTAATAATGAAGCAAAAATTTTTATTAAACGTAACTATGATAACTAATTATTGAAATGTTTCGATTCAGTGCAACAATTAATTCTAATTCATATTCTAGTAGCCTGTACTAATCCACCATGTATTTCGATACATTTGTCGTAGAGCTTACGAATGTTTCTGATTACGTTCCTTAGTTCTTGAGGGGTATTATCTGCACGTACCTGTCTAATTCTTGCACAAAGTTCAGTTCTATCTCTTGAGGGATTTTTGTGAACCTTTTGTGTGAGAAGTCCCCAGAGAAAAAAGTCCAAATCTGTGAGGTCTGGAGATCTGGGTGGCCACTCTATAAACGGACTAACGCGGCCTATCCATCGGTTTGGAAAATGTTCGTTAAGCCATTGCCTCAAAGCTCTGGCATAATGAACTGAACACCCATCTAACTGGACAATTAAATTTGATCGTTCATTGATTGGCAGCTCGTGAATAGCATCCCAAAACTCTTTTCAAAAATTCTAGAAACCTCTGAGCATTAATGTTTTCCTCAAAAAAGAAAGGACCAATAATTCGTTCGTTCAATATCCCACACCAGACGTTTTGATTTTTTGAGAATACTGGCTTTAACAGTTTATTACCCAGTTAGGATTATCCGCTGCCCAATATCGACAATTCTGTGATGACACTACTCCATTTGTAGTGAAAGTGGCTTCGTTGGTATATAAAATATTTTGTAGGAAATTTCTATTGTTTAAATATTCCCCTTGGGCCCATAAACAATATTCCAGAAGTCTTGCTTCGTCGCCTTCTTGCAGTGTGTGTACAAATTTTGGCTTGAAAGGTTTAATATTCTTCGCCTTGAGACATCTCCGAATAGTTTCTCGTGGAATATTCAAATCTGAAATGGCATTCCTTAAACTGGCATTAGGATTATTTCCGAAATAATCTAAAATGATTTGATTGATCATTCCTGTCATTCCTGTTTCGTCTTTGTACAGGATTACTTTTTAACATCATTTTTGATACTGCACCAGTTTCATTGAATATTTTATTTATTTTATTTACCGTACCGCAGCTAATACGAGGAAGATCTGGATGTCTCTCATTAAATACTCTACAAACCTCTCTAACTAGCACTTCTAAACGTCATCTTCCGAAAGGCGTACAATTTCAATTTTCTCTCTTACGCTCAATCTTGCAGCCATGACACAAAATAATTCGAAGAACTGTAAGGTGAATATTGTTGACAATAGTACACTCAAATCTTTCACAAGTGTCAAACTGTTATATCATTTCCATGGCAACTAAGTTTTAAATTGAAAAATCTATTAGGTCTTAGTTTTAGTTAATTTGCGTGAAAACTTGAAATGTAATTCCGTTATTTTCATTAAAAATATTTACGCTTTTTGTTTTTTTTTTTTCATCTGGGGGCACTTTATTGTCGAAATCATAAAAAAAATATTCTCATGGCTATATCTGTTGATATAGGGTGTTTTTTGTGACTGTTAGCTGTGTGAGTTTTCGAATTTTTGAGTTGTCATAACTTTGTTATTAGTGAATATTTTTTCATGAAATCTTGGTCACACCTGTTTAGAGGCACTCTGAATCCAGTGGCGTAGTGATCTTTTCAATAAAAAAATCCTTAATAAAAAATCCCGATTTTCGACTAAGAAAAAATATCGTGGGATGCCCTGAAAATTGGAATTCTTGGATTCTCAGCACATTGCGGTCGCCAAGTAACAGCAGATTCAAATCTAATGGTGGATTTATGCAGCAGTCATAAGTCATAAGGAAGAATATTGGTCAATGATTGGTTGAACCATTCATTCCAACTAATCATTGACGAACATTCTCATGACTTATGGCTTAAAACTGCTACATGAATCCACCATAACTTATCCCCACCGGTGGATCGGAAGATATGGTGAAACGTTGTGCACCCTCGTTCACCTGACCTAAATCCTCTGGATTTTTATAATTGGGGTTGCCTAAAGTACACAGTGCATTCAATACCCATACACGATGAAGCCGAATTGAGGGAACGCATCCGAGTTGCTGCAGCGGAAATATCAGACATCCATTTGAGGACAGTGAAAAGATCTTTTCTCAGTCGATTAGGGCCTGTACACGCGAAGGAGGTCGTCATTTTGAACATGTCCTGTAATGGTTGTAGAAGCTCTTCATGTCATTGAAAAAATAAGTAACCTAAATAACAACCGCCAAAGTATACTGTCAGAAACGTACCATCGGGATAAAAATGCGATATGTTTTTTTGTGTTGTGTTTTTGGAATCGCCATAAAATAGGCAATTTAATGACGTGATGTGCAGCAGGAGCCCAGTACATTTGCGTTTCACTACGATGGGCTAAACTTTGTGAACAAAAAAATCTACTGCCTAAACTTCACAAAAAAACATTTCTAACAGCACCTCTGTGAATTGTTCGGAGTATGTTTTTAATGCAGACGTTAGAATAATCTTTCATCAATATTTTACTAAAAAAATTAATTAAAACTCTGTAAAATTGTACCACCTGCACAGAAAAAAACTGCTAAGAGGAAAAGTTCATTAGTTTTATGAAAAGACAAATATCTCGAAAACGGCAAGACTTTCATGGTGGGTATTTTTTCATAGTAGGTAGGATATCCTTTGATCTACATTCTCCTTAAGTTTGACGTGGTCTTTACGGGATACCCTGTATGTAACAGAATTTCATTACATACCAATAATTACTACCTAACAATTCAACAAAATTTACATAAATAAATAATGGTCAAAAGTAAAAATTACGGGAATTTCATCCTCATTTTACAGTTTCTGGAATGACAGTTTCACGTGTTTTGTTGCTATCATATTTGTTTGACAATTTCCCTCATATTATATAAACCAACCAAATGCCATAATTTTTTGAATTGAAACCAATGAGAAAAGGACTTTTCGAAAACACTGTCTCCAGCCCGTGGTGTTTCGCTTCTTCCTTATTTATACGTTTCCATAGTTACAACAATTTCTGTGAATAGAGAAACGTCAGATTGACATTAATGACACATGATGAGCCGTTCCTGCAATACGCATGTATTCGTGAAATTGTCTGATCGAATATCCCTTCAAAATGCAGAAATTTCAAAATACTTTCACCTTGCCAGTCACTCAAACTGTGTTGCTGTACAAAACACCACTCGAGCAAGCTCAATCAATCAAATCAATCAATCAAATATGTTTTATTGTCAAAGATTGATACATCTTGTGGACAAAGCAAATATAAAACTAAGTGCCAAAAGGACAAACAATACAAAAGTAATACAGAATGAAGTCTTAAAATAAAAGTCAAACAATACAAATACACAGAGTATAAAAATTTATGAAATCAGAAAACATCTCATATTCTTTCCTCAAAATATTCGCGAATCTCATAGTATGGTCTACAAAGAAAATATTCTTTAACTGCTTTCCTGAATGGAGCATAGGCTCCTATATTTTTCACCGAAAGTGGAAGGTGATTAAACATCTTCCCTCCATTGTAAATGAAAGAACTTTTTATTAATTGCGGTCTCGACTGGGGCAAGGGAATTTGACGAAGTCTTGTATTGACTGGATTTTTTTGTCTATATAAATGATACTGATTTTTATGAATGAGACACACTGTTTCCAATATGTAAAGACATGGAAATGTAAGAATCTTGCCCTTCACGAATAAGGGCTTACACGATGTTTTTGCGTCCAATTTAAAAATATATCTCACCGCACGTTTCTGTAGCGCGAACAGCATATGGAAAAGCTGAAGAGTACAGTTACACCAGAAAGCAATGCCATATCTTATATGAGTCTCCACCAGTGAGAAGTAAACATTTCTAGCGATTTTGAAGCCTAACTCGCTGGCAACAACTCTGACTGCAAAACACCCGGATGATATTCTTTTTTCTAGTGTTATAATATGAGTGTCGAACTTCAGATTATGGTCAACATTTAAGCCTAGAAATTTTTTGTTGTCAATTTTATTAATCCAGAAATCATCTACACAGATATTTTCAATGGTATTTTTGAAGGAAATCATATTTGTTTTTTCGAAGTTGATAGATAAAGAGTTCAAATCGCACCATGCTTTGATGACTCGTAGATCCGCTTCAATTGCCTTTTGTAGAGCATGCACATGTGATAGTAGCATCGTCTGCAAATAGTGTGATAGTTCCTTCAATGTCTATGTTTACCATATCATTGATGTATAATAAAAAGAGTAAGGGGCCCAGGACTGAGCCTTGGGGCACTCCGCAGGACACTAGTTGGAGATCAGAGGATGCCTTCCCTGCTTTCACCAGTTGACTTTGATTACTCAGGAAGGATTTGAACCAAATATAAGTAGGTCCTCTACAGCCATAAGCGTGAAGCTTTTGCAACAACCTTTCATGGTCCAAATCACTCTCGTGGTGTTTCTAATCAACGCAGTTTTCGTGACAGCAAGGTGAAAGTATTTTTTTGAAAATTTAGCATTTTGTCGGGATATTACTACTGACAATTTCCCATATATTATATAAACCAACCAAATGCCATCATTTTTTGAATTCAAACCAATGAGAAAAGGACTTTTCGAAAACACTGTCTCCAGCCCGTGGCATTTTCAAATCGGTGTTTCGCCTTTTCCTTATTTATACGTTTCCATAGTTACAACAATCACTGTAAATTTAGAAATAGACTACAAGCCCATATAACGATTTTGGGGGGTCATTTTATACAGCATGAAACATATTCAGAACGATGCTGCTATATGAAAAACTAACTTTAGTCACTATGCCGTCAATTCTTGGCGGGACAAGTGACTGTAATATTAATAATAGTAATTTTTCATCGGAAGATGTGCTCTTCCGACAAAATATTCTTGTACGGCATTCCTCACGTTGGTGGATTATGAAATAATAATCTCCTAGAACCTACTGCCGTACAAAAATAATGGAACCGAAAGCCAGGAAAATTTTTCAATTTCCGAAAAATAAAAAAAAATTCCTGGATTTTGGTTTCATTATTTTTGTACGGCAGTAGGTTCTATGAGATTATTATTTCATAATCCACCAACGTGAGGAATGCCCTACAAGAATATTTTGTCGGTAGAGCACATCTTCAGGTGAAAAATTACTATTATTATTATTACAGCCATTTGTCCCATCAAGAATTGACGGCATAGTGCCTAAAGTTATTTTTTCATATAGCAGCATCGTTCTGAATATGTTTCATGCTGTATAAAATGACCCCCCAAAATCGTTATATGGGCTTGTAGTCTAAAACGTCAGTTTGACGGTTCAACTCTTCAACTGACATTAATGACACATGATGAACCGTTCCTGCAATACGCATTTAGTCCATAATAATTTAATATATTCGTGAAACTGTTTGATCGAATATCCCTTCAAAATGCAGAATTTTCAAAATACTTTCACCTTGCCAGTCGCTCAAACTGTGTTGCTGTAAAAACACCACTCGAGCAAGCTCTCGTGGTGTTTCTAAGCAATACAGTTTTCGTGACATCAAGGTGAAAGTATTTTTTGAAAATTCAGCATTTTGTCGGGATATTACTACTGAAAACCTCTTTACTATACGTTTTAGTTTAGTGTGAAAACGAGGTGGAAACTGGTCAAGTGGGTCTATTCTCGAGTTCATGCGATAACATTTTCAAACGTTTGAAGTGGCATAGAGCGATACAAACACCGCGTGTTGGAGAGAGATACAACATTGAATTCGTATACGTTAAAACTCGAGAATAGACCTCCAGGGGTGCTATTCGACTTCCAATTCGTATACGAATAAAAGAGACAAATATACTCATTTTATGTGTATCTGTGTGCAGCAAAAAATCGAATTCGCATACGTACAAACTCGAGAATAGGACCCTAGGTTCTAACTTGATGATGTTGATGATTTAACAGTTTTTATCACACTTACACATCTTTTATGAGATGCGTGCAAGAATTTTAAAAAAATTGATGTCGCTTTTCAAGAAACTTTTGAATCTTTTTCAATTCTGAACGATCTCTACTAGTATCTATATTCACGTAATGTTTTTGACAATGGAAACCGGAGTATCCTGTCATTGAATATGATAGTTATTTCGCTGCCAGTATTCAGTTACAATCATGTAATACAAAACTCAAATGGAAATGTAATATGCGCTTCAATTACGCCTCCGATGAATACTCATCAAATTAATAATTCAATTCAGATGTTATTGAATTTATTGTCTACAAGATCGAAGTACAAGTATGTAACGGGTTAAAACCCATTTTCTACCAGGTCAGAAATAATGCTGAAAAGTGAATAAAACTCAATTAGTCCAAGCAATAGGGAAAAGTGCGTGCAAAAATTAATGTCCGAAAAAAAATATGAGCGTATAGGAAATTGAAATTCAGCATGAGTTTTTATTTCATGCGACTCGATCCTGATTACCGAACATAACCTAAAATATTGGCAAAGTTGCGAAAACCGGTTTTTTGTTGATAGTTAAAAAACTACAGCTCCGATCGAAAAAAGTAAAATTAGGAAATTGTAGGTATTAACAAGATCTATCAATCGAATGTCCTATAATTTTCCGATATCATTGACACTTTTCGAGTTATATCGGAAAAACCGTGAAAAATCGGATTCAAACTTGTTACTTACCGTTATGTGTAGCCTATGACAAGACAAAAAAGTCTTTCTTTGAAAAATTGATAAATATTGATTATTTTTCAATATATATGAAGTTTTCTCAAAAAAGATGCTCTCTCAATATGGCTACTCTTGCTCGGGGAATGATGTTACAGTAACGATTCATGGCTTATTAATTCTGTAAGAGTTGTTCTTTCATATTATCGAATAGGTATATTGATTTTTTTTTTATTTTAATGGCCAAAAAATGACTTTAAAAAAATTGCACAATTTTTTTACATGTTTTTTCTAAATACATTGCTCAATTTTGTTTTTATATAAATGAATTTAATGAAACTGGATTCCTAGCATGATTTCAAGCATTAAAAAAAAAATTGAATTCCTACGATCACTAGGAGCCGAGATATTTTTTTTATTTCAAAAGAATCTGGAAGACGCAATAATCATCGTACAGCAGTCACCTTCATGGATATTGAGGTTGAATACCTATATTTTCGATAAAAAAATACTAGAATATTTCTAGTTCATTTGCAGTATTATTAATTGATGAATAAAGTGAGGCATGCAGGCGCGGATCGCGGTAGCTGTAGCGGGTGGCGGATTGGGGATAGCACTGAAAACTTATTTCGTGCGTTCAAAGTGGCTTGTATATATTGAGTATCTCGGCTTGTTGTTCACGTACGTTTTCTTTTGCAATGTACAGTAGTACTTGAAATTGAACCAATAACTTTTCTTTTCTTTTTCAATAACACTGTCAGAACGAAAGTGCCTTTAAGATTCTTTAGCCTCCTAAATAAGAAACGTATATCGTCAGATGGCAGTGCGTGTTCTCCCGACAAAATAAATACAAACTCCGCCTCACTTCTAACTTGGCGATTCTCGTAAGATACAGGTCCGAATTAGATAATTCAGTGCTCGTTCTTTCAAATTACATATCTAGATTAAAACCTGTTTGTTTTCGTAGTAATCTGAAAGTTTGCACGAAAATTTCAAATAAATAAATTTAATTGAATCCAGTCACACAACGTATCAAGAATTTTAAAAAATATTTCTGCAAAATCTGTTTGAACTATCTCGGAAGTGTTTTGAATGTGAATTTTAATATGAAGTAGGTATACCGCAAAAAGAAATAGATAATGACGTCTGAAATATCAGATAAAAGGTAATGTCAAATAAAACATAACATGCATGCAGCACAAAATAAATATACAACACTGACGTAACCAGTCTATTCTATTATTTTTTTTAAAATGTATTGGACCAAAATCACTTTTATGGGATACTTGTTTTTCTTTTTACACGTTTCATACTAATTTGACATGTATGCTATATGTAGGTATGTAATGGAATCGTAGAACAAAATTTACACTTGCAGACGTCCGAATGATTTGATATTTGATACCTAGGTGTTCACTGTTCATAATTCCAGTAGCAGGTGGGTACTCCATTATAAATGTCTTTAATGAAAATACAAAAAAGCGAGATTTGTGATTTGGTTTCTGATTCGATACAAAATCGGTATGTGGAAGTTTTCGGGCTAGGAGATCATGAATCTTTTGTCAAAACTGATGAATTCAAGATGGCGATTCCAAGATGGCGGACGAGTTTTGTGATTATGTCCGATTCGATTCAAAATCGGTTTTTGGGTTAAGAGATCCTGATGATTTATGTTAAAATTCGTGAATTTAAAATGACGGAAATGTTCTAAGATTATAACCTATGTAGTGGTTTTTGGGTTCGAAGATAATAATTTTTCTGTCAAAATTCAGGAATTCAAGATGACAGAGGAGTTTTGTGATTAATGGTCGAATCCTATATAAGAATGGTATTTTGGAGATGGAAATAACGAATTTTTTATCAAATTTCAATAATTCAAAATGTCAGCTCCAAGATGGATTTGGTTTATTTTGTGATTTAACTCGGGTCCGCCATCTTGAATTTTTTGATTATGACAAAAAACAATGATTATTCGTCCACCGTTTTGGAGCTGTCATTTCGAATTATCTAACATTGACAAAAAAATCATACCTATACCAACTCAAAATAGAATCAGACCAAGAAACAGAAATTTTGTCCGATATTTTGGAGCCGCTACGTTGAATTATCAAAAAAATTATGACATCCCAAACCCAAAAGCTTCTTTATACCAATTTTGAATGAAATCGTATCAGAAATCACAAAACTCGACCAAAAAAATGTTATGGAGTATTGTCACCCACGTGATGAACACATGTTGTTGAAAAAAACTATTAATTGTAAACGTTATAATATTCCATAGTTTCATTCGACCCGAATGAGTTTTAATTTTTCCCATTCTCGATCCGACTCTGTGCCAGATGTCATACTGGCTATATGATACTCTCTCTTTTCCTCACCAGTCGTGTGGGAGGAGCAACCGGAGGGGTGTGTCATTTAAAAGAAATTCAGTTCCATTTCTGAATCCAGACTTGTAAGTGATAATTAGTTTTCACTGGTCGGCGGCTGAACCAAACCTTTATTGGTGTACTTTGTTAAATCTGGATATATTTCATTTAAAATGGAATAGAGCAAGGAAACCTATTTCGCGAAAACAACATATTTTTGTAAAATTATTCACAAAAAAAAGGAAATATCAGGAGAAAAATGAGAAAGTCGTTTAACTAAGTGAATGATAGACTTTGATACTGAAATGAAATAACACCAAAATATTCATTTGTTTTGATGGTGGAACTGAACAAAAATTCCCAAAAATGGGGGAAAATATCCTTTTCATTCATTTAAAACTCAAAGAGTTTCTTTTTTCATTATTTTTATCTTTATACAATCATACAACCCTTCATCACTCAGAAAAAAAAATCGTTTCTGACTCCCCTTTTTTCAGGGATGAAGACCCTTAATGGTAACAGAGGGGTGCGCGGAAACGAGGTGGCAGACGGACTTGCCAGATCCGGATCCGCATCGCCGTTCTGTGGGCCGGAACGTGTCCTAGGCATCGCAAAAAGCCAAACCTCTTCAGCTCTTGACGATTGAGCGAAGATTTTTATATTCATTTCTGTGAAATGTTTCTTAATGTTCCCAATAAAATTTTATTCATAAAATAATTTTAAACTCACAAAGAAACAATCATTTGAGTCATTAACTTTACATATAGTGCCTTCATTTCAAAACTTTCCACCCCTATTATTTCTTTTAGCAGAGAAAATTTCCTGTAGAGAAAAAAACACGTAAATTTAGATATGGAGGGGAGAGTTTAAAACCAGTTCCAGTTGTATTTTAGGTTTAATCCTCCTACCCCAAGCTACACCCACGTAATAATTTTTAATGGCACCCCCACACTTGTAACCCCGTTTAGAAAACTAAAATTGGTTGTTCCGTTCTTGTAAAATAGGGCAAAAAGAAAATAAATTAAGGAATTTATGGAACCGCTACCACTGACTCAATTACGGTATGTTTATGTTTCTTTTTTACACAGAGTTTTTTGCTTTAGCTGAAAGTGAGATAAGGGCACACAGTTTCTTCTTGGCGTCAATTAAAATTAAATGGTGAAAACATTTATCAGAATTAGTTATTCCTGATTTTGAACTGTTTGTCAAGGCATGCAGGCCAAAATGTGAGTCACCGATATTTTCTAGACCTTGTTCAAAAATTTGAAGAGACCGGTTCTGTGTGCAACAAAGCAGTAACGCAGCCGAGAGTTCTTACTGAAGCCGCACAGATTGAGATTTTAATAAAATTCGCCGTTGAGCCTACTACTTCAATTTCGAAAGTCGCTAAGTTAGTAAATATTTCAGTTGGTTCTATACACAAAGTTTTAAAACTAAACAAGTTTTTTCCTCACAAAATGAGTATTCTTCAGCAACTCGGTGAGGATGACTATGATAGGAGAATTGAATTTTGTGAAATAATGACTGCGAGAATTCAAAATGACCCGAATTTAATAAAAAATATTTGCTTCAGTGATGAATCAACTTTTTTTCTTAATGGCTTTGTAAATAAGCATTACTGTAGATTCTGGGATATTGAAAATCCACACATGTTTCGAGAGGATCATACGCAATATCCACAAACAATAAACGTCTGGTCTGGAATTCTGGGAAACGAAATAATTGGCCCTATTTTTATTGACGAAAATGTAACTGGTCAATTGTATTTAAACTTATTGGAAAATGTAATCGATCCACTCATAACACAGTCCTTAGAAAGCCAAGTTGATGAAGAAGACAACCCGCTCGTGGATGAACAAAATTTACATTTTCAACAGGACGGCGCACCGCCACACTACGCATTGCATGTCCGACAGTGGCTCGATCAACGGTATCCTGACAAATGGATTGGCAGAAGAGGCGCTGTGGAATGGCCGGCGAGATCTCCGGATTTAACACCATTGGATTTCTTTCTCTGGGTTTATTTGAAGACAATGGTATACAAAACTCCCCCGCAGGACATTCAGGATCTAAGACACAGGATTACTGACACATGCAGACAAATTAATAACAAAACCTTTACAACAGTCTGACAGGAATTCGAGAATAGATTGTACTTTTGCTTAGCTACCAATGGTGAACATTTTGAACACCTAATAAAGTAAGGTACATTTATTTAACTGTAATAGCTATTATTTTATTTTTTATTATAATTAATTTTCTTTTAGCCCTTTTTACGAGAACGAATCAACCAATTTCAGTTTTCTTAACGGGGTTGAGTGTGGATTTTTAAGATCTTTAAAATGATGTATTACAAGATAGGGGGTGCCATTTAAAATTATCAAGTGGGGGTAGCTAGGGGTAAGGGGGTTAAACCTAAAATACCACTGGCACTGGTTTTAAACTTCCCCCTCGATATCTAAATTGACGTGTTTTTTGTCCTACGGCAAATTCTCCCTGCTAAAAGAAGTAATAGGGGTGGGAAGTTTTGAAATGAAGACACTGTATAACAATTGAAAACTTTATTTCTATTAATACACATAACAGGTAATACAAATTATATAACAACAACATAAATTAATCCGAGGCGACTTGATTGACTTTACATATGATACTTATTATGTGATTTCTACCAAAGAATAGATATCCAAATGTCGGTATCAGAATGTCGGTTGCTTTTTGAATTCGAGAAAAATTTAACAAAAAATATTGAATCTATTGAATCACTCAATAACTTCTATTGAAAGTGAGGAATAGAACAATGGTGATTGTGAATAAAACAATTTTTAAGTAAATGCTTATACTTTCTTGAGACAGACTTATTCATTTCATTCATGAATGAAAGAGATAAATATATAGTATGAGCATTTGCTAGTTTTTATTCACTACACCCAATCTGTTCGCTAGCCCAGTCCTTCAGCTATAATCTCGTACGTCTTCAAAACATAAGGTTACCTGAAACTATGCAAAATTTCGGAATTTTCAAAGGGATCCCAAATGAAGACAAACTTATAAATTTCAAATTTGACTATTAAAGATATCCAAAAGTTGAAAAAAGATCCTGAAAAGGGAGGAAATTTCCTAAAATGAGTCCCACCTCCCGGAACTCTACCACCAATATTTAGAATTTTAATTTAGAGACGAAAATAGAGAAAAAAGCGGGTGATGCGAGTCCTGCGTGCGATGACTGATACGGACCCTTGAACAATAAAAATAATTTTAACCCATTATAGACCGGGATCCCACGCCTATTTTCAAAAATGATTAATAACAGGCTGAATTTTCCTGAGTAGCTTCATTTTGCCGAGACGCCCAACTTTTTCCCCTACGAAAATTCTCGATAGTGGTAGCTAATAAAATGCGCAGGCGTCAATCATGTCGATTTGGTGATTGCAAAAAAGTCATTGATAACAGTTAGTTTTTCAGTTGAACCTCGAAATAATTCAATAAAGTACTCGAAAAAACGTTTGTCCTACAAAATGGATGGTAGGACTGAAGAGTCCCCCACTCTCAACATGTACCAATAACGTGGTCATAAGAAATCATCAGTACCCAGTGAATTTTCCTACCGTTACTTGCTTTATATGTACCAGTGACGTGGACATAAAAAATCATTAGTAAGCAGCGGATTTTTTTTACCGTTGCTTGGTTAATATTTGTATAATTGGATGGTCATATTGTCCTACAAATTGAATGGTATAGGTATTCCCAGTCCTACGCTCCGAAATTGTCAATTCCATGGTGAAAAAAAATTCCTCCTAGAAAAAAAACGGGTATGTAGTCATACAAAAATTATTCAAAATAACGAATTATTTCGAAATTGTGGTTTAGCTAATTTAATATACTTTTATTCGTAAAGTAATGTTACTTTCAATTTATAATTGTTCAATTCAAAAATATCATAATTTACGTGAAAAGTTTATGAAAAAAGTGGGAAATTATGTTTAGCATTCATAATTTTTATAAACATATTAAAAACAACAATAACAAAGTAGAAACATTGAAATAATCAATCTGCCCTCCGGGGCGGCTTTCACAGGTGCAGGGAAAACCGGAAAAACCTGCAACACCTCATCGTCGTCTGAATAGCTGAAATTTATAATTGAAAACTTTCAAAGAGGTCAGACGAATTGTGAAAATCTGCTCTACGGTAAAATAGGATGTATGGTGTCTACAGAGTCCTCAAAAAGTCCAATTCAAAAGAAGATATTATATTTTACGGGTGTCACGTGGCCAAGTAGTTAAAGTACCGATCTTTTATCCACTCTGGTCGCTGGTCGTGGGTTCGAAGCCCAGCGACTGCAGATATTTCTCTGATGGCCCGAGAAAGTGGAATAGCAAGTAAGAAAGTATGAATTCGTTAATCCTTGGCTCGCACAAGTTTCGTCTTTTGAGAGTTGTCGTTCGAAAGGAAACGACATCTGGTTAACGGAAAAATCAATTTTAAACAACAAATAATGCAACTATCATCAGAGGACCCCGCACACATTTAATGAAAAATAGTCTTACTGTGAAAATGGCTGAATTTTTGGTATGTTGTAGCTGGAGCTATTCCGAGTAAAAGTATCCATTGGTCCTACTCGATCGTATGACCAGATTCGGCGCTAGACGGCGACACATTATGAATTTTGAGATTTTTGGAAAAATTTTACTGTATCAAAAAATATCACTGTACCATTCATATCCAATATACCCTGTATCTCCTAAAGGAAATATTTGCGGACACATGTTCATATGAACTTTTCATTCTGTAATTAGTCAAAGATTCACCATTTGAAGTTTGTACAAGAACATAATGAAGCACATTGTATGCTACGGCTTTGGCACGTAACACTGTGAAAACCTACCTAGGACAATGTGACCATTTAATTATAAAAATAAAAAGCAAGCAACGGTAGAAAAATCCGCTGGGTACTGATGATTTCTTATGACCACGTTATTGGTACATGTTGAGAGTGGGGGACTCTTCAGTCCTACCATCCATTTTGTAGGACAAAAGTTTTTTCGAGTACTTTATCGAATTATCTCGAGGTTCAACTGAAAAACTAACTGTTATTAATGACTTTTTTGCACTCACCAAATCGACATGATTGACGCCTGCGCATTTTATTAGCTACCACTTTCGAGAATTTTCGTAGAGGGAAAAGTTGGGCGTCTCAATAGAAAGAAGCTACTCACGAAGATCCAGCCTGTTACTAATAAAAATATTTTTACCATGGAATTGACAATTTCGGAGCGTAGGACTGGGAACACCTACTATTCAATTTGTAGGACAATATATATTCAATTATACAAATATTCACCAAGCAACGGTGAAAAAATCCGCTGGTTACTGATGCTTTTTTATGACCACGTCATTTGTACATGTTGGGACTCTTCAGTCCTACCATACATTTTTTAGGACAAAAGTTTTTTCTAGTACTTTATCGAATTATTTACTCACCAAATCGACACGATTGACGCCTGCGTATTTTATTAGCTAACACTATCGAGAATTTTCGTAGAAGAAAAAGTTGGGCGACTCGGCAAAATGAAGCTACTTAGGAAGATTCTGCCTGTTTATTCATTTTTGAAAATAGGCGTGGGATCCCGGTCTATTAAGTATCAATATTAAGAAATAAAAAAATTCACTTACCTTTTAGACACTTGAGTAAACGAAAATTCATGGAAAAAATGTTTTTCCCGTAATTATTTTATTACATATGCTTTTGTTAATTAACTAGTTTTTCCAAGGTTCAAATTTACAAACAAACCCTGATAATTATTATACTAAAAATATCTTTGTTTCACTTATTGGAGCTATTCTTGAAAGGCTTTAAAAAATATCACCATTGGGAAAAATTTTAAAATGAAAAATGCAAATAAAACTATAAAAAAATATTTTTTTCAATATTCCAATTAGCTCGTAATTTAATTATTTAAAGTTAAATAAAAATTTCAAAAGAAAATATTCTATGACACTACTTGGCAGAAGCCCATTAAATTAATAATAAAATGGATTATGCAATCCAGACTTCTGCATTTAATCTATACAATAGGTATAATCGTCGGCAAGTCTCCAACAGAAAACAACTACTGCCCCCTACGACCATTGAATTATATCTGTTAGATTATTGGCAAAGTATTCTACAAGAACTGCTTTGCAATGTTCTCCCAATCTCAACGCCAAAACACGTCTCAACTCACATGGGGGAACACCTACGGACCGGTTTCTTGGTTCCTTGCCAATCATCAGCGCAGGGTAGCTCACCCAACGCAATCGAAAAATATCTTGACCTCAAGATTCGAAGTCGACACCATCGTCGGAGTGCTCTTCGAATCTTGAGGTCAAGATATTTTTCGATTGCGTTGGGTGAGCTACCCTGCGCTGATGATTGGCAAGGAACCAAGAAACCGGTCCGTACGTGTTTCCCCATGTGGGTTGAGACGTGTTTTGGCGTTGAGATTGGGAAAACATTGCAAAGCAGTTCTTGTAGAATACTTTGCCAAGAATCTAACAGATATAATTCAATGATCGTAGGGGGCAGTAGTTGTTTTCTGTTGGAGACTTACCGACTATTATACCTATTGTATAGGTTAAATGCAGAAGTCTGGATTGCATAATCCATTTTATTATTAATTAAATAAAAATGATTTATTTAAATTTCTTACTTACTTAAATAATTGTTATAAACAAATACATTGTTTATAAGATATTTGAATTTTTGTTTTTGGAATTTTAATCAGCAATAAATATACCGGTGTGAAGTTAGCAGCCACTTTCTAGCAGCCGTTTTTATCTAGCAGCCAATTTGCCAGTGGCGCCGGGTGTGAAATTAAATTCGGCAATTGATCCGAATAAACTTTTCTGTATATAGACTACTGAAAAGCCCGAGAATAATATACCGAGAGATGATTGATTTGCAGGCCGTCTAAAGGGCAGTTTGTACCTGTCGATTTTTGGAAAATCATTCTGAAACATTCCCCAGAAATGTTTAGCCAAGTTCATTTTCCGTATATAGATTACTGAAAAGCCCTAGAATGATATACCGAGAGATGATTGATTTGCAGACCGTCTAAGGGGCAGTTTGTACCTGTCGAATTTTGGAAAATCATTCTGAAACATTCCCCAGAAATGTTTAGCCAACTTCATTTTCCGTATATAGATTACTGAAAAGCCCTAGAATGATATACCGAGAGCTGATTGATTTGCAGGCCGTCTAAGGGGCAGTTTGTACCTGTCGATTTTTGGAAAATCATTCTGAAACATTCCCCAGAAATGTTTAGCCAAGTTCATTTTCCGTATATAGATTACTGAAAAGCCCTAGAATGATATACCGAGAGATGATTGATTTGCAGGCCGTCTAAGGGGCAGTTTGTACCTGTCGATTTTTGGAAAATCATTCTGAAACATTCCCCAGAAATGTTTAGCCAAGTTCATTTTCCGTATATAGATTACTGAGAAGCCCTAGAATGATATACCGAAAGATAGTTGATTTGCAGGCCGTCTAAGGGGCAGTTTGTACCTGTCGATTTTTGGAAAATCATTTTTAAACATCCCCCAGAAATGTTTAGCCTGCAAATCAATCATCTCTCGGTATGTCATTCTAGGGTTTTTCAGTAATCTTTGTACGGAAAATGAACTTGGCTAAACATTTCTGGGGGATGTTTCAGAATGATTTTCCAAAAATCGACAGGTACAAACTGCCCCTTAGACGGCCTGCAAATCAATCATCTCTCGGTATGTCATTCTAGGGCTTTTCAGTAATCTTTGTACGGAAAATGAACTTGGCTAAACATTTCTGTGGGATGTTTCGGAATGATTTTCCAAAAATCGACAAGTACAAAATGTCCCTTAGACGGTCTGCAAATCAACCATCTCTCGGTATATTATTCTCGGGCATTTCAGTAGTCTATATACAGAAATTGAAGTTTATTCGGATCAAAAGCCGAATTTAATTTCACACCCGGCGCCACTGGCAAATTGGCTGCTAGATAAAAACGGCTGCTAGAAAGTGGCTGCTAACTTCACACCACTAATAAATATTATGATCTTTAAGAACAAAATCATTTCTCAATGAAAAAAATGTATTGCTTACAAACGTATTTGTTGATTAACTATTTTTTTGCTACCAAATATTAATATTGAGGGACCATTTTTTTAAAATTATAATTTCCATTGCTCTTTGATATTAAAAAATATATATTTATCTATATTTTCTTTGTTTATTCGATAAACAATTTGTTATAAACAAATGAATTTTCACGATACAATTTTTTTTAAATACTGCAAAAAATAACAAAAACAACAATGTGTCATTTGTTGTGTAAAAAAATGTTGTTCTTTCTACATAATTTTAAATATTTTTCTATTTTTAAGTTTGGCGAATAAAAAGCCCTTGTGTTAAAAATAGTGCTAAGGTATCCAAGTACTTTCGAGTCATAATCATTCCAAATAACACAACAAAAAAACTTTGAGTCTCCCGGTATGTGTTTTAAATTTATGAAAGGATTTTGTCGGCTCGACATGTATCTGCAAACATCGCGATCGGAACGTTCCCCGGATGTCCATTACTCATATTCTCATTGTATGTATGTAAACAGAGAAGCCAATATTGATAAAAATCAATTATGGATACAGTGACGCATATAAATTTCCGCGATTTTTCAGAACGCCTTCGTGTCGTATCAAGATTGATTTTATTTATTTCAAATAAGAATCTGCGTATCGATAAATTCGTAGAAGCCGATACCTCAAGTTAACTTTCGATAACATTCGAGACATGCAAACAGAGTTCAGAAAAAGATGATAAAAAACGATAACCTCAAAGGTTTTACACTGTTATCAACAAGGCTATCTTTTATAAAACATCCGAAAAGACAGATAATATTTTTCTGCGAATAAAATTTAAAAGTTGATCCGAACTGTAATAGTAGTTTTCTACATCCGTACTATAATAATGCACTTATATGCCCATAATCCGTTTCATTATTATACAGATGTTTCTTAACGATCCAGATTAATCAATAGAAATCTATAATTTTTCATTGGTGTTAATAAATTTGGTAATTTAGGGAAGCAAATAGCAAAAATTTGGTAATTTAGGGAAGCAAATAGCAACATATTTAAATCTGCCTGATCCGAATTTATATACAGGGCATTGTTTTCGAAGTACATCTACAAACGTATTATAGTTGATGCCGGTGGTGATATTACTGCATTGCATTAAAACGGGACATGGTAGCAGGAAATACAATTCAGTGGCGGAAGGCTACATTGAAAATTCAGTTCAGAATAAAATCAGCATTTCCAATACAATATTGAATTCTATTGAGACCAGCAATAATGAATCAATGTAAATATTCCTTTCACTTCCAGATCAGTGGGACCAGGAATGAACTTCTCAAACTGCACAATAAATAACATTTTTAAGAAATCGGAATATTAATATAAATAGAATGTTTTCTTATATCCATGGTAATACCCGAGGTAATACCATTAAGGTTTATATAAAGTCAAATATTTCGCGTTTCTGAACTGTAAGATGGCACTGACAAGATATGATTTTCATACCATAGTGACAGCGATCTTTTATGATATTTCCAAATAAATTACAGTTTTCTGCTGGAATATCTACCGAATATCGAACGGTCAACCCTACTGCTAATGCATTGTTGCCAACTTTCAACATTATTCGGAGTACTGCGAAATAGCTCACAGGATTATTATCTGGTATCTGGTATTAATTGTGGCAATCTTCTCTCTTCTATTATTCCTTCCATTTTGAAGGGGACTAGTAAGGATTGTATCCATACCTTCTCTACCATTTGTAATTTGGTGGTTTATTTCATTGTTTTTCGGAATTATGAGTTCATTGTTATGTTTTTGGGCCACGTTTTCAAGGTTCTTTCTTTCTTTCTTTTCTTCTCTTTTCCAGTTCTTCGTATAGGATTATTGTTCAGTGGTCTACAAAATATTTCAGTTTTGCAGTATCTCCGTATTTTTTTTTTTTTTAATGTAGACTTCGCGGGCTTCATTACTGTTGATTATCGACCTCTACAGAGTCTTATCAGTGAATTTAGTAAAACTAACAGGGCCTCTAGTTTTTTGTTGGGAGGAAACCTCGGGGAAATAATTTTTCGAGATCAGTTGAGTCCTGACTGTGAATTTGGTGGAATTCTCAGTGCCTCCATAATTTTGTGGGGTGGAGACCACGGGAACCTCGTTTTCCGAATACTGTGGGCCTCTGCTGAGTCCTGTCTACGGATTTGGTTGAATTTGTAGTGTCTTCACTCTTTTTGTTGGCAAATCACAAAACATAAAACTTATTACTTCCATACTTCTTCAATTGTGTCCAAGGACTCCAAGGCTTTAGGCGAACCAATCCAATATCCAACTGATGAACTGACAAACCCCATCGACGTAACTTTCATTTTCGAAAAAATTAAACAAATTACATGGGTTACCGCTGTCTAGAACTATTGGCAACGCTGTACAGTAAATATGACAGTGACAATAATTCTGTGTAATACCTTGTAGTCCATCTCGCAATGTTGAAAAAAGGCATCCCGTGTGCACGTTAATGATTAAGTATGGGGAGCTATATCAGGTGTTCAGGGGGACGTATGGAACACAAAAAGCGTTGGTGGCCATCTGAGTTTCGAGTCTGGCGTATTTAAAGTGGGGGAGAGTGGGGTTCGAAGACCTAGCATATAAATCGGGTGATAACTCGGTAACTATCACATTTATGTGAAAAATTCATGATACGAAACTGATAGAAAATACTCGTTTGTATAATATTTGTGTCATGCTCAAATCCGCTACTCAGTGAAGTTCGCGAGATAAAATCGATTTACTAATTATTTTAATATATTAAATTCATGTAATCAATGAAACACATAATCATCAATTACTTTATTCTCTGTCAGATATTCGATACACCAAAACTGCCTTTATTTAGTCTAGCTCGTCCAACTAAACTGAAGGCTGGGCATGGCAAACAAACAACTTTACGAACCGTATTGGGAGGGAAAGGGGGTGTTTGGTTGGCTGCAATCAAAATTGAATAATAACTCTCTAAAAATCAAAGGTAGGTACGTGAAAAAGTCAAATTACTTACCGAACAGATAGATCATTTATTTTTCTACAATAATAATTATTACTTGCTTTTTTTCAAGAGACACGAGACAATTTCTGTGTCCGGTTAAACATATTAAACATTTTCATTCGAAGATAATATTCGTTGATAAAAAAGGGAATTAGAAACTGAACTATCTAGTTTTACCATTCGGAATCTTTAGTTTTTTCATCACTAACAATTCCTGTCTCATTATAAACATTATCGCAGAATATTTTTCTTCAAGACAAGCACACATCTCTGTGCATAGAAGTTGACTTGAAATACGACTGCAGAAACCATTTGTAAGCGAAATAAGTTCTTACGGTCCACACAGTCGATCACAAAGTTCTGGTACCAATGTTCCATCTTCAACCTCCCATCCAAATTGTAGTGATAGGAAAAGGCAAAGATGCGGTACTGTAGGTAGCAAAGCTGCTCTTGTTGCTGGTATATTTCCTGCAACACCCTGTTTTTACGTAAAAAAAAACACCGTCTCAACTCTTTCACTGAATACATTCGCTTCTTTTCTGTTGAAAGTAAATACTCCCTGCATACATACTTTTCAATGCTCTCGTACGTTTCATCTTCGATGAATGAATCGCCAAGCGATACCAACGCTCCTAACACATCATCATCTGCATCCAAGAATCTCTCCTAAAAAGATGGTTTTGTTTTGCCTTTGAAAGCCCTACTAATATCTGCACCAGAAATAGCGTGAATTCCCAACAAAGCTGCGTCTCGCTGTGGGCCAAGGGCACTGTACTCCTTACCTCTACATTTCTCTCGTTGCTCCTAGAAAGACCATATGGCTGTCTTTTGGTAAATGGGGGTAATTAAGGACAGCCAAAATTAAAACGTCTGTATCTGGTGTAAAACTGTGGAGACTAGGTGCACCTTTCTTTGTCGCGTCAATAGAGTGAAAAATTAGCTTCGTATCCGTTTCCTCGTGAAAGCTTTAAATATGTTCTATGTATAATCCAGAAGCTTCTGTAGTTTCTCGGTATGCAACAACTGCATATGTGCCTTTTTTCACTGCTGATGTAAAGAGTGCCCTACTGAGGAATTCGGTGAGTCAGTCTTTGGTCTTAATGTGAGAGTAGTTAAGTTTCTGTAACTTAAGAGGCCATGAGCGCAATTATATTTGTGGCGCTTTTAAGGGTAAAAGAGTCAATTGATAACTCGAAAACGGTTCGTCGTATCGATTCCCAACAAGGACAGGATTCTAGAGGACATTCAATTCTAGGTACGTGCTGTAATGGAAATTGAAATTTCAATCCACTTTTTCACAAAAAAAATCTCAAAAATGTCCCAAAAATGCAGTTACTTTGAAGCAAGTTTTTGGGTAGATGAACAAATAATTTCAAAAAAACATTACAGCACGTACATAGATCAACGTTTTAAATTTCCTCTGATACCAAATTTGTTTCGATTGGATGAAGATTGCTTCAAGTTTTAATGGAAGAGAAATACCATTGCAGCTTCCTCGATAATCTGTAAAAAGCATCGTGAGGTGCTGCCGCAGACGTAGGTACATAGAATCGAACGTCCTCTAGAAGCCTGTCTTTGTTTGAAATCGATACGGTGAACCGTTTTTGAGTTATCGGCTCTTTTACCAAAAAAACCGTCCCTAATATGATCGCGCTCATGGCCTCTTAAGTGCACTGATATTAGTTTTTCCTCAATCATATCTTGGATAGGTGAAATGCCTTTTTGACGACGCGACGTAATCTCAGCTGCTTTCAAAGAATTATTGATATAAGTATCATACACAACATGTATTTAACAAAATACTCTATACACTGAGGATACTTTATCAAAAAATTGATCAGCTGAATCTGAATAGGTTTGAGCTTGAGCTAGAAACTAATTTGTGAGAGTTTGCTGACGCCTTGTGATTCCAAAAATTCCGCCCAACATTTTTAATCTCATGTTCTTCTGTTCTGTTCTTCTACCCCTAAGCAACAAAATGCATTATTACTTCTATTGGGATACCACCTATCACTTTCCAGGTGTGTCTGATGTTTCTAAAGATCCTACTGTGGCATTATGCCATATATTCAAAGAAGAATAGTAACGTAAACCTAGCACAAATAAAAAGTTGTTGAAGTCATCCAAGGCTGCAATACGCAGATTCCAGTTTGCATTCCTTGTTGAACGATCGAAAGGTAACATGGAGAAAAGCATATCCATTACCATTTTGAATGTAGGGCTCTTTTCACTCACCTCTTTGAATGAACCTTCCAATTTAGTAGGAAGTTCCTAATTCATCAGCGTTTTCTTTAATTGAAAGTGTTTTGATAGAAATAGTAATACTACAACGGTCCAGGTATTCCTCATTTCGACAGCTATAGTACCGCATTCCTGTTTCAAATCAGGGTTTTCTTTTGGATAACGCATTATCCGGCGAGGGTTCTTTGGCCGATAGCCGACCAAAACGGTTTGTGAAGTTGTTTGTTTGTCATGCTCATTCATGTTTTGGGGGAATATCCGACAAAGAATGAATAAAAGAATGATTATCTGTGTTCCATAGAATTATTGAATTTAATATATTGAAATAATTAGTAAATCGATTTCATCTGGCAAACTTCACCAAGTAGCGGATTTGAGCGTGACACTAATTTTATAGAAACGGGTATTTTCTAGCAGTTTGCTTTCTTGACTTTTTCACACAAATGGGTTACCGAGTTATCACCCGATTTAGATGCTAGCACATCGAACCCCACTTTCCCCCACTTTAAAAACGCCAGACGCGTCACTCAGATGGCCACGATCGCTTTTTGTGTTCCATTTGTCCCCCTGAACACTCTTATATAGTTCCCCATACTCAATCATTTACCTGCACACGGGATTACACAACTGTATGGACTATTGTGGACAGTAGCAGAACTATTTTTGTCTTTTCGTTATGTACTACAGAGAAATCACTTTTACTGGAGCGATTTACCCTTTTTTGTACGAAGTTTTGAAAATCATTGTTAAAAATATAAATCGTTTGATTTTCTGTCTGAAAAATAGTATGAATTGTTCCTCAATGTTCAGTCTTCTAAATTTCATATAAATATCACTTGCAAAAGCGATTCTTCCCAACTGTCTTTGATTTTATAATAATGTGGCGAAGCTGCGGGCGATGCCGGGCCTGAACGCTCACGTAGACCGCGCGAGCGCGAAGTATTTCCGAGGCGCTTTGCTTCGAGAAGAATCTGGTCTTATCGGAGAACGTTCCTAAGACTTTCGAGAAATATCAGGAGCATTCGGAGTAGTGAACGGTGAATATAAAAAGAACCACGCAGCAGAGTTGGGACAGTCAGTGAAGCGGAAGTCGAAGATAAATAGTCCAGTGATTGTTATATAAATTAGAGTATTGTGTTAAAGTTATTGAGGCATTGTTTTACGTTGAGAAAATTATTTTAGAGTGAATTTGTTTAAATATACTACAATAAGATTTTCAGATTTTTTTTTTTTAATTATGAGGGAACGTTGAAGTTGAAAATTCTGAAAAAAATCGTGATTATCTTTCACTTTGACATTGATTTGTCATGATATTTGAAATGGAATCTGATTAACGGTTTTTGGGAAAACTTAAAAAAAAAACTCTAAAAATTAGATTTTTATTTTTTTCCTCGAAAACTATTCATCAGATTTTTTCCTATATCTCTCTAATTATTCAATTTGAATGCCAAAATGACTCGAATTTTTTTCAGAATTTTTCAATTTGCCGTTAATTTTTTCATGGGTTTATATGAACCTTAATTAAAATTTTGTAGAATTTTTAATAGAATAAGAGTAATTACTGTTATTGTGTTCAATACAAATATTAATATAATATTTATAGTTCTTCATTATTCATCAAGTGAAGAAAAAATAGCGTGTGCAACCCTCATGTGGTTATTAATACACTCACATAAACCATACGAATAACCATCATTACATGATCGTTGCTCAATATACTATTAAGATACGGACATAGTACAATATTTTCCCTACTACCAATAACGTTAATTATTTACTGATATTTAGTTAATATTCCTGAAATTGATGATATTATAATCATGTAACGAGCAAGCGTTGCAAAGGTTGGAAGTACCTATACCCATTGTTGATTTATTGTGACTCGGTTGTCACACGTTCATTTCAATTTCATTTTGTTAAATTTATATCTAGGGAGATACGAATTTTTTCTCTACTTATTGCAATTATATTATTATTACTATTGCGTCTATATTATTTTCAATGAATTTTTTATTTTTTCCTATGAAATAGTTGTTGAATTCTTCTGCAATTTCCTTTTTACGAATAATCTTAACCCTTTATAGGTCTTTGGTAAAATAATTTACCACCTCACATATGGTTCAAAGTATACTAGATTTTCCATAGAAATTGATCCTTATGGATCATATGTTATTTTATACGGTCTTCAGCACGCCCTGGTAAAGATATATACCATTTATATTTCATAGGTTGGCAGCGATCGACATGGTGGTAAAATTATTCACCGAGTTTCCCTAAGAAGTCATATAATTTCATTGATGTGCAAATTTAGTGAAAAGAAGTGCCAGCGAGCTTTCATTTATAACATTTCAGTAAGTGTTTTGGATTATTACCATTCGAAAAACCGAATCAATCAGTGATGAACTATTTTTGTAAAATTATTCCTACATTCATAAGAGATATTGTAAATTATTCCGTATGAAATTTTGAGGTTAGAATATTTTCGGAAACTTCGAATCCATTTTCTATCACAATGAATATAATTTCTTATCTTTTGAAATTATGCAAAATGTTCCCAATACACTATTCATTCACACAGCTCTGCAAATTTTGCTGATATTTTATGATATGAACCTTTTTAGAGTTCAGATACAAACAGGGTCGCTTTTATCTTTCTAGAAATGGATAATTTCGACTTTTCGAAGATGACAAGCGATGAAGCATTTGCCCTTCTCGATGAGGAAATATCAGATCAAGAAGGTGTAACCGATCAGCAGGCTATAGATTCGGATATAGGTGGGGACTCGAACGCAGAGGACGATTTGCCGTACGAGTCATCAACTTCTACTCGATCGAGTAGCCGTTTGTGTGTCTCTAGTTTCTCTTCACAGTATACTCCCACTCAGAATGTACATTCAGCTCCACTTCCCTCCACATCAAGCTGTAGACCAAAGACGCGACGGATAATAATTACCCCCCGGACAAATACGTCATCATCAGTCTTCAACTATGGATCCAGAAGAACCTGAACCTTATTCATCAGATGATAGTTTGAAAGACCCAGATTACTCTGTTGATGAACAAAATAAAAAAAGAAACCGTCACATCGTCCTGCTTTTGTTTCCTCAGACGAGTCTTCAGAAGTTAGCGAAGAGGAAGTAATAGAAGCTGAAGTAGCACCGGCAAAAATAAATTCTTGTAATGAGTCAGGTGTAATCAAATGGGAAAAAACTTCTCCCCTCCTCAACCTATCTTTCAAGTCGTTCATCTTTGATCGACCTTTTGGATTGCTATGCGGCATTTCCACTGATAATGTCCTATCCATTTTTCAAACAAGTTTTGATGGCAATATTATGAAAACTATTGTAGAACAGAGCAATTTATATACATTACAGAAAGGTGTGACACTGGACTTACATATTGATG
This sequence comes from Chrysolina oricalcia, assembly GCA_944452925.2. NCBI lineage: Eukaryota > Metazoa > Arthropoda > Insecta > Coleoptera > Chrysomelidae > Chrysolina > Chrysolina oricalcia. The sequence goes on along the minus strand of OX101823.2, from coordinate 50,835,196 downwards.
AGTTGAAAGCCTACTTTGGATTGTTGTTATTGTTCGGAATAAACAGTTTACCAAGTATTAGTATGTACTGGTGAAACAATCACAATTTTCATAATGAGCGAGTTTTGAAAGTTATGATAATGAAACGGTTTTTGAAAATATTGAGGTTTCTTCATTTGGCTGACAATGAGAAAATGCCTAAAAAAGGAGAAGATGGATATAACAAATTATATAAAGTGCAGCCTTTACTTACTCATCTCTCTACCAAATTCAAGGCAAATTTCGCACCATCCAGATTCATTTCTATTGACGAAAGTATGGTGGCATTCAAAGGTCGTTTCACACTGAAACAGTATATGCCCCTCAAACCCATCAAGAGAGGAATAAAAATGTGGGCAATGACTTGTGCAAACACAGGATATATGGTAGATTTCGATGTTTATCAAGGAAAGTCTGAAAAACCTGACAACCTTGCTTTAGGAGAAAAAGTAGTTATGAATTTGTCGAAATCTCTATCAGCACATGGTTACTGTTTATACTTTGACAACTTTTTTTCATCATTTCCATTGCTGCAAAGGTTATTGGATAACAAACTATTTGCTTGCGGAACATTTCGTTCCAACCGAAAACAATTTCCACATGACAAACTCTGTCCAAACAAAGCTCTTTCATTAGGACAATTTGATTTTGCTTCTTCAGGTGACATAACAATTTATAAATGGAAAGACAGAAGTACCAAACCTGTCATATTGGCCAGCAATATGCATGATCCATCTGACAAAGCCGTGGTTCAGAGGCGAAATAAAAGAGGAGAGAAAGAGGATATAATTTGTCCAAGAGCGATCCGGGATTATAACTTGCACATGGGAGGTGTTGATCACTTTGATCAGTTACATTCCACTTATAATATTTCATGGAAATCGCGCAGGTGGTGGATGAAATTATTTTTCTATTTACTTGATGCAGCTGTGGTGAATTCGTACATAATGTACAAATCTCAATACATGAGTGAAAATCACGGTTCCAAGTGCATGACGCATTTGCAGTTTAGAAGTTGCCTGATAGATCAACTTATTGGGACATTTTCCAGTACACAAAAACAAGGGAGACCAATCGATGATGAAGGAACTGGTCGAAAAAATAGTCGATGTGGGAGGGGAACTGTATACAATTCAATTCGGTTACTGGACGAAGGTAGCCACTTACCGGTGATTTCAACTTACAGAAGATGCGCGTTCTGTAGTACCAAGCAGAAACATAAACGTAGCAACTTGGTTTGCAAGGCCTGCAATGTTGCTCTTTGCAAAAAATGCTTTGATTCGTTTCAGCAAAATGGTCAAAACAATGATAAAAATGCAGTTTTTAACATAATGTAATAGTTACAGTTGAATAAAGTTCCATTTCAATAAAATGGTATATTATTTTACCATGTTTTGCTTGGTTTCACAATGACACTCAATGCACTATGGTATAATAATTTACCACCCTATAAAACCGGAAGTGACTATTTTTTCAGGTTTTCAAATACAGTGTGTCCCACTTACCATGCTCACCATGAGTATCTTTTTAATGGTGAGAGATACGAGGTTGGTTAATTGACACCAAATGTGGAGTTTATCAAGGCCAACTATAATGTGAAAAAATATTTTGAAAAAATCCATTTGTTTTTGTTTTATACGCAAAAAACAGATTTTGATCATTTTCATGTCTTCTCCGAAACTTCTTTATTTATGAAAATATTCGAATAGGAATTTCACATTCTCATGGCAGTTTTTCATTAAGATTAAGAAAGGACCTTTTCTTCTTTCGGTTTGGTTCAATCGGATTTACGGAATCGCTTGGGAAACCAAAAAGCCAGTAGACTGGTTTTTATGTTCAAGTGTATGAATCAAAATATAGATAAAAAGAAAACCAACCTTGACTGGGCATGGAAACCAGCCATATCTGAAGATTCTGACGTAATTGTCAATAATAGGAATGATATTGAATATTAATTTTTCATCTGATGAGGATATACCAATATCAATGTTGACATAATAATGTTAATAATGTTATTTAAAATTTAAAATCTATTTGCTTTTAGTTTTTTTCTTCTTAATTAGAGTTACCAATGTTAGAAAAAGGTTTTGTTGTTTGGAAAAGGTTTTTAATTGTGTGTTTGTGTTGAAATAATAAAATAATGTTAAAATATGTTTCTATTAATTGTTTTTGTTTTTTCTTTTTAATTAGAGTTAGAATAAACCGTTTTGTTGTTTAGAATATATGTTTTTGTTAGTGTATTTGTGTTAAACAATAGTTTGTGCTAGAAGCAATGATGTTTTTTGATTAAATAATTAAATTTTAAATATGATATATATCGGATATATATCATATGATATGATATTTATATAAATATCATGATATTTTCGAACCCTGAAGTCGCCATCTTGAATTTATAAATTTTAACAAAAAATCATCATCTCCGACCTCAAAAACCCCCACATACCAATTTTGAATGGAATCGGACCATAATCACAAATCTCGTCCGCCATATTGGAGGAGCCGCCATTTTTTTTTTTATTTCAATAAAAATTCCCTTGTGCATCGTCACCGGAATTATGAACATCTGCAAATTTCAAGTTATTAGGACCGCCAGAAGTGGGTCAAAATTCACTTGCAAGAGACATGAGAATGATCATCAAAATCTGTTATTTGCGTATAAAACCAAAACGAATAGATTTTATCGAAATATTTTTTCACATTATAGTTGGCCTTGATAAACTCCACATTTGGTGTCGTTTAACCGACCTCGTATCTTTTACCATTAAAAAGATACCCATGGTGAGCATGGTAAGTGGGACACACTGTATATTATGTAGTTCATATATGCTGTTGAACACCAATTATGTTTTAAAAGAGTTAAATTTGAAGAAAACAGTAATTGGTCCTATAAGGGGTTAATCTTATCAAGAAATAATAGACTGGTGCCTATCATTTTTGTGAAAAAAAGACAACAGGCAAGGACCAGGTGGAAAATGTTGAAGTTTCAATTTTAAGGGAAAAAAAATGCAAACACGAAAACACCCAAAATGGTGAAATGGAGATGCAGTTTAATGGTTGAAAACAGTTTTTTGCGATTTGCGGCAAAACGTGACCACCGTGCGAAATATGTTCAATAGAAAAACCAATTTTTCAGTATTTAATTTTTTTCTCGCGTATAAATGATTAAATTTAGATGAAAATTTGTAGAAATATGTCTCTTTTGGTGTCGAATAAGCATGATTTTTTCGTTATTCAGAAGACGACTAGTTTTCGAGTGAAGTACATTTTTCGAAAAAAAAAAACTTATCTTCCACGACTAATTGCCTTGTTTTTTTTGTATTTCGAGAGTAGGTCGAGAGTAATTATTTTAATTGTCAAGTCTTTTTTAATCATAATTTTCACAATAAAAATTTTCAATGATTTCAATAGTTCTAGAAAAGCATAAAAATGATATTCATTTAATTTTGTAGTGTAATTGTGTATTCCAATATTTTATTATAAATAATTCAATATAAACTACTTTTTGTTATAAAAACAATGAAGAAAGTCGAACATCATTGAAAATATTGAGAAAATCATGATTCAGAGAGACATTTTTCTCAATTTTATGCGGTGTAACGATCAATAAACCACCTAGTTACATAGACCATTTTAAAGTTGACATAAGTAGTAAAATGGGTAATTATGGACCTTCGATATACAAAAAATATATCAAGACAATTGTTCTTGGAAGATAAGGGTATTTTTTTTTAATGTAAATAACTCGAAAACTCATAATCACGCTTATTCGACACAAAAAAAAGACATATCTGTATCTACAAATTTTCATCTGAACTAAATCATTTATAAACGAGAAAAAAATCTGAAAAATCGAATTTTTGCCATTTTAAGGTTGTTTTGAGGTTATGTCAAAAAGTGTTGAATAAAAAGTTTTTGATTTTTTATTATCTACAACTTTTCTATTGACCATATTTCGCTAGGAGATCTCGTTTCGCTGATTTACTACAATCTAGTTCTTCAATGAGGAAGCCTTCCAGTGACTTGACCCTACTTAAAGCCACATATGCTTGGCCAGCAGCGAAGAGCTTCGGGACTGACAACGGCATGATCAACAGTACAACCCTGCATTTTGTGTACTGTGCAAGCCGAGAATAATATAATCGGCAACATTCTTCGTTCAGCAGTACCGTGACCATATGAGTTTTCGCTACTTTAGGGGGGTCTGAGCACCCTGAACAATATTTTCTTTCGTCATAATTTTCATCGTCCGAAACAATCAGGAAATTTTTCAATTTTCTACGCATTCTCAATCTAGATAGGGCTATATTATACGATGGTTAGATGTTCTTCACAATTTTTACGGATACATATTTTTGTTGTAATTTTCCGTTGGAAATCTTTCCGAATTTCTATGCGTTTTGTATCTAGCTTTTGAGGGGGAAAGAGGAGTTAATTTTTTTTAAACTGAATTATTGAATGGTCAGATAATTTTCGCTATTTTTACGGATTTATTCGATTTCTATTTCGCGAGTTTTTCTAATTTTTTTCGTGACAGAGAAGGGGCGCAAGCCCCCGATCGATTATTTTTCATCATTATTTTCCATGTCCATGTTGAAACATTTTCCGAATTCCTTTGCGTTGTCTATCTAGCTTTTGAGGAGGGTCAGGGAGGGGTGAATTTTTTTAAACCATAATATTCGACGGTCAGATATTTTTCAATATTTTTCCAACTTTTTTCGAGAGAAGAGGGGGCGAGCCCCCTACCTATTTTTTTTTGCTGTAATTTTTGAAGTCCAAATCCGTCAAGAAAACTTCAGAAACCCTACGCGTTCTCTATCTAGCTTTCGGGGGGCAGGAGGGGAAAATTTCTCCGACATTAATGTATTGTCATCGGAAGTGAACCAACATGTAAAATTTCAATTCCATAGGATAAGAGGAAGTGGTTCTAATTCAGCGTGCAAGATTTGTACCCATCTAACAAACACACACACACAGAGCAAGTTAAATAAAAGCTTTCAATTAATAAAAACCAGAGAGATGAGAATTGTGCTCATTTCATAAAAAAGTTTATAACTTTCTTATAAATTGAGATATTGTGCAACTTTATTTTTATTGAATCTATATTTTTCATAGTTTATTACAATTGCCCCAAATACTCTAGCATACGATGCATATATGGGAATTACAAACCATGATTACATTATTTGCACCGAATGCTGGGGTAAGCGCTCAAAATATGTTTTTTTTTTTATATAAAGAATGCAATATGCCTAGTAGAACAAAATAAATTACTTCAGTTATTTGCCGTGGTGGCCGTGGTGGTAAAGCGTTCGCCTTTGGAGCGAAGGGTCGAGGGTTCAAAGCCTCGCATGGTCATCGGTCTCGTGCATGGCATCACACTTTAAAAGGTAAGGGCTGCGTCTTCCCTAGCTCACACAAGTCTCTCGAAGACTTCCGAGGGTTGCGCGTAGGGGTGCAATCGGTTGACGGAAATAACAATTTTATAAGAACAAAAATTTAATAATTGAATAGGTAGTACTACTGTAAGGAATCAAAAGGGAATCTCTTTTGGTTATCTTCATATTATAATTTAAAGTGAAACTACCGTGTTTCTGATTACACTTACCCCAATTCACTCTACCTTTTTTGCTACTTCTGCTGTGAATAACTCCTGTTTTTAAGCAAAAATTTGATCAGAAAATTTTCAATGTGGTAGTATTGCTAATGCAGTTTTAATTGTTGGGCTATTTAGTGATAACTTTAAAGTGTATAAAAGTTTGAAAATGGTGTACATTCTTCAAGAAAGAATTGAAATGATTTTAATTCATGATGTTGTTGGAAAGTGCGCACGAAGTGCGGTATTTATTTTTAATGAAAGATATTTCGTTTTAATGAAAGCAATTCAAATTGTAATGTAAGTCACCGGTATGTGCTTGATCTGGTGACAAACTTTTAAGAAACTGGTTCAGTGACAAATAAAAAAAGAAATAACCCCAGAGTACTAAATGAAAAAGCTCAAATTGGAGTTTTGGGAACATTTGCTGCAGAGCCCATACGAGCTCCTTAAGATCAGTATCAGAACAGACGGGAATGTCAGCGAAACTATAAGAGAAGGAAGCACTGAAAATGCATAAATTTCATCCATATAAAATGCAAATTCTTCAAGAGCTCTATGAGTGTGATTATGATAGAAGAATAGAGTTTTGTGAAAGTATGTCTCATCGAGTCAATGCCATCCCTAATCTATTGTTTAACATATGTTTCAGAGGTGAATATTATTTTTTTCTGAATGGCAATGTAATAGACAAAATTATTGCTATTGGAGTGACAAAAACCCGCATATTTTTCGAAAAAGACAAACACAACACTCACAAAAATGTAATGTCCTGGCTGTTATTCTTGGAAATGCTATTATTGGTCCTTTATTTCTTGAAGAAAATTCGACTGGCAATCTGTACCTTGACATGCTTCAAGAGACTATCAATCCTCTTTAACTCACGAGCTAAAAACTCAAATTGATGCAGAAGGTAATGTACTTTTGCAGGAGGATCTGTTACAGTTCCAGCAGGACGGTGCTCCACCTCATTATTTTCTTCCTGTCCACCATTGGTTCAACGAGAGATTACCGGATAGATGGATTGGCAGAAGAGGAGCAGCTGAATGGCCTCCGAGATCACCGGATTTAACACACTTAGATTTCTTTCTTTAGGGGCATCTTGAATCCGTTGTTTATAAAACACAACCTGCCGATATTGATGAACCTAAAAGACGAACTACAGCAGCATGCCGGTCAATTCCCGATGAAGTTTTCGGAAATGTTAGAGAGGAGTTAGAAAAGAGACTTTATTACTGTTTAGAACAAAATGGACAACATTTTGAACAGTTTATAAGTTAGGCGTAAGTAGATCACATGTTTAAAATTCCTTTCTCGCATATTAAAAGTTGTTTTTTTGTAAAAGGAAAATAATTAACATATAAAAAATCCCTTGTGCAGAATAAATTTATTCCTGATTTAATTGAAAATATGAACAGGATGTTCATAAAGTCAGTTGTGGAATAACCTGCGACTGAAAGATAAACTTTAGTCGCTATTTTCCATCGTGCAAGATAACCTCTCTTGGAAGGGATTAATGTTGTAAAGGGAAACATTCTCAATTGAAAATCATAACAATACATGACTCCTCTGGAAATGGAAAAAAACCTACGATAAAATGAAGTTACTTTTTTGTAATATCCAACAGAAAACAACTACTTCCCTGGCTAAAGCCACGCTGGACATTGAACTACATCTGATGGATATTATGAAAGACCCTATATAACTTGAGAGAAAAAAATCTTAAACTGAAAATTTGCATTTTCATTCAGATAGTTGATTATTTCTAAAATGTCCAGTTTCCATTGGAGATTCTTTTGTTTTCTCTCTCAAGTTATATAGGGTCTCTCACAATATCTATCAAATGTAGTTCAATGTCCAGCGTGGCTTTAGCCGGGGAAGTAGTTGTTTTCTGTTAGATATTACAAAAAAGTAACTTCATTTTATCGTAGGTTTTTTCCATTTCCAGAGGAGTCATGTATTGCTATAATTTTCAATTGAGAATGTTTCCCTTTACAACATGAATCCCTTCCAAGAGAGGTTATCTTGTACGATGGAAAATAGCGACTAAACTTTATCTTTCAGTCGCAGATGATTCCACAACTAACTTTATGAACATCCTGTTCATATTTTCAATAATATCAACATGCCATACCCATGAAAGTTTTTATGTCAAAAAAATATTTTCAAAGTGTCACCGCACAAGAAATAGTCCAACAATTCCATCATTTAAGTGTGAAATTGCTTCTGAAGAATATGCTTTCCAATTCTTCCGACCTCCCTGATGATCTTAGAAGAGTAAAATAGATTTTTGTAGGCCAAAATGTATTGGAGGCCTAGCGAAAGAGATGCAATTCACGCATCAATGAAATGAGCGATTATAATACTTCTGAATATCATTCTCTCTTATCTCTTTTATAGATAAGAATCTCCAATGGAAACTGGACATTTAATAAATAATCAACTATCTGAATGAAAATGCAAATTTTCACTTTCAGATTTTTCACTCGAGTTATTTAGGGTCTTTCACAATATGTATCAGATGTAGTTCAATGTCCAGCGTGGCTTTAGCCGGGAAGTAGTTGTTTTCTGTTAGATATTACAAAAAATTAATTTCATTTTATCGTAGATTTTTTTTTCCATTTCCAGAGGAGTCATGTATTGCTATAATTTTCAATTGAGAATGTTTCCCTTTACAACAGATTTATTCCTGTTATTCAAGGTTTGGAGAGGTGCCACCTACTCTTCTAGCCATCTCTATAATAATAATACATTTATTTGCCATTCTAGATACCTAAGATACAAATGATAGGTCACTAAACCTGAGTTATCCCTCTGTATAAGAGTACCTAAGGATGAATATAAATAAACAATGTAGAAAAATTTACAAATTATAAACATTATGATGTTAGGATATATAATATATAACAAGACAGTACACACGATAACAAACATTATAAAACTTTTATGGGTTGAAACGTATTTGTACCGAGCACACCGGATTTAAGACATGATTGCCAAGATGTCATTCAGGTATTCTTGGAGAGTAAAAACGTTTTAATTTGATTCTGAAATAATTTTTCAGTTTTGACTTGTTTGAATGTATCAAGCAGTTATTGCACAATAGTGAGGAGAGTTTTTGCGGTGTGACAACCGGTGTTGTGGTATTGTGTTCGTGCTTTGATGCATTTTTCGAATAAATTCCGGAGTTTTTTCTAACAAACATAACATATTTGTGGATGAAAATAGAAGGTGCTGCTGTCAATATTTTTCCCCCTATGAAAGTAGGTCGACAGCTTTCACGAAAGTCCATATTGAATATGAGTCTTACAATCCTTTTCTGAGCTATAAAGACCCTTGTAAAATCTCATACTCTTCCCCAAGCCATAATGTTCGAGCTGATAATAAATGCTGAGTATTTCATTTGCTTTATGGCATAATATGGTTTGTTTAACACATTCGTCTCCGGTAAAATTTCCACGACATACCTAGATGCCGGTAAGATATTTCTGAAATATTTTGACACACTCGATTGATCAATATTAGATTCTGATAACTATGTAAGCAGATTATAAAAAAAAAATCTATCTAAAATCAAAATTAAAAAATGAGCGCGTCTGACGCGGTGCTGGCACGTGGTTAAAATTTTTATTCTATATGCTATCGACGCACTTGGCGCGTTGAGATTCAATTGACAATATTCCACAGGAATGAAACTTCTGTGAAAAACAGCTAGGATACATATGTATGTGTGTATAGATATATGTATGTGTGTGCATGTATGACTCTACCTATGGTGTTTTTTTTTATTAGTATATTTCTTTTTTGGTACTTTAGGTTATTTCTATATATTTTTTCACCGCTACTACTGGTGGTAACTGTTTCCCTTTATTTTATAGTTTTTTTGTTTTTGTTCACTTTAATTACCTATATCATGTACTGTACTCCTTGTTATGAAACTGAATGTTTCTATAAACAATAAAGATTCAATTCAATTCAAATTCAATATTCCACAGGATTTTGGTGATCGTTTTTTCGCTGTCATGTTGGCAATATATTTTGTTTTTAAATGATGGAAACACTGTTTCATTGAAATTATAATTGTCATCTGTCAACGTCAACAAATTGTTTATTGTTTACTGAGATTTAAAATATAATGAAAAATTGATCGAATCAGATATTCTTGGTTTTTAGAGAAACATCGATACATTTATGCATTGCTCTGAGTTCCCAAATATCGAAAACTGGAAAAAAATTGTGTTCCTATTCAGCTACAGGACTTGAAAAATCAGTATTTGGGACTAAAGTAAAAAAGAGCTTTTATTAAAATGTTGGATACAGCAATAACAAAGAAATAATCACCATGTCATTTGAAGAGTTGGAATTAATTGAATGAAAATTCCTAAGGTCTGTTGAATTATTAATAGCTGCTTTTCAATAAAAAGGATGTTAAGTCTCTAGAGGCTCCAATTCCAACTGTCATCAAATTTGTACCAGTCTGTTCAGTCCTTAGCCAAAGGAAATAGTAGTGGCAAGTATTGACTCCAAAACCACAGTAAACGCTGACTGTGTGGAGCTTATGATTGGATTTGAAATATTCAAAATAGAATCTTGTCGATACTGGTACAGAATCCAAAGTCCAGTCCACAACAATGTAAACCCGTCAGAGCTAATTGATCTAGAATTTGAAAATAATTGATGTTTTTTTTTAAGCAAACACTCCTTTACTGTTGTCAAGTAATACCCCTGTTCCACACATTGTTTTACAGTGTATGATTTTTTTTCCAATTCTCTAGATACAAATATTTTCATTTCCAACAAATGGTAGATATTGGTACTGGTATCAAAAACAACTGTCGGGGGACGTTGACAATAAAAGGAGTTAATAACAAGTCCACATGAAATCTGTATTTTCTGTTTCATATTTAGCTGTAACATCATCCTCATTATGCAACCCAGCTTTCATGGATGCTATTATTTATCATTTAGACCTTCTGTTTGATTATGGGTCTGAGTTTGGAAGATGTAATCCTAGTCATTCGTTTTCTTTCCGTGAAACTCATTGTGGATATTCAAAATGACAACAGTTTCATCCATGGGTTCGGTGTGATACGGGCTATCTTCCTCTACATAACTTTCTTCATTAAAAAAAGTTCCTAACTGAAAATGCCTCAAACTTAGTTATCTCACCAACATCAGAGTTACTAAAGTGAATCTTAACAACTTCAGAGTTACAAGAAACAGAATCATCAGTTATTCTTTCACCTTCTTTGGTTAAGGTATTGGGAATATTTTTAGATAATGGGGCATAGAAAGGAAAGTGTTTCCTCAAATTTCAAATTTGAACATGGAGAATGGAACTCAAAAACATCAGAGTGTGGACATAATCGGTATCTTCCCAATCTTTCACTTTCCTTGAAATGATCTCCAAAAATTATTTTAGGATAAAAGAATTCTAGTTCGTCCATGGGAAGATTCAAATGGAACAACCATTTTCATTAGTTTTCGGGAATCTGTGAAACGTATTTTTATCTTGTATATTCGTACACATTCCAGCAAATTGGAACACAACATTGGCAACAAGCTCAATTTTTTTGGAAATATTTTTTAATAAATTCAAATTTAAAAAAATTGAACTTGACAATTGACAATGTTGACACATGTCAGTGTATCAATTCAGTGTTTCAAACAGTTAAAAACAAAATTTATTACCAACCTAACAGCAAAAAAACGATCACCAAAATCCTGTGGAATATTGTCAACTGTGATTTCTACATCTATTTCACAAAAATCTGAAATGCATTGAACTAATAAAAAGAGCGAATCAAAAGTAAAATATCCAATTTTAGTTGCGCAGGGCCTCATAAAATGGTCTGAAACAATTCCCTAAACATGAACCTGGTGACCTGGTCAGTTCATAAACTTATCAATTATTTTAGGTTTTTCGGATTCAATTCCTCTTCTAGAACTCGTTGCAGTCATTTGATCTGCAAATTCTGAAGATATGTATATTTTCTTCTATATCTCTCCATTTGGTATGCTTGTGACGTTTGTGATATAGCTTCAAGTAATCGTCTGTTGTGAAAGTTATCTATACAGGGTGTCAATTTGAAAACTTCCCACCCTTAATATCTTCCTTCCAGTAAACAATATGAGTAATCGAAAAAACAGGTCAATTTTATTGTCAAGGGGGACACTTTCAAGGACTATTTGTAGCCCTCGTGGTTCAACCCCCTAGGAGGGGTAGATGTTACCCTTCGAATTTTAAATGGGAAGGGGGGTCAAGTGGCACATCATTTTGATGGGCGTTCAATTCTTGTTCCAATGGTACCCTGACTTATTATTTTTTGATGAGCATTTTCCGAAAAATTGCGTTCTAAACTAAAAGAAGTAATTATTAGAACGCCTATACTGAGATGCATGGTTTGGCCAGAACTGGTTAGAATATTAGGTGGTACCGTTCCAACCCTGTATTAGGGGTAACATTAGCCATTAGCTCCAAACACTTTACATAAAAAAGTAGTCTAATAGTAAAACGTAGATGGTAGTAAAGTTGTGTTTATTAAATGCTGAATTTTTAAGTGTCATCGCAGAAATTGTACAGATAAGCCTTCCTTTTTTGCTACTTCTGCTGTAAAAAGTTTCTGTTTTCCGGCAAAAAATTGGTTAGCAAATTTGAACTATGTGGTAGTATTGTGAATACTGTTGGGCTGTTTAGGAATTACTTTAATAAGTGTATAAAAGTGTAAAAATGGTTTACATTCTTCAAGACAGAATTGAAATGATTGTAATTTATGGAGAAGTTGGAAAGTGCGCACGAAGGGCGGCATGTCTTTTTAACGAAAGACATCCAAATTGTAATGTAAGTCACCGGTATGTGCTTGATTTGGTGAATAAGTTTTACGAAACTGGTTCAGTGACAAATAAAAAAAGAAATAACCCCAGAGTACTAAATGAAGCAGCTCAAATTGAAGTTTTGGGAACATTTGCTGCAGAGCCCACGAGCTCCTTACGATCAGTATCAGAACAGACGGGAATGTCACGCGAGACTATAAGAAAAGCATTGAAAATGCATAAATTTCATCCATATAAAATGCAGATTCTTCAAGAGCTCCACGAGGATGATTATGATAGAAGAATAGAGTTTTGTGAAATCATGTCTCATCGAGTCAATACCATCCCTAATCTTCTGTTAAACATCTGTTTCAGCGATGAGTGTTCATTTTTTCTGAATGGCAATGTTAATAGACAAAATTGTCGCTATTGGAGTGACGAAAACCCACATATTTTTCGGGAAGGGCATACACAACACCCACAAAAAGTTAATGTTTGGGCTGGTATTCTTGGAAATGCCATTCTTGGTCCATTATTTCTGGAAGAAAACTTGACTGGCAATCTGTACCTTGATATGCTTGAAGAGACTATCGATCCACTTATAACTCACGAGCTAGAAACTCAAATTGAAGCAGAAGGTAATGAACTTTTGCAGGAGGATCTGTTACATTACCAGCAGGACGGTGCTCCACCTGATTATTTTCTTCCCGTCCGACAGTGGTTAAACGAGAGATTTCCGGGTAGATGGATTGGCAGAAGGGGAGCAGTTGAATGGCCTCCGAGATCACCGGATTTAACACCCTTAGATTTCTTTCTTTGGGGGCATCTTAAATCCGTTGTTTATAAAACACAACCTTCTGATATTGACGAACTTAAAAGACGAATTACAGCAGCATGCCAGTCAATTCCTAGTGAAGTTTTCCGTAATGTTAGAGGGGAGTTCGAAAACAGACTGTATTACTGTTTAGAGCAAAATGGACAACATTTCGAACAGCTAATAAGATAAGCGTAAGTAGATTTTATGTTGGAAATGTATTTCTCGCAAATTAAATTTTATTGTGTAGAAGGAAAATAACCACCAAATAAAAAATCCCATGCGTAATAAATTTATTCCTGTCATTCAAGGGTTGGAGCGGTGCCACCTACTCTTCTAACCATTTTTATAAAAGGGAGTCAATACAATAATGCATCTCAGTATAGGCGTTCTAATAATTACTTCTGTTAGTTTAGAACGCAATTTTTCGGAAAATGCTCATCACAAAATAATAAGTCAGGGTACCATTGGAACAAGAATTGAACGCCCATCAAAATGATGTGCCACTTGACCCCCCTTCCCATTTAAAATTCTAAGGGTAACATCTACCCCTCCTAGGGGGTTGAACCACGAGGGCTACAAATAGTCCGTGAAAGTGTCCCCCTTGACAATAAAATTGACCTGTTTTTTCGATTACTCATATTGTTTACTGGAAGGAAGATATTAAGGGTGGGAAGTTTTCAAATTGACACCCTGTATATACAGATCATGTTCAGCTGTCAGATTAGTCTCCAATAGTTTTAGTACGACATTTTGTGTGTGATCTTTTTCTCCAACTGTGTGATCTAGAGGAAAAGCTTTTGGATAATTCCAGTATATCAAAAAACAGTTTTTTTCAGTTAAGCGACTGCATCTTCTCGGCAACCCTCAGAAGTCTTCGAGAGACTTGTGCGAGATAGGAAAGACGAGGCTTTTACCTTCTAACGTGTGATGCCATACACGGAACCAGCGACCGTGCCGGTTGAGAATCGAAAGCTCTACCATCGCGACCCATGTTAGAATATAAAATTTCATACCAAACTTGTGTCGTTAACATTTAACATATTGTCTGAATTAAAACAATCCTCGCCACAAAAATTTAGATATGTCAATAGAGACTTCCATCTTTGGATAATAAATTCTAGCACAATCTGCTTGTTGTTGGTCTACATTTTGAGAGTATTTCAACGGCATATACATCGGTGTTTGAAATAAATAGTTCATTAAAATCTTCATTAGCCACCAGGTTTAAATAATCTATATATATACTGGGAGATGGTGACATATTTCTGGTGACGATTTTCTCGTTTATGCCTCTGAGATCAGTGAAATATACGAAGATTTATTGAAAAATTCTTAGCCTTCTATAGAACCAAGCAAAATTTCAATGTCAAAATATTTTATTACTCAACATATTCTCCTCTTAATTGGATACATTTATTACAAAGAACCTGCAACGTCTCTCTTTTTCAGTTAAGGAAAGAGATGATAGTCGGACGTAGCCAAATCTGGTGAATAATGGGGGTGTTCTAGTAATTCAAACCCTAAATCACGAATTTTTTGCATGGCAACATGAGATTTGTGTGCAGGGGCGTTGTCCTGCAAAAACAAAACACCTTTCTCTTTAATTTTTTCCCGTAGAGTGGTCAGTAATGTAGAATAGTAATCTCCAGTTATTGTTCTACCCTTATCCAAAAAATCAATCATGATTACTCCATGACAATCCCAAAAAACTGAAGCAAGAACTTTTCCAGCAGATTTTTGGACACGAAACTTCTTAGGTCTTGGAGAACCGGAGTGTCGCCATTCAATCGATTGTTGCTTTGTTTCTGGATCGTGGAAATGTACCCAAGTCTCATCCATAGTATCAAATCAGAAGTCTACATCTTTTTCAAATCCAGCACAGATCGAACGCGATGCTACTACCCTTGCACGCTTTCGGTCAACATTCAAACATTTGGGGATCCATTTTGCAGCAATTTTTCTCATGTCCAAATTGACGTGAACTATATGATGAACGCGTTCGTATGAAATATAATAAAATAATATAATATAATAATAATAATATAATATAAAAAAAAAAAAAAAGATGGCCACCGGTCAAAACGTGAGTCCAAATCAGCTACTGAAAAGCCAAAATTCTATATGCAAACATTGCAAAAAAAGTGTTGTGAACTATGTGAAATGTGTAAAATGTCACGAACTACTTCATCCCAGTTGTTTGAAGCAAGCAAATCAAGCGAAATACCCGGATTGTATCCATAAAGGGGAGGAAAACTGCGAAGACGATGCAGTGAGTAGTGAAACCTCGTTTAAACTTGAAATGTATGTAACTGAAAATGCCCTATTGAAACGCATAATAACAGAAATGGAAGAAAAATACAATATCCTGAACGAAAATTGTCAGCTGTTACACGAGAAAATCGTAAATATCGAGAAAACTAGTCAAACATCGCAAAAACAAGTAGTGTTAAACAACAAAAAACATTCACCAAATGAAAAAAAATCAGTACCAGCAACACATATCAAAGACAAAAGTATCAAGGAAAGGAGTGAAAACGAAAACACTGTGAAGTTGCCCATAACCCCACTTCCTCCGAGCACTGACAGCTCATCTTCTCTCCCAAACACGGACCACGCGAAAGGTCCAAAGAAAGAAGAGGATAACACCCTTATCAACAATGACAAGACGACAAGGAAGAAGAATTATAACCAAGATGAAGGCCAAAATAATAAGAATGGCGACTGCGATGATGTAAACGCAAATCTTAAGGTTGATAGAACAAGTGATGGACATATCAACCAAACTACGTCTAATCAAACCGGTAGACAAAACAAAATGGATCAAAAAGTACCATTCGTCCAACTAGACGATTTTCAAGTTGCATTATTACAAGCCCAAACAACCACAACAATGGAAAATGTACAAGGACTTGTCAATAAACCTAATTCTGAAACAGTGAATTCCGAAGGAAACTGGAAACAGTTCCATGGGAGACGTCATAAGAACCACAAGAGGCATGTAATAGTGGGAAATAATAATAGCATAGAAGTGAATGGAAGAGAGGTGAAAGGGGTGCCCCGATTGACAAATCTACATGTGTTCAGAGTTGAACCGACACTGAATGCACGAGATCTAACCGAACTCCTGCAATGTCATTTTCCGGAAGCCAGGTGTGAACCACTTTCCTCGAAACATCCTGAACTTTATTCATCTTTTAAAGTCAGCATTTACAAAGAAAATTTCAACGCAGCCATGGACTCCTCTAAGTGGCCAGCTGGAGCACATGTTCAAAGGTTCGTTGAAATGGACAAAAATTTTCAACGAGTACGACACTGAAGAAACCATCTTCAACGGAAAGGCAAATTGAAAACCAACAGGAATCATTCGACTACAATACATTGAGTATTTTTCATATTAATATACAGTGTTTGTCAAACAAAATTGATCAATTATCTCTATACTTAAACGAGACCAAGCACTCAATAGTATGTATCTCAGAACATTGGCTAAGTAATACCAATATTGAAAAGATCAAAATTGATCATTATAAATTAATTTCCCATTACAGCAGATCTACCAAAACCCATGGGGGGGTGTCTATTTATGAAAGAGTAGAAATTCCTTGTAAGTTTCTTGATTTGAGCTTATTTTGTGATGAAGTAAATGCCGAATTTTGTGGAATAGTGGTCCCTAGCCTGGACCTAGCGGTCATCGCTCTTTACAGATCATGTCTGGGAAACTATCCTGTATTCCTTGACAACCTTGAAGAACTTTTACATAACAAAACTGATAAATATAGAAAATTTGTGATTCTTGGTGACTTCAATGTTCACTTCGAGTCGGATTCAGACCCTAAGCTCCACGAGGTAATTCATCTTACCTCTTCGTTTGGTCTAGAAACTACCATTTCTGATAATACAAGAATAACCGCTAGAAACAGGGCTAGCTGCCTGGACAATATTTTCACAAATATCACTAATGACAACTTTGTGGTCGGAACTGCCGAGCCATGTCACTCAGATCATAATGGACAATTTATCATGTTAAAAAACACGGTCACTTTGACAGATCCTGCAGTAAGCAGGAGGTTTGTCACAAAGGATGGAATTGAGCGATTCAGGCAGGCCTTAATAGAATTAAAATGGAATCAGACTATTAGCGAGACTCAAACAAATACGGCGAACATCAATCAACTCGCCGAACACATAACTTATACCCTAAGCTCTTTGATCAAAAGTCAATTTCCAATGAAAAAATTACTTTCATTGAATAAGCCGCCAGTTAACTGGTTCAATAATAGCCTTAAAATAATGAGAAACAATTTAGAAGCTGTTAAAATAATATGTAACGTTTCAAAGGATCCAAATGATTATGAAATATACAAAATGATGAGAAAAAAATACAGGGAGAACATAACAAATACAAAAAGATCCGCTTATGATAACTATCTGATAAATTCTAAAAACAGAATAAGGGACACGTGGAGGTTGATAAATCATGAAAGAAACCATTCAAACAAAAAGAATATTGATAGCACAATACATGTTGATGAGTTTAACAAATATTTCTCGAACATAGCTGAAACCATAATTAAAACGCTTCCCCTTTGCGATCTCAATTACTCTAAATTATTCGAAAAAATTCCAACCACATTAGATTCTTTTTTCCTTGAACCCATTTCAGCCCATGAAGTCATTTCTGCGGTTACATCATTGAAAAACTCCAAAGCCATAGATATCTTTGAAATAAACACTGAAATTTTAAAAAATACCATTGAGCTATTAGCGGTACCACTAGCTAAACTATACAATGCATGCATAGTAGAGGGTGTTTTTCCCGATATATTCAAGTGTAGCAAGGTTATTCCAATCCACAAAGCAGGTGATTGCAATGCACCTGACAATTTTCGTCCCATCTCGATAATTCCATTTCTTGGAAAAATTTTTGAAAAAATATTGAAAACTCGACTATCTCTATACTTCGAAAAATTTAAATTGCTGCATGAAAACCAGTATGGATTTCGTACAAATCGATCAACTATCCAGGCTGTCTCCAGAGTGGTGGAGGACATAGTAGAGGGCCTTGAAGGTGGTCGCCGGACATCCATAAGCCTGTGTGATCTTAGCAAGGCCTTCGATTGTGTCAAACACGAATTACTGGTTGAAAAACTTCAGCGCTATGGGATAAGAGGGGTGCCTTTGAAACTTTTTGAATCGTATTTACAAAATAGAAAGCAGTGTGTTAGCTTAAATGGAAGTAGTTCTAAATTTGAGCCCATAACTCATGGAGTTCCTCAAGGCTCCGTTCTGGGCCCACTTTTGTTTATTGTCTACATAAATGACTTTTTTCACCACATGCAATCAATTACTTGTATACTATTTGCTGATGATTCAACATTGATTCATTCAACTCCTTTAGATGTGTGCCCAAACGTTTTCACTGCAGCTGTAGAGAAGAAAGCGGAATACTGGTTCTCTGCAAATTTTCTGAAGTTGAACGAGGCTAAAACAAGTCGTCTGAACTTCTCAACAAATATTCACATGGGAGACCATGTTAAACTTCTGGGTGTTACTCTCGATGACTCCCTAAATTGGTCAAAACACATTGAGCTTCTTTGCTCTAAATTATCTAGTGCAATCTTCATTATAAGACAACTGAGGAAAATTGTGAGTACAGATGTTCTGCTAAACACCTACTATGCATTTTTTC
The DNA here is from genome assembly GCA_944452925.2 of Chrysolina oricalcia. Taxonomy (NCBI): domain Eukaryota; kingdom Metazoa; phylum Arthropoda; class Insecta; order Coleoptera; family Chrysomelidae; genus Chrysolina; species Chrysolina oricalcia. Next base: position 50,816,263 of record OX101823.2, on the reverse strand, counting down.
ATTCGCATATAGCTTATGGTATAACTTTATGGGGAAATGCGACAAATTCAGTAAAAGTCTTCAAACTTCAAAAAAAGGTTGTTAGAATTATTGCGCTTGCAGGCTACAGAGACCACTGTCGGCCACTATTTCAAGAATGCGGTATCATGACATTACCATCTATATATATATATATCAGCAACTTTTAGACATTCATAACAATAAACATAAACTTTTGCTAAATTCAAACTTCCATGATTACAACACTCGAAGAGCAGATCAATTTAGACCTATAAAATTCAGATTTAAAAAGTCAGTAAATAACTCTCCCAACATAAATCTTTACAATCACCTACCTAGGGAAGTTAAATCTCTGTCCACTAATTGTTTTACACAAAAAGTGAGAAAATTCCTCATAGAATCAAGCTTCTATACAATCGCCGAATATTTAGACACCTCCCCACATATAGATGTAACGTCTTAAATGTCTTTTAATGTGCATAATGTAGATGTAACGTCATAAACGTTTTTAATGTGTTTAAGATAATGTTTTTATTGTTTATTTGATTATATCAGTGTAAATGCCATTGATACTTATTATTTGGTGACATGTTAAAACGTAAGCTAAAACATAAGTTTTATTGTGGGCTTAGCTCCTCTCACATGACCTGCTACAAATGTAAACCATGCCATGAATGTAGTTAAATAAAGTATGTCTATGTCTATGTCTATTCAGTGCTTCAGATATCCGTTTTAGCCTAATTCGACGGTCTGTTAAAAACATGTCATGAACTGCATCGATATTTTCGGGGACTGACACAAAAACTGGCCTTCCCGATCGGTCATCATCTTCAATGGAAAATTTACCTCTTTTGAAGCTTGCAGTCCAATTTTTCACGGTCGCATACGAAGGACATTGATCACCAAGGATATTAAGCATATCTTCGTAAATCTGCTTACCTCTTAACCTTTTTAAATACAGGTACTTGATCATGGCTCGACACTCCAATTTTTCGATTTTCACAATTTTGGAGGACATATTTTTTCTTTTAATTTATTGCGTAACTCTGGATTACTTTTTTGACGCCAAACTTTACACTGACACGTCTAATAAGTTATTGTTCGTTGCTATGGTAACGCAATATTTTGTTTATGCAGGGAACTGGTCTAGGCTAACTAGATATCAATATATCCTCGTATGAAAATTCTGACAAGAATGATGAAAAATTTGAGCGGTCATCGCGTGGCTTTCATATAAAAAATTCAATTTTCATTTTCACAAAAATATGTGTTTTGGGACGATTTTATCGCCGCTGCCATGTACACCAACGGCATCTTAAGTTAGACAATAGCAGCGAAAAAATTATAGGTATAAGGGTTGCACGTGGCCAAAGGGTACCAATTATGGCTTAAAGTTGTGAATTTTTTTTTTAGTTTAGACGATGTTCTCGTTGCTGCCAATTGAAGTAATTAAAGTTTCCATCATGAATGTCTCATATCAAAAGTGAGGTTAAGTGCCGGAATTGAATTTTTTATATGAAGGCCAAGCGGCAACCGCTTAAATTTTTCATCATTTTGGTCAGAGTTTTCTTATCTTTCACTGGTCTTAAAGGCATAAACGAGAAAATCGTTACCTGAAATCTGTCTCCATCTCCCAGGACTATTTCAGACTATTTCAGGACTATTTCCTCTAGAATTTATCTTAAAACAAAGTTTACCTGTGAATTGTGTTCTATTAGCCTGAATTACTTGTGAAGACCAAGTAAAGTCATCTACCTGCAATCTTCCTTCATTTTCATTTTGATGATGATTATATTCTTCAACAAATTGCTGGATTTGCGATAAATCCTCACCTTGAGGAATATCATCACTATCATCACTTTAGTTTTCTTCCCAGTCAGAAAGATTTTTATGTTATACATTTCATCATCACCAGATCCTTTTTCTAATACTGCTATCAATTCAGTTCTAACCATTACAAGTTAACTTCTATAATTTCCTTTTTTTGAAGTTACATTGTATCATTTTAAATTAAAAATATTAACACTAATTTAAGTAGAGTCACAAAATGTTATACTATTTACGCAATATCAAATTATCGATGAAAATTGAAAATGACAATATTCTCCATCTATAATAATAATAAAACTTCCTCATAAACACTCGTAAGGCATCGCCTGTACAGGTAGGGCACGACCATTATTGTTATTATTTACATACTGATGTTATGGTGGCGTATGATTGGCATCACAATTGCTTTTCAACAGAAATCAATGTGCTTCCATACCTACAACTTTCTTGCATGACTGATGTATAGAAAAAAGCATTTTTTTGTGCAGTTCTCCATGCAGATATTAGAATTGCATTATAATTTTCTCCATTTAATATAAGTTCTCTGCATTCTTTACAATCTCAACCTCAACCAAAATAACACCTAGATATAAACCCATTGGTGCTGGAATGAATTGCAGTTTATTTATTCTATGTGCCAATACATTTTCAATCTTCAAAATTGAATGTGATTCTTACACAATTAAATAGATGAGAGCGGGACCGCATACCAGAGGCGTTACGGGCACGAAATAAAATTTATATTAGTCAAAAAAAATAACGTCCATATTGTCAAAAATATATGGAACATCCTGTACATTAAAATATTTTATATTTCAATACGTGGGTAACCTTTTTACAATTTAGTACGTGAGCGAAGATATTTTATTTTGAAACACAACTTGTCCTCAACACAACATAAACAAGAGTTTTCAAAAAGTCCACTGATAGTTCGATCTGGGAGTCGAGTTTAGAGTTCTGCCGTACCCACAGCTAGTGAGGGCTATGGGGGGAGTTTGGAAGAATAAAGATTAGTTTCATGGAAAATGTTCCTAAAACTGTAAATGCCCATATGTATTGTAAGTACACATCTTTTTGAAAATAATTTATTTGATCAATAACTAGTCTAGGAGAGATTCTTCAATTCTTTAATTCATTAATTCTTTATTGATTATTTCCTTCATTAATTTCAATCGTCTAAATCGCATATTTGTACATAGTAAAATAAATGTTTTTATATTTTTCTAAAGTGTTTTAAATCTATGAATGATCAGTATCTACCTAGTTAGTCGTGAATCAACCCCAAGTCACGACAATATAGAACCAAGTGTTCTTCGGAACGAATTACACTTCATTCTATAAGCCAGTATATTTTTAATATTATACGTAATATGGTATAATCCCATTTGGCAAATACTTATAACGAGGTCGAGACCGCGCAAGGCGCGTCACTGGCACACAGTAAAATTTACATCAACGCGCGACGAGCGTTGCCGGAGACGAATGTGTTAAGTGGTCTGGTTGTTTTTCCCAGTTTATGTTGGAATCTATTAAAAGGAGAGTCAATACAATAATACAACTCACTGCAGGCAAGTTCTAATTACTTCTGAACGCTATTTTTCGGAAACTGATCATTAAAAATATTATAAGTCGGGGTACCATTAGAAAGAGAATTAAAACCCCTTTGAAATAATGTGCCACTTGACCCCACTCCCCATTTAGGTTTGCAAGGGTGACATCTACCCCTCCTAGGGGGTTAGACCACGAGGGCTAAAAATATTCATCACAAGTGGCCCCCTTGCAAATAAACTTGACGTGTCTTTTCGATTTTTCATATTATTTACTGGAAGGAATATATTAAAGGTGGGAAGTTTTCAACTTGACAGCCTGTATACATTTTTACTTAGCTTTGCAATTTTACTTCTCCGTTTTGAAACTGTCTAGAAAAAAATGTTACAGGAAGAGATTTTCAAAGCTTTGATGGTGTATTTTGAGCTTGACGAGATGCAGACGCTTTTATTTAGAATTTTTCCTGAGAAATTACAAATTAAAAGAATCCTCGAGTCAATGACTAACAACAACATGAAATTAATCGATTATTGGTAATAACTGATTTATTTATAATGCATATAACAGACGGCGCCGCAATCAATGAATACAAATTCATTATTTTTTATTTCTTTTCACACTTCTTACGAGATTAGTCATATTGTCTGGAGTAATTCAGAGACTGCTGACCGCTTGTATGCATTCCCAGAAACGCCAAGCGTCTAGTCAAAGTGAATGCACATGGCATACCAATCAATTGAAATACTTATATTACAATCATCTGTTCTCGCCAATTATTTAATTTTTCACAGTTCAACGCACATTAGGACGAATTAAGATTTGATTCGTTTTTCGTTCAATTGGCTTGTATCTTCACGTCATTAAAGTGGATTAAATTACACCATTTGTACACTGAGGAAAATCGTGCTATTAAAATTTTTGCTACGATATTTCTTGCTACCATAACAAGAAATACGATTACGATATAGTATATTTCATTACGAGTTCAGAAAATAGGCTTTTCCGTGCGTGCGCGACATGCTCTCGTGGAAGGCGAGTAATGAACGATATTTTTCATTATACGAGGATGTATTGATTTCTAGTTAGCCTAGGCCAGTTCCCTGCATATACAAAATATTGCGTTACCATAGCAACGAACAAAAACTTATTGGAAGTGTCAGTGTAAAGTTTGACGTCAAAAAAGTAAACCAGAGTTAGAGCGTTTTCACACACATCCGCAAAACCGGTGCCGGTGCCGGTACCGGTTGCGGTACCGGACAACAGCGTATTTCACACAGCCTGGATTATCGGTGCCGTTATCTGTTTCAGTATACAGTGAACACGTGAAGGTTGGAACAAATTAGTTAAACGTTTGATATGACAATTAGGAAAAATAAGCTCAGACACTTCGATTTTATTTTTCAGTAGTGCAATTTTTACTCATATTTTTGATGGCGTCATCACTGTTCGAGTTATGAAGTCACTAAAATATCTTTTGAATGGCATTACCATATTTTGACAATACTTTCAAAAATTACGCATTTTTCTGTGTATGGGTGTCATATTTTTTCTTCTGTTGGATAACCGTATGATCGAGAAATAAAATATATTTCGTTTATAATAATGTAATACAGTGTCTGGTAACGTAAACTATTGACTTAAGGTATCCCCACAAAAAAATCTAGTGTGGTTAGATCAGGAGATCTTGCTGGTCACTCTTACAGCCGTATGCATAGTCAATTCCAGCGACTCGCCAGAGTTTCGCCGCTCGCTACACAAGAACTATAATGCACAGTCGAGCTCCAAAAAAGTGGTACATCGCCAGCGTTTCGCCAAAATGTGACTTATCGCGTAGTTGTCACTTTATTGGAGCTCGAGTGTGCATTATAATCCTTGTGTAGCGAACGGCGAAACTCTGGTGAGTCGCTGGCGATTGACTATGCATACGGCTGTTAAAATTCTCGTTTTCAATTGAAATCATCTTCACTAAGTTCATAAATTACTTTCACTTTGTATGGGTGCCACTTATTCTTTTTTTTTTTTTTGAATTTCAAAACAGATGTTCGATACATTTATTGCTCCAATGCAACTTGAAGAGTAAGTTTATGAGGATTTTCTTGCAATGATAATAATAATAATAATACTCCTTCATGAACACTCGAAGAGTGTACGCAAAGGCATTTCCTGTGCGGGTAGAAAACGGCTATTATTACTATTTGCCATAGCGCTCTGGGGCGTATTCACTTTTCAGCTACAGGAAAACCCAGAAAAACCGACAGCACCACCCCAGGTGGTCGGTTCCACACTTCGAGCAAACACTAGTCATCGGAATTGGTATCTAGGCAACTCACATCGCACTTGCTTCACAACAAGGTATGAGTCGTCTATCGATACCGATGTACTTGAGAAAAATTCCCTCATACTACGGATTCGAACCGGATCAGATATGCAAGCGGAAGATTCAACGGCCAACACATCGAATATTCATCCAACGCATCGAAGCGCTGAGCTACCAACCACCACATAATAATACATCAAATTGTTGATCTTCCGTTATGCCTGGATGATCTTTCGTTTAATTATCACCGACATTGTCAAAATTTTGCTTCGACTTTGCTGACCGTCTTAGTTCCATAACCCGACATCAACAAAATCTTTATGCGTTGCTTTTCGGGCCATGATGTCGATAACTTATGTTTACCAAATTTATTTGATAGCTAAATATGATTGTTTAGTCGAATTTGACAAACATATTAACAGTCAAGGTCAAGTTGCAGTAGCTGAGTTGGGCCAATGAAATTCCTAGCCGAGCGAGCAGATCTCGATGTTAACCACGTGATCACAGAGGTAATCGAGCCAATATGCAATATGCAGTATATTCATTACAAGTTCGGAAGTTTGTAAATTAGTATAATTACAATTAAAACAATAAACAAACACAGAACCTTAAAGTGACACCTGACAAGGGTCAATTTCGTTCGCCCTACTGAGAGCAAACAGATCACCCTTTGCTCGCCCTCGGTGATTAACGAACACGGAGCAGATTCAACTGAGCTGTCAGAGGAAAACGTGTAAACAGATATGTAAAAACCGAATGCGCCTATTGGAGCAATCAATGTGTCCAACATCTTTTTTTAAATGACTTAAAAAGAATGAGTGGCACCAATATGATGTGAACCTAATGAAGGTGATTTCGATAGTAGACGAGGATTTCAGAGTGTCCAGCTAGATCTCCTGATTCAATCCCACTAGATTTTTTTTGTGAGGATTCCTCGATTCAAAAGCTTACGTTAACTGAACTAATGTTACATTATTATGCATGAATATTCTTTTATTTTCCAAACATACGGTTATGCAACATAAGAAAAAATATGACATCCATACACAGAAAAATGCGTTTTTTTTTGAGGTATTATCCAATAGGGTATTTTCATTTGAAAAAAATTATGATGCATAACTCGAACAGAAATGACGTCATCAAAATTATAAGTAGATCAAAAAATGCGCAACTGAAACATAAAATCGACGTATCTGAGCTTTTTTTCCTAATGGCCATACCAAGCTTTTAACGAATTTGTTCCAACCTTTACGTGCTCACTGTATATTGAACAGTGCAGGAAGAACGATGTGTGCTGTTACGGCTTTAAAAATGTACAATCAAATACAAAATACTATGATATCTATGAGGACAATACTGATACTAAGCGATATGAACAAAATAGATACCAAAATACTCTCCGTCACCGACACGTCAGAACCTGTGTGGACAAACGTGCATAAGAAATCACTGAAACCGACAAATCGGAGACCGGTCCGTCCGATTGTCGAGATCCCCGCCGGCTGCATAAATCGGAATCGGCGGCCGTACCGGCAAATCGGTCGGACCGGGCTATGTGTGAAAATTAGAACTTGATTACATTGCATTCGGTGTCGGTACCGTCACCGGCACCGGTTTTATCGGTGTGTGTGAAAACGCTCTTACGCAATAAATTAAAAGAAAAAATATGTCCACCGAAATTGTGAAAATCGAAAAATTGGAGTATCGAGCCATCATCAAGTACCTGTATTTAAAAGGGTTAAGAGGTAAGCAGACTTACGAAGATATGTTTAATACCCTTGGTGAACAATGTCCTTCGTATGCGACCGTGAAAAATTGGACTGCAGCTTCAAAGAGGTAAATTTTCCATTGAAGATGATGACCGATCGGGAAGGCCAGTTTCTGTGTCAGTCCCCGAAAATATCGATGCAGTTCATAACATGATTTTAACAGACCGTCGAATTAGGCTAAAACGGATATCTGAAGCACTGAATATTTCATATGAACGCGTTCATCATATAGTTCACGTCAATTTGGACATGAGAAAAATTGCTGCAAAATGGATCCCCAAATGTATGAATGTTGACCAAAAGCGTGCAAGGGTAGTAGCATTGCGTTCGATCCGTGCTCGATTTGAAAACGATGTAGACTTTTTAAACCGAATTGTTACTATGGATGAGACTTGGGTACATTTCTACTATCCAGAAACAAAGCAACAATCGATGGAATGGCGACACTCCGGTTCTCCAAGACCTAAGAAGTTTCGTGTCCAAAAATCTGATGGAAAAGTTCTTGCTTCAGTTTTTTGGGATTGCCATGGAGTAATCATGATTGATTTTTTGGATAAGTGTAGAACAATAAATGGATATTACTATTCGACATTACTGACTACTCTACGGAAAAAAAATAAATAGAAAAGACGCGGAAAGCTATCCAAAGGTGTTTTGTTTTTGCAGGACAACGCCCCTGCACACAAATCTCATGTTGCCATGCAAAAAATTCGTGATTTAGGGTTTGAATTACTATTACATCCCCCTTATTCACCAGATTTGGCTCCGTCCGACTATCATCTCTTTCCTCAACTGAAAAAAAGTTTAAAAGGTCGTAAATTTTCTTCCAACGAGGAGGTAATAAAAGCTGTGGAGGTCTGGTTTGCAGAGCAAGAAGAAACATTTTTTTTGAAAGGTCTAGAGACGTTGCAGGTTCGCTGTAATAAATGTATCCAATTAAGAGGAGAATATGTTGAGTAATAAAATATTTCGACATTGAAATTTTGGTTGGTTCTATAGTAGGCTAAGAATTTTTCAATATATCCTCGTATCTACCTGAAAACCACAGATTGTTAAGAAACATTTATTTTTAATGATGAAAGAACAAAAACATGTATTATTAATTGAAATATTTATGGTACAAAAATATCCAGAAATTACCACAAAACAAGCGTTATTTACCCTGTTGGTAAGGAAATATTCAAACAATTTGCGATTTCTATAGAGAACTGTCAACAACGTGCGGACGCACGGAAAATTAACATTTTTCAGTATGCTAAATAAGCATGTAAATATAGTGTTTTCAGATAGGTATACTGAAAACATACCTATATAAAGTTAGCGAGACAACTTCGAAAAAGTTGAAAACTAATTATGATATGAACAACACAATGCTGAAATATCCATAATTTGGCACCTGTTGTCGGTATTTAGTTTCGAAAAAAACATTTGTCGCTCTTTTTGAAATAAAAATCGACTTCTGTAATTTCTATTTTGTCACAGTTCTGAAGTATCCATAATTTGCGTCCTTTTTGTCGCTAATCAGTTAAGGAAATAAATGTATCGCTCTTTAAAAAAAAAAATATGCGATGTACGCTAACTTCATAATTATGAAATTAGCGAAATAACTTCCGTAATTTCTATAACTCGCTCAGATGATGACACCGTGTGTCGAAACAATTGTAAGCACGTTACAAGTATATATTTTTTGTGTAAATTGGAAGATTTTATTTCCTCTTTATTTATCATTCACTGAGATCGTTTCTTCGAATTCGTTCACCCCCCCATACCAGTTGGCGCCATTGTGCCCCAGAATGACTCGCTCGTAAAATCTGAAGAGTGCTTTGAAACATATTGGGATCATTGTTGAGATAATTCGCAGATTTTACGACTTCCAGTCAGGATGCGGCGAGCTATAAAATGCGTCTCGTTGAAGCTAGAGTGGCATGTTGCGTATATTTCAAAAGGCGGTAGTACAGACAGTATTATACAGGGTGGACCATTTGTATGAGGAAGTATCATGAGAAAAATGTTTCAGATAAAAGTTGCAGCAGATAAAAGTTTAGCAGCAGATATATACAGCAAAATAAATCTTTGGTCGGAAAAGAATAACTTAAAACTCAACTAAGGAAAGAGTAACACCGTCTTATTCTCTAATCGCAGCCTAAAACAACATGGAGATATCTTTAAATGAAGAAACCAGTGGAAACAGTAAATATGCTGGGAATTATTCTGGACCGAAAACTATCAGGGCATCCTCATATCGATGCACTTTGTACTAAATTGAAAAAATGTTGCTTCTCCATTAGGTTCATGTCTAATCACTGTAGTATCAATGAAAACATTATATCACGCCAATTTTCATTCCCACATTCGTTATGGGATTCTGAACTAGGGCACTGGTGCAGCCGTGCAGAGGGTATTCCTAATTCAAAAATATGTGATGAGAATAATTGCTCAACTAGGATAATAATAATAATAATAATAATAATAATAATAATAATAATAATAATAATAATAATAATAATAATAATAATAATAATAATAATAATAATAATAATAATAATAATAATAATAATAATAATAATAATAATAATAATAATAATAATAATAATAATAATAATAATAATAATAATAATAATAATAATAATAATAATAATAATGCCGCTCTGGAGGACTCGCTTCACCATAAAATCTGGTAGAGACATAGTCCAAACAGAGCAGGTCATCATTAGAAGAGGTGTGTTTCAGGGAGACTCCCTTAGCCATCTTCTCTTCTGCATCTCACTATTGCCATTGTCCGTTGCACTCAGGAATACCCGTGGGTACAACTGTGGCACCCCCAGCAACCGGAGGCATAATGTCACCCATCTATTTTACATGGATGACCTCAAATTGTATGCCTCTGAAGAAAGGGACCTACATCAGTCCCTTAGGGTGGTGGAAGAATATACGCATGCTATCGGTATGGAGTTTGGGATCGACAAATGTGCCACGGTTCATCTCAAAAGAGGACGATGCGAGGAATACGGAGAGGATGTCCAGCTCGTAGACGGAAGCATCCTACATCATCTGGATGCCGGAGAGACTTATACCTACCTTGGGGTGGAACAACGCCGCTCCCAAGAGGTATTTGCAGTTAAAAACTCTCTCCGCGGCAAGTATCAGCATAAACTCCGACAGATCTGGTCATCAGAACTGTCGGGGAAGAACAAAGTTGCTGCAACTAATATGCTTGCCGTTCCGATCCTTCTTTACTCTTTCGAAGTGATGAAGTGGACTAAGGAAGAGCTGCGACAACTTGACGTTAAGACTCGCAAAATGATGCATCTCAATAGGAGCTTGCATCCTAAATCGTCCGTTCCACGGTTATACTTTCCCAGACAGCGGGGAGGCCGTGGACTTTTGAGTTTGGAGTGTCTGCATAACAGAATGGTTCTGGATGGGGCCTGTAAAGTCATCAGGAGTTCAGATCCCCTTCTCTGCATGGTCCGCGACCATGAGAAAGCAGGGATTGGAGCATTCCTTTTTAAGGCAGCTACCCGTGCGGCCGATGAACTCGGTCTCGTTTTCGACACTGAACGGGCTAACCCAAACTCTGTCACCGAGTTGGGACCCGTTCAGCAAAAAGCTCACATAAAAGCTGCGGAGACAGAGGTCCTGCTACAGCTACATATGGATAAGCCAATGCATGGTGTCTTCTTTTATAACATCGAAGACCTTGGCTTATCCAAAAGCTTGACCTTTGCCTTCCTCAGGTCAAGTGAGCTAAAGTCGGAGACCGAGGGATTCATAATGGCCTGCCAGGATGGTGTTTTCAACACCCTTGTCTACCGTAGTCGCGTGATGGGTATAGACGTCCCTGACACCCGATGCAGGGCATGTCGTGGGGCACCTGAGACCGTAATGCATTTGCTATCAGCATGCCCATCTTATGCGGTCTCAGCCTATATCCACAGGCATAACGCGGCGCTACGAGTGTTGTACTACCACCTACGACACTCGTACGGTATAGACGAGACACCGGTGTTGCCTTATGCTCCGGGGGATATTGAGTCCGTGGTGGAGAATGAGAGATGCCGAATCTATTGGAACTACTCATTCCCCACCCTCAGGCAAATACAAGCCAATAAGCCTGATGTTGTCCTCCTCGACCACCAAAGTAGAACGATATTCGTCATGGAGTTTTCCGCTCCAGGCGAAATGAATATCGTTCGAAAAGAGGAGGAAAAACGGACTAAATATCGAGATCTTCTCTTTGAACTCCGCAGGTTATATCCGGACCATTCTGTCAAAATGGTGGTTCTGATTATAGGAGTCCTTGGTGGAATGATGGACACACTGCTCTCTAACTTGAAGATAATACCGGCTTGCCGTAATATGGCAGAAATCTTAGCAGCAAGAATGCAGAAGGCCGTTATACTTGGTTCGCTCCGTCTACTCAGGGCACACGATTCTCGGACCCAATAATCACTCACCCTACGGACGTAGGGAGTGGTTATTGGGGTTAACGACACCAGCGCGCCCTCCGGATGGGTCGGAGCACCGGAGACAGGGCCTGACTGGTACACTCCTAAGGAGAAAAATAATAATAATAATAATAATAATAATAATAATAATAATAATAATAATAATAATAATAATAATAATAATAATAATAATAATAATAATAATAATAATAATAATAATAATAATAATAATAATAATAATAATAATAATAATAATAATAATAATAATAATAATAATAATAATAATAGGGTGGTGGAAGAGTACACGCATGCTATCGGAATGGAATTTGGGATCGACAAATGTGCCACGGTTCATCTCAAAAGAGGACGATGCGAGGAATACGGAGAGGATGTCCAGCTCGTAGACGGAAGCATCCTACATCATCTGGATGCCGGAGAGACGTATACTTACCTAGGGGTGGAGCAACGCCACTCACAAGAGGTATTCACAGTTAAGAACTCTCTCCGCGGCAAGTATCAGCATAAACTCCGACAGATCTGGTCATCAGAACTGTCGGGGAAGAACAAAGTTGCTGCAACCAATATGCTTGCCGTTCCGATCCTTCTCTACTCTTTCGGAGTAATGAAGTGGACTAAGGAAGAGCTGCGACAACTCGACGTTAAAACTCGCAAAGTGATGCATCTCAATAGGTGCTTGCATCCTAAATCGTCCGTTCCACGGTTATACTTTCCCAGACAACGGGGAGGCCGTGGACTTTTGAGTTTGGAGTGTATGCATAACAGAATGGTTCTGGATGGGGCCTGTAAAGTCATCAGGAGTTCAGATCCCCTTCTCTGCATGGTCCGCGACCATGAAAAAGCAGGGATTGGAGCATTTCTTTTTAAGGCAGCAACCCGTGCGGCCGATGAACTCGGTCTCGTATTCGACACTGAACGGGCTAACCCAAACTCTGTCACCGAGTTGGGACCCGTTCAGCAAAAAGCTCACATCAAAGCTGCGGAGACAGAGGTCCTGCTACAGCTACATATGGATAAGCCAATGCATGGTGTCTTCTTTCATAACATCGAAGACCTTGGCTTATCCAAAAGCTTGACCTTTGCCTTCCTCAGGGCGAGTGAGCTAAAGTCGGAGACCGAGGGATTCATAATGGCCTGCCAGGATGGTGTCTTCAACACCCTCGTCTACCGTAGTCGCGTGATGGGTATAGACGTCCCTGACACCCGATGCAGGGCATGTCGTGGGGCACCTGAGACCGTAATGCATTTGCTATCAGCATGCCCATCTTATGCGGTCTCAGCCTATATCCACAGGCATAACGCGGCGCTACGAGTGTTATACTACCATCTACGACACTCGTACGGTATAGACGAGACACCGGTGTTGCCTTATGTTCCGGGGGATATTGAGTCCGTGGTGGAGAATGAGAGGTGCCGGATCTATTGGAACTACTCATTCCCCACCCTCAGGCAAATACAAGCCAATAAGCCTGATGTTGTCCTCCTCGACCACCAAAGTAGAACGATATTCGTCATGGAGTTTTCCGCTCCAGGCGAAATGAATATCGTTCGAAAAGAGGAGGAAAAACGGACTAAATATCGAGATCTTCTCTTTGAACTCCGCAGGTTATATCCGGACCATTCTGTCAAAATGGTGGTTCTGATCATAGGAGTCCTTGGTGGAATGATGGACACACTGCTCTCCAACTTGAAGATAATACCTGCTTGCCGTAATATGGCAGAAATCTTAGCAGCAAGAATGCAGAAGGCCGTCATCCTTGGATCGCTCCGTCTACTCAGGGCACATGATTCTCGGACCCAATAGTCACTCACCCTACGGACGTAGGGAGTGGTTATTGGGGTTAACGACACCAGCGCGCCCTCCGGATGTATCGGAGCACCGGAGACAGGGCCTGACTGGTACATTCCCAACGGGAAAAAAAAAAAAAAATAATAATAATAATAATAATAATAATAATAATAATAATAATAATAATAATAATAATAATAATAATAATAATAATAATAATAATAATAATAATAATAATAATAATAATAATAATAATAATAATAATAATAATAATAATAATAATAATAATAATAATAATAATAAAAATAATAATAATAATAATAATAATAATAATAATAATAATAATAATAACAACTGCGGCACCCCCAGCAACCGGAGGCATAATGTCACCCATCTATTTTACATGGATGACCTCAAATTGTATGCCTCTGGAGAAAGGGACCTACATCAGTCCCTTAGGGTGGTGGAAGAATATACGCATGCTATCGGTATGGAATTTGGGATCGACAAATGTGCCACGGTTCATCTCAAAAGAGGACGATGCGAGGAATACGGAGAGGATGTCCAGCTCGTAGACGGAAGCATCCTACATCATCTGGATGCCGGAGAGACTTATACCTACCTTGGGGTGGAACAACGCCGCTCCCAAGAGGTATTTGCAGTTAAAAACTCTCTCCGCGGCAAGTATCAGCATAAACTCCGACAGATCTGGTCATCAGAACTGTCGGGGAAGAACAAAGTTGCTGCAACTAATATGCTTGCCGTTCCGATCCTTCTTTACTCTTTCGGAGTGATGAAGTGGACTAAGGAAGAGCTGCGACAACTTGACGTTAAGACTCGCAAAATGATGCATCTCAATAGGAGCTTGCATCCTAAATCGTCCGTTCCACGGTTATACTTTTCCAGACAACGGGGAGGCCGTGGACTTTTGAGTTTGGAGTGTCTGCATAACAGAATGGTTCTGGATGGGGCCTGTAAAGTCATCAGGAGTTCAGATCCCCTTCTCTGCATGGTCCGCGACCATGAGAAAGCAGGGATTGGAGCATTCCTTTTTAAGGCAGCTACCCGTGCGGCCGATGAACTCGGTCTCGTTTTCGACACTGAACGGGCTAACCCAAACTCTGTCACCGAGTTGGGACCCGTTCAGCAAAAAGCTCAGATAAAAGCTGAGGAGACAGAGGTCCTGCTACAGCTACATATGGATAAGCCAATGCATGGTGTCTTCTTTCATAACATCGAAGACCTTGGCTTATCCAAAAGCTTGACCTTTGCCTTCCTCAGGTCGAGTGAGCTAAAGTCGGAGACCGAGGGATTCATAATGGCCTGCCAGGATGGTGTCTTCAACACCCTTGTCTACCGTAGTCGCGTGATGGGTATAGACGTCCCTGACACCCGATGCAGGGCATGTCGTGGGGCACCTGAGACCGTAATGCATTTGCTATCAGCATGCCCATCTTATGCGGTCTCAGCCTATATCCACAGGCATAACGCGGCGCTACGAGTGTTGTACTACCACCTACGACACTCGTACGGTATAGACGAGACACCGGTGTTGCCTTATGCTCCGGGGGATATTGAGTCCGTGGTGGAGAATGAGAGATGCCGAATCTATTGGAACTACTCATTCCCCACCCTCAGGCAAATACAAGCCAATAAGCCTGATGTTGTCCTCCTCGACCACCAAAGTAGAACGATATTCGTCATGGAGTTTTCCGCTCCAGGCGAAATTAATATCGTTCGAAAAGAGGAGGAAAAACGGACTAAATATCGAGATCTTCTCTTTGAACTCCGCAGGTTATATCCGGACCATTCTGTCAAAATGGTGGTTCTGATCATAGGAGTCCTTGGTGGAATGATGGACACACTGCTCTCCAATTTGAAAATAATACCTGCTTGCCGTAATATGGCAGAAATCTTAGCATCAAGAATGCAGAAGGCCGTTATACTTGGTTCGCTTCGTCTACTCAGGGCACACGATTCTCGGACCCAATAATCACTCACCCTACGGATGTAGGGAGTGGTTATTGGGGTTAACGACACCAGCGCGCCCTCCGGATGGGTCGGAGCACCGGAGACAGGGCCTGACTGGTACACTCCTAAGGAGAAAAAAATAATAATAATAATAATAATAATAATAATAATAATAATAATAATAATAATAATAATAATAATAATAATAATAATAATAATAATAATAATAATAATAATAATAATAATAATAATAATAATAATAACAATAATAATAATTATAATAATGTTTATTTGCATATGATACAGGGAGTCATGCAGAAATGCATTCAAAGAGCTGAATATTCTGTCGCCAGCACATATATTTATATATATATATATATATATATATATATATATATTAGAATCTTGTGCATGTGTATTTAGACATAAACAATCTTTCAACCATATCAACATGACCACAATACTCGTTCCAAGGGTCTTCTGGTGTCAAATGTTCATAGAACAGCATTGTATGAAAAAAGTGTAGATTTTAATGGCTGTAAATTCTACAATATTCTTCCAGAAGATATCAGAAGAAACTGCTATTTCAAATGAACTGTTATACCTTTCAGGAATTTATCGAACAACTATAAATTATAGACTGAGCAAAAACCTCACTAATAATCATAATATAGATGACCTATCATATTGAATGCTATGATGATAAATCACTCAATTCATTTATTAATCTACTTAATTACTTGTTAATTCTCTCCGACTTTACATTTTCATGTTTATAACTTTAGACATATGCTTTTGACGACTCTTCTCCAACTATTGTACATTGTAACAGTATTGCAACAACTGTACTTTTCAATTTAAGAAATAGAGATATTATTATTATTACTATTATTATTTACTTTGTTGCTTATTATAAAAATATTTCAAAATATACAGAGTGCTTCTTTAAAGCGGGGAAACCATAAGGATCCATTTTGTAAATGGACCACCCTGTAATTTTTTCAATCATTGAACTGAACAAAAAAATTACATATGAAGGTATTTCCTTTTTTGATAATTTTTGTCAAGTTGTTGACAATAGAAAGAAAATCTTCGGAAAAAAAGAGCATCAGAAATGCCATCAAAAAAACTTTATAAATAGAATATGAGCTAAATTATTTAAGACATGCAACACCAAGAGTGAGTTGAAATGTCACTAAGGACTGAAATTTAGGTTTCTCAAACAGGAGATTTTATACAGAAGCATTATGGACAAACTTCAAATATCAAAAACTTGATTTTTTTAAACATAACACCCAGAATAGTATTCTACCAGTTTGTAGAACTACTTACTTCATCCCCACAAATTTTGCTGATATGACTTAGCCCCAAAAATTGACAAATTTTGTAAAAGGACCCCGCAAACACCTTATGGGATTTGGGTCCCGGTGGATTTTTTTGAATTTTTGGTATGATGTAGTCCATGTTATACTCAACCAATGTTACCATTGCGCCAACTCAAAAAAATTAACAGTTTTGCTGCTAGGGGGCGTTGAAATCACCCCTAGCGCAGATTAGACTATTTATTTTTGAATCCGGTAACAATATGTTCACTTGTTTCATTGTTGCTAATGTTGCACAATATTGTGCTGTTTTATAAAAAAAATCTTACCCCCCTCCTTCTTTCCCCCAACTCCTATTACGTGACGAAAAAGAAAATATTTCTTGGGTGCTTTTAAATGTATCGTCGAACGTTTAAATATGCCTTAATAAGGGAAATAGCAGTTTTGTATGATTATCCCCCCTCCCCCCGAAAGACACAAAATGAAAAAATTTCGGTGGATTTTTCTGAATTTTCAATATGATGTAGTTCAAGTTATTTTGAATCGAAAATAATTGGGTGACAAACCCCGAAAATGAATAGTTTTGATGCTAGGGGGCGTTGAAATCTCATTTTGCTCAGAATAGACTATTTCTTAATATAGACTGAAACAATTTCTCTGCGTATTGTAGTTTAGATTATGCTGAACAATTGTGTGATTTCTTATAAAAAAAATCTGAAACCACCCCCTTACCCCCAACCCCTATATTAAAACACGATATTTATTGTAAATGCTTTATCAAAATAAATGTTTAAATCAGATAAAATTAGGGAAACTGTACAGTGGTTCAATTTCACCTTTTCCTCCATTCAAAAAAATATTGGTGGAAGAGGGGAGAGATTAAATTAAACAACTGTACGATTTCCTTCATTTGAACTGATTAAAACATTTATTTTGATAAAGCATTTACAAGTAGTCGAGAATATTTTTTTTTGTTTTAAAATAGGGGTTGGGGGTAAGGGGGTGGTTTCAGATTTTTTTTATAAGAAATCACACAATTGTTCAGCATAATCTAAACTACAATACGCAGAGAAATTGTTTCAGCCTATATTAAGAAATAGTCTATTCTGAGCAAAATGAGATTTCAACGCCCCCTAGCATCAAAACTATTTATTTTCGGGGTTTGTCACCTAATTAATTTCTATTCAAAATAACTTGAACTACATCATATTAAAAATTCAGAAAAATCCACCGAAATTTTTTCATTTTGTGTCTTTCGGGGGGAGGGGGGATAATCACACAAAACTGCTATTTCCCTTGTTAAGGCATATTTAAACGTTCGACGATACATTTAAAAGCACCCAAGAAATATTTTCTTTTTCGTTACGTAATAGGAGTTGGGGGAAAGAAGGAGGGGGGTAAGATTTTTTTTATAAAACAGCACAATATTGTGCAACATTAGCAACAATGAAACAAGTGAACATATTGTTACCGGATTCAAAAATAAATAGTCTAATCTGCGCTAGGGATGATTTCAACGCCCCCCAGCAGCAAAACTGTTCATTTTTTTGAGTTGGCACAATAGTAACATTGGTTGAGAATAACATGGACTACATCATACCAAAAATTCAAAAAAATCCACTGGGACCCAAATTCCATAAGGTATTTGCGGGGTCCTTTACAGTATCATTTCGACTAAAACTGCCGTGTTTATCATTTTGAGCTTTTTTAGAGAGGATGTAAGTGAGTATGTCAAGTGCGAGGCCTTGAGTGTCTTGCTAAGATATTCTTTATATTGAATTCGTACATTTACAAAATTAACAGTTTTTCATTTGTTATGATCCATACTCAAACACATACATGTATCTCCAGAGCTAAAATAATACTAACGGGTTCATGGTGCGCAAATAAATGCGTCTTGCGCATTAGTAAGACAAGTGGTGGTTTTTACTATGCGCAGTGAAACTCTTGTCAAAGTGGAATATGAATTTGACATTCAATGATCGATAAGTACGAGGATATATTGAAAAATTCTTAGCCTTCTATAGAACCAAGCAAAATTTCAATGTCAAAATATTTTATTACTCAACATATTCTCCTCTTAATTGGATACATTTATTACAGCGAACCTGCAACGTCTCTAGACCTTTCAAAAAAAATGTTTCTTCTTGCTCTGCAAACCAGACCTCCACAGCTTTTATTACCTCCTCGTTGGAAGAAAATTTACGACCTTTTAAACTTTTTTTCACTTGAGGAAAGAGATGATAGTCGCACGGAGCCAAATCTGGTGAATAAGGGGGGTGTTCTAGTAATTCAAACCCTAAATCACGAATTTTTTGCATGGCAACATGAGATTTGTGTGCAGGGGCGTTGTCCTGCAAAAACAAAACACCTTTGGATAGCTTTCCGCGTCTTTTCTCTTTAACTTTTTCCCGTAGTGTGGTCAGTAATGTCGAATAGTAATCTCCATAGTTATAGTTCTACCCAAAAAACTGAAGCAAGAACTTTTCCAGCAGATTTTTGGAAGCGAAACTTCTTAGGTCTTGGAGAACCGGAGTGTCGCCATTCCATCGATTGTTGCTTTGTTTCTGGATCGTAGAAATGTACCCAAGTCTCATCCATAGTAACAATTCGGTTTAAGAAGTCTACATCGTTTTCAAATCGAGCACAGATTGAACGCGATGCTACTACCCTTGCACACTTTTGGTCATCATTCAAACATTTGGGGATCCATTTTACAACAATTTTTCTCATGTCCAAATTGACGTGAACTATATGATGAACGCGTTCGTATGAAATATTCAGTGCTTCAGATATTCGTTTTAGCCCAATTTGACGGTCTGTTAAAATCACGTCATGAACTGCATCCAGTTTTTCGGGGACTGACACAGAAACTGGCCTTCCCGATCGGTCATCATCTTCAATGGAAAATTTACCTCTTTTGAAGCTTGCAGTCCAATTTTCACGGTCGCATACGAAGGACATTGATCACCAAGGGCACATCTTCGTAAATCTGCTTACCTCTTAACCCTTTTAAATACAGGTACTTGATGATACTCCAATTTTTCGAATTTCACAATTTCGGTGGACATATTTTTTCTTTTAATTTATTCCGTAACTCTGGTTTACTTTTTTGACGTCAAACTTTACACTGACACTTCTAATAAGTTATTGTTCGTTGCTATGGTAACGCAATATTTTGTTTATGCAGGGAACTGGTCTAGGCTAACTAGATATCAATACATCCTCGTATTAGCATGAAACAAAATTAACCCAAGCATTTCTCCTTCGTCTTCTCCTCCAATTATCGTTTTCCATATTTCGATCCATATATTTAAATCGAAATAAAATAGCTAGGTATAAAATCGATATCTAACAGAATTTTTTTTTACTGATATAGGAACATTTTTCCAACTGTTTTTCGTTTGAAAGAATCCATTACTGAAAACACCAATATTCCTAGCAAAAATTTTAAACTCAAGTCGGCTTTCAAAGAACATAGGAATGGTGTACTTAATCTTTTGAAACAAAAAAAGAACAGTACTATGTTGACAAAATAGATAGATTCAGAAATAATCCTAAGGAAATGTGGAAAACCTTAAAAAAAATAGTGAACAATAAACTTGAACACATTCCACCAAATTTAAGCTTTTTAAATGGTGGTGGAAGATAATTTATGGAAATAGCACAAAGTTTCCTTAAATACTTACTTATTTCATCGAAAGTATTCAGGATATTGTGGAGAGGATAAACAATACTGAAACCTGGAGTAACATGAACAATAATTTATTTTTGAAATTTGATAAATTTGCGATACGCTAGATGCAAGATCTACGTAAAATAGTTGGCAGCCTAAATAACAAGTTTTCTTTGCATGAAACCCTGAACTGCAGAATGTTGAAAGAAGTGTTTGAAACCATAGGCTATGTTATTTTGAACTTCATTTATACATGAAGGGTACAGGAGAAAAAAGATGAAGGTCACAAAAAAGAGTTTTTGGGCAAATCGATTTATTGTGAGGGAATCATATTATGAAGATATAGAATAAATCAATGCGATGGTAGGGAAAGTCGTAAAACAACTAAACACAGAAGACATGGTTCAATTTAAAATACGTGCTGTTTTCGTACTATTCCTATCAAATTTATAATAAAGTTTCAACATATCTCGTTTTTCTTCATCTGAGAATGAGGACATTTCGACTGAGGTATTTGTGCAAACTTATGATGTTTAATGAGTTCTGACAACTAGTGTTTATTAAACAAAATTTTTGATGACCATCTCAGATGAAGTTGTTTTTTTTTTAATCTGTGGTTTCAGAAGTGCAAATCATAACAAATTATACATCAATGATATCAGAATGAGAATCACTATTTTTCTGTATAAAAAAACAATATGGCGCCCATAACATAAAAAAAGTTGATGATGAATGCCAGAAGACGAAACGTCGGATAGTAAATCTGAACATGAAAACGTGTAGCTGAAAAAAAGTATCAATGAAAATGTACTTTTGGTTTTGAGCTATGTTGTCAAATAACGATACAAAAAAAATAAAAACGAAAATTCCGATTTTCAGTTTTTTCCCGATATTTCCGGAAATACTCGGAATTTTCCAAGTTTCAAAATAGTATTTTGTTAAGCACCAGAATACGCAACTTTGCCCCAATTTAAGCTTCGACGTATCTCCTGTAGTTTAGGAGATCCCAATGGTGGAGGTCGAATTTGAATTGCCCTGTATAATTCAATAATTCAGTCACACTTTGATTATTGCTCATCGATAGTGTACTTATTCAATCTGAATGAATTGAATATGCTTCCAAATCGTGGTGTGAGGGTAATTTTAATAGTGAATCACCTCACTTCGATAAGATCAATGTTGATGAGCTTTGGTTGGTTTTCAGTGGAAAACAGACTTTATTATCATACCATGATTTTCATATACAAGATAATTAATAATATGGCTCCAGAATACTTTAAACAGTCTATAACATACAATAAAGATATACATAATCATAACACACATAACAAACAAAAATAACATTTATGTACACAGCACTTCCTACTGTAGTACCATAAACTCACTATTTTTTAAGAGTTTTGTGAATTTCAATAAATTACCGGATTAAAAGTAAATTGAAGGAATACATCCCAAATAAAGACACAGTTTAATAGTACGGAATATTACACTTTTGTTGAATTTCTTTTAATGTGAAAATATTTTTATACATATACAGGGTGTCCGGTAAACCTTGTACAATATTGAAACTGGTGACAGACCAGATCATGACTGTTCAGAATATCGGAATTTTACCTCAGTAAAAATCTCACTGTTTTCGAGATAATGAGCATTTTTTTAATTTCTGGAAAATCACTACCTCACCTTGGATTTTTTAATGCCATGTATACAAATTGGGACGAATTTAAATATCTTTGCTGCTGAAGATTACTGATGAGTGATGCTTTCAGACGTACCAAACAGTTTTTCAGAAAACAATACAATTTTTCAAGAAATGAGGGTAAAATTACAGATTTGAGTTACACCAATTTTTTTAACAACAGTTTGACATTATTGTTTGAAAAAACGTAACCAAGTGGAACTGGATATTCATTACAAAAGAATGGCCATTTTGTCCAGGCTTTACTATGTATAAAACATACGATCATTATTTTTGGAAGGAGAAGAATTTCGATAATATTAGAGTGTGATGTTATTCTGAGCTAAAATCAACTCCATTAGACTTTTTCAGTGATGTCTTTTATTTTTATCCTATCAAGATGAAATGATTAAATAGTTATGAATAATAACGAATCAACACTCATGAGAAGTTGGCGCCAACTTTTTGCAAAAACACATTTTTTTTTTTTTGGAGATCTGGGTAGATCTTATAGAGTTTTGGAGTTCCTGATACAAATTTTGAATAGTTCCAGCCGAGGGGGAAGTAACTAGCCATTTTTTGTACACCTAATGAAAATAATGCAGTAATTAACTCTACTGAAAAATAATTACCATTAATGATGTTATACTATTCATCGGAAAATTACTGATTAAAATCCGCGTCTGCTCAGCGATCACCGAGGCGATTACTTACCGATTGTCAGACGGCATAAATTTGCCAACTTGGAACCGAAAAAAATCATATCACGGATCCCCAGAAACATTGATTTCGATTTTAAGTTGAATATGAAATGATTAATGAAGTAATGAAAATGTTATGATGTACACCTAATGAAAGAGTTACGTCCCCCTCGGTTCCAGCTAACTGTGCATTTTGATGAGGAAAACAAATTAGTGGCGCTAACTTCACGCGGCGCCATCTTTTTCTAAAAAATTAGTTCTGGTGGTATTTTTCGATAAAGATGGAAGAGTTCTGGAGTTCTCGACTATTTTTGAAAATAGTTCTGCCGAAATAAACAAGTTATTGAAGAAAATCAATTTTTTTCTTTCGAAAACTATCATTTTGAAAGAAAAATAACAGATATTTCAGTTCTGATGAGAGTTCTGAGTAGCACTCGGCAAGTTCTACAAAACATGCATATCGAGTTTTACCGAAAAAGCAGAACTTTTCAACTTATTAGCCTTCATAAGGTGCGAAACTCGAAATATCAAAATTTCGAATGAATACAAAAGGTATCTCAGAACAGTTCTGATAGGAGTCCTCGGTAGCACTCGGCGAGTTCCACAAAATATGTTGATCCAGTTTTGTCAAAAAAGCAAAACTTTTCAATTTGTTAGCTTTCACAAAGTGCGAAATCCGAAAAACCAACATTTCGACTGAGGACAGAAATGAATCTCAGAACAGTTCTGATGGTAGTTCTGAGTAGCACTCGGCGAGTTCTACAAGATATGTTTATCGAGTATTGTCGAAAAAGCAAAACTTTTCAATTTATTAGCTATAATAGGGTGCGAAAATAAAAAAAACAATACTCATACAGAAAGGATTCTTAGAACAGTTCTGATGGGAGTTCTTAGTAGCACTTTTCGAGTTCCATGAAGTATCTCAATCGAGTTTTATCGAAAAAACAGGACATTTCAATTTATTAGCTATCATAGGGTGCGAAATCCAAAACCTCAACATTCAGAATGAAGTCAGAAAATAATCTCAGAACAGTTCCGATGGGAGTTCTGGTAAGCACTCGGCGAGTTCTACAAGATATATCGATCGAGTTTTATCGAGAAAGCAAAAATTTTCAATTTATCAGCTATAATAGGGTGCGAAATCAAAAAAAAATCGCTCAGAATGAAGACCGAAAGGAATATCAGAGCAGTTCTGATGGGAGTTCTGAGTAGCACTCGGCGAGTTCTATCGAAAAAGCAAAATTTTTCAATTTATTTGCTATAATAGGGTGCGAAATCCAAAAAAACAACCTCAGAATGAAGAAAGAAAGGAATCTCAGAACAGTTCTGATGGGAGTACTGGGTAGCACTCGGCGAGTTCTACAAGATATGTCGATCGAGTTTTATCGAAAAAGCTACATTTTTCAAATTATTAGCTATAGGGTGCGAAATCCAAAAAAACCAACACTCAGAATGAAGACAGAATTGAATATCAGAACAGTTCTGATGGGAGTTCTGCGTAGCACTCGGAGAGTTCTACAAAATATTGTGATCGAGTTTTATCGATCGAACGATAGCTAATAAATTGAAAAATTTTGCTTTTTCGATAGAACTCGATCTTTATATTTTGTAGAACTCGCTGAGTGCTACCCAGAACTCCTATCAGAACTGTTATGAGATTCCTTTCTGTATTCATTCAAAATTTTGGTGTTTTGATTTTCGCACCTTATGAAGGCTAATAAATTGAAAAGTTCTGCTTTTTCGGTAAAACTCGATATACATGTTTTGTAGAACTTGCTCAGTGCCCTCATCAGAACTGAAATATCTGTTAATTTTCTTTCAAAATGATAGTGTTCGAAAGTAAAAAATTGATTTTTTTCAATAACTTGTTTATTTCGGCAGAACTATTTTCAAAAATAGTCTAGAACTCCAGAACTCTTCCATCTTTATCGAAAAATACCACCAGAATTCATTTTTTCGAAAAAGATGGCGCCGCGTGAAGTTAGCGCCACTAATTTGTTTTCCTCATCAAAATCCACAGTTAGCTGGAACTATTCAAAATTTGTATCAGTAACTCCAGAACTCTATCAAATCTACCCAAAACTCCAAAAAAAATTGTGTTTTTGCAAAAAGTTGGCGCCAACTTCACATGAGTCGAATCAACTGCTTAGAAGTATTCAATGAGATGTAATTAAGTAAATACTAATTCAACGTTTTTTTTAATCAACATACACTATAAACCACAATAACGTTTATTCAACATCTCACTGAATAATATTACAAAAATGTTATTTTCCATCCACTCGTACGCAGAGACGACATATTTTCAAGTAGAACCTTTTCAAATGCGTTATAGGTTATAGCCCCCAAATCAGCGATTCTGAGCGGCATTGTGCAATCGGATATAGTTCTGCATAAAGCGCTGCTGCAGCAGTAGCACTACCTCCACATTCACCATAAATGTTGTGCATATGCGCATATTCTCGGGGAGTATAATGTATGTACGGTATGAAATAAATACCACTGAATGAAACAAGCGGAATAATTTCAAAAAACTACGATAGAAGTCACAAGTTGTTCAAACCAAAGTTTGTAATTTTCGACAAGGATTTGGTTACACCCTGTGTATCTGTCGGTCTCTGAAACTCGTTAGAATCTGGATGTTGGACAATTGCGACATTCACAAGAATTCGTATTAATCGGTGCCATGTCGGTTAATCGACATTTCATTTCGATAATTTTATTAGGCCTAATTACATGAAAAGTTAATTTTATTGACATACTATTTAATGCTACCAAGCAGTCTATTCTTTATTATTAATAATTATTTCCACATTTTATCTTGATAAAATCTAAATAAAATAATTTTTGGGCGTAAGTATAAAAGTTGATCAAATAAATGAATATTTTGGAACATTTGGTGTAAATACAATTCAAGAAAAAAATAAAATACCCAAACACCAAAACTACGTCACAATCTTAAAAGCTTACTTTTAGCTCCTGAAGATGCTAACTTTGTTGGCGAAACGCGCGTCGAGTGTGATTGTGACGTAGTTTTGGTGTTGGGTAGGTTCCTTTTTTTCTTGAATAAAAGTCGATATAAGCCTAGATTAAAACCACACCTAATTCAATGGAAACCACTTCTTCCAAAAGTAATTATAGTTTGTTTTATACCATGGTAGAGTCTGGACAAAATGAGCATTCTTTTGAAATGAATGTCCACTTCCAATTGGTTACGTTTCTTTCAGATAATAATGTCAAACTTTTTTTAAAAAAATTGATGAAACTCAAATCTGTCATTTTACCCTAATTTCTTGAAAAATGTTTTCACTTTCTGAAAAACTGTTCTGTACGTCTGAAAGCATCACTCATCAGTAATCTTCAGCAGCAAAGATATTTGGATTCGTCCCAATTTGTATACATGGCACTCAAAAATCCAAGGTTAGGTAGCGATTTTGCATAAATTCTTAAAATGACCATTATCTCGAAAACGGTGATATTTTTACTGAGGTGAAATTCCAATATTCTGAACAGTCATGACCTGGTCTATTACCAGTTTCAATATTGTACAAGGTTTACCGGGCACCCTGTATATTTACTTTTAGTATTTCATATAAATTACTATATCTGTTTTTTGTTATTTTATCAGTTATTGTTCTAACTTGATTCTTCTATCACTTCAATGTTTGTATATATTAGCATATACTTTTCATATGTATATTAGGGTTCCCAATTGAATAAAGATCTTGTTATCTCCCTAAAAAAAATGTAAGTCAATTTATTCGAAACCAACCAACGTTGATTTATTTATCGCTATTTTCAAATATTTATATATGTTAGTGCTATTTTATGTTTTATTGCATGATTTTAGAATTTAAGCATTTCATCTATTTGTTTATATTAGGATGTCCTATTAAATTAAATGAAGATTATTATTATTGATCTAATAAATTAGTTAGCATTGAGAAAAATTTATATTTTTTTGCATTTGACTTCATCTTATTCGCTTTGAAATATTCATTCCTTGATTCTTTTATTGTCTCAATTAATAGTCGAGATACCTAACAAAGGATTGAAAACATTAATGATCATCGATATATTTATTTTCATTCACATTAGTAGTATAGAGAATATAGAGAAGAGGACCTACTACGGACCTTTGAGGTACACCTTAAGTAAATGGTAGTTTCTCTGATATAAATCCACATTTAATATTTCTGGGATTTATATTCATATTGAAAAAAACTTCAGACCCAATGCCTGATAAAGGTTCTTACTGAAGTTTAAATACTCACTAGAGAAGAGAGGTGAGATCACATATGACAACAGTTTGGAAGTAAAATTATATAATTCAATACTCACAATGGAAGAGAATTTAAAGCTCTCGATGTTGAATTCAGTAGAATCCTGTCCTGATTCAAAGTATCGATAGATGGAATGAATATACATGCTTCTGCCGGATTAGCTGTATAATATTTCGAGTTTATCACAGCATTTAGTAATGAATAATACTCTTTCGAAAAGTGTGCAGTTGCTGGAACACCGTCTTCATCCACATACTTCCTAAGGGGGTAAACGTACACTGCTATCCGGTCATGCCCTGTATGGCCACATCTGTATATATTAAAGCAGTCCCAGTGGGTGCAAAGAGCATTGCGGGGAACTAATACACTGGCACTGTTAGTCAGTTTAATAAGGGGTAAATTTTTTAAGTTATTCAAGTCAATCCGTTCGAAATTTTTAGATACATCGTTAGCGAAATTTGTGAGTGGAACAGATAGAGCTATAAATATGGATATAACGAGTAACACAAAGAAAAAATTTTTGTATTTTTTATACAAAGAGACGTTCGCGAAGTTGTACACTTTTGAAATGGTTAATCTCGCAGGAACCGTCATCTTTTTCGACACTGAGTTAAATAACTATATGATAAATACATGGCACTGGGTATCTGATGAGAATGGTGTTGAAGAAAATTCACATTTTTATGGATTTCATTCGTGTTGTTCTACTTCACAGTTCACTGTTCCCTGTTGTCACTACCCACTACCCTTCAAAAATGACAACTAAGAGTAAACACTGAAAACATAATTTTTTTTAAGGTTAGACGTCAGACGTCATCCGGCTCAATAATGGGTCTTGTCCTGAAACATACAGCCGGCTTTTGGTAATTCTCTCATGTTCAAAAAATATGTAATAGGTACGTTCGGTTATTACTTTTAATAGGAAACAGGCATATATGGGTCCCCTTTCTGAAATATTTTTATTCACACATGAATATTATCATCCGAGAAACCAAGTGACATCCTCACAATTTCAAAACGTTGGCTTCCTGTTTCCTTATTTGTAATTGAAAACGAAAATTTTTTCATCCAATTTGGAAATGTACGTAATTTTTTATGAATAGTCGATATATCATTAAGGCCCAATTGTACAGTCATGGTTTAAGCCCAGGTTCAACAGAACTAAGCTCAGAGAAGAACCGGGTTCAGAAATATTTTTTCCGTTGTCTCCATATTTGAGCTCGGGTTTACTAAACGTCGTTCAAGAAACAATATTTTATGTTGGTCTTCTACAAATTCCTCATCATTCCATTTTACAAAATAATCGACTCTATCTCTATAGTTCTTTGGCTGTCTTCTAGCGTTTACTATTACTTCCACTGCTTCCACAAAATCATCATCTGTTAGTTCCAGAGGAATACCATCTAGCTGTTGATCCATTCTTTCATTATTTCAGCACCCAACGATGAGAACAAAAATAACTATCAATTAAAAAACATAAAACTTTGAATCAGTTTCAGTTTACAGCATTAAACAATCAGCCATCAGTGCTACCAGTTCCCAGGTTGAAGGTTGAACGTTTGACGCATCAAACCTCGGTTTAAGCTACTACCGAAATCCACAGCTCAAGTTAAGTTTAAAAAATGAAAAATGACAGACACTGAACCAAGCTCAGCACTGAACCTGCTCTGTACAACTGAAATTGAAATTTGAACTAAGCTTAACGCTGAGCTAAGCTTAAACCCGGACTGTACAATTGGGCCTAACAATTTCGTATGGTTATTTTTGACGAAAGGTTAGTTAGCTCAGGTTGGTTACTGATTCCAACGATTTCATAAACATTAGATCAAGCATTCCCACTCAAACTTGAAAGCTTTGTTTGGCTCTATAATAATGCAAACAATTGACAGTCTTCATAAGCAACTATAGGGGAACACCAGCGAGGCGGTTTCTTGAATAGGTTTAATAATCAATAAACAAATTATTTTGAATATACAGTACGATGCAAATGCATGGAATAAATTCATTATTTCAGAATATAAACATATTTTGGAAAATTCCTCGAACACGTCGATTTTCTTTTCCGATTGGACAATTTTTGAACCCCACCCTGAATATATAGGGTTATCCGCATTCGAGAAAAAATTACTTCAGTGATATTTTTAAATGGAACACCCAGTGTATTTTTCCATATTTGGTTAGGGATCGTCATTACAAATCCAGTGATACCAGGTTTGATGGGATTATGTCAAACGGCTGCGGAGATATGGGCAAAAAACTTCCTCGTATGTCCTATGAGTATGACTGAGACTTGACACGATTCGGAAGGTCAATAGTCTCTGTCACACTCAGTGGGCATATGGAGAAGTTTTAATCCCATCAAACCTGGTATGACTGGATTTGTAATACGATCCCTAACCAAATATGGAAAAATACACTGGGCGTCCCATTTAAAAATATCACTAAAGTAATTTTTACTCGAATGCGGATAACCCCATATATTTAGGGTGGGGTTCAAAAATTGGCCAATCGCAAAAGAAAATCGACGTGTTCGAGGAATTTTCCAATATATGTTTATATTCAAAAATAATGAATTTATTCCATATATTTGCATCGTAATGTATAACTAGCATTGTATCACAATGGCTGCATACAAATTCCATAAATACAATATTTTCAGCTAATTTTAATTTGTTTTACACTCACTCCTTGCTTCCGCATATATGTTTTTCCGAGAACAGCGCAACGAATGAACCTCCACTGTTAAAACGAAAAATACGGCTCCCAAAGTTTGCAAGCGAAATAAATCAAATGTCTCAGGCCAATCGATTGCGTTATTTGCGAGGGAAAAATTTGCATTGAGAATCGTACAAACTCTTGCGAGTATCCGCAATTAAAAAAAAAAATGATGCATGGACGTTCATACTCATACGACGCTACGACGGAAAAATTGCGGTAAATGATGGATATGGATCATAACATGTCATTTTTCGGAATTCGAGGTTAGGCATTTTTTTTTGTGGGTGTTGGCATCAAAACAGAGTTTTTTTTGTAGGTTGGGCATTGTTGCTTATTATTTTTCATTTTTCTGAAATATCAGTTGCAAATGGAGGAAGTTTTGAGCACAGACTCACTCACTGGTTCCCACATGACATTACTTATTATTTCAATTATAATTTGTAATAAGGAGAATTTTCGAATTCTGCGTGCGAAAGACATATCGATCTCATGTTTTGTCACCAAAATTTCAATAAGAAACACAATTTTCATAACACAGTGTCTTTGAAAAGTCAGATCCAAAGTTCTCTACGTATCCCGCTTTATTGGTGACGCCCTGCAAAATACTCAGGAGTTCTTAGGACACCTGCTTATTACCTATACATACTATGGTCTGCATGTAGATGTTCACAGATCATCACAGATGCGCGAGGTTTTTGTTTTCTACAAAAATATTTGTGGACAATATTTATTCACCGAACTGAATAAAGAAGGTCACCCAAAATCTATTTGGATAATAGATCCGCATCTCCCGACAATAATAATAATCTCTCCTTTTTTAACGAACAGTCGTTACCGACCGAAGATGAACCCTTTACTCCCATAAACACCTACTACGTGTAGGCTTATTATGGCAAGTACCTGTCAGAAAACAACTACTCCCCTGGCTAAGACCACGACGGGTATTGAATTAAATCTAACAGCTACTTGTGCAACTTTTTTATCATGGAATATTTGACAAAAACTACATATACAATAATCTCATATAATTTTAAATACACAGATCTCTTCCATAATTATTTTACAAAATCTAATAAATGCAAATGAAATCGTTTCGTGATAAAAACTAAACATAAACGGCATTGTCTAAAGATATATTCCAAGGTAATGAAATGAAAATGGCGAAGGTATAGAACAGAATAATCTGATCTAAAATTTGTTGCGTGATTTGTGCGAATTCACAGATCGGTAAAATATTTGAACTTTATTGCAGCATGTCTGGCAGCCATTTTGTTCGCTGAAAAATTGCAAAATTCGCGCGACCATGTTTTCGCCACTGAATTTATAATATGATGACTGGAATGCTCTTATGGTGGATTTAAGCAGCAGTCATAAGTCATAAGTCTTAAGTCATAAGGAAGAATATTCGTCAATGATTGGTTGGAATATACGGACCAACCAATCATTGACGAATATTCTTTCTTATGACTTAAAACTTATGACTTATGACTGCTGCATAAATCCACCATTAGTTCCTCTGCGCACCCGTTTAAAGTGATAACTCTAAGAGAAGAAGAAGGATCGAGAGTCCGACGTCGAATCCCATAAAAGAAGGATCCGCATTTACCAATGCCGGATCGGAATTGAGTAGATGGTTACATAACCGAGCTCAAAAAATGAAAGAAGAAGAAAAGAAGAAGAAAGGAGGCACATGCAAACTAGCATAGAAATACTTCATTGCTTTCTAGTATGGGTGCGAGAGAGATTTTCATCTGCACGTACGTGTTATTAGTTTCCCAATTTATGGTTTGTAAGCACGCCAGTGCAGTGTAGCGCGTCTTCGTATCAGTTTTATGTGTTACAATCAACTCACGCCCGTATGCACCGTGTACTATAGAATTCTAATCGAAAGTTATGTTTCTGTCTCTCCCATGAAATCAACTATAATGTCATCTCACTTATTTGCTGAAAAGTAATTATTCCGAGATTAAGTACATATGGTGCATACGGGAGTCAATCTCGATTCCTCCGCCACTGCCAGGAGGCACAATAGAAACATGGCGGCCTCCATGAGAAATCCAGTCGCGCAGCCTGACGAGCATTCCAGTCATCATATTATAATTTGTTTATTTCTCCCTCTATCCTATACGAGCTCCTCGAATGATTTACGTATTTCCTACCCATTTTACATGCATCTGTCATATCATGTAAAGTTCCCGCCATTAGAGTAACCAATCACCACAGATCACAGAACTCTGGTAAATAGAACGCTTGTGTCGCGTGTCAACTGTCAATCTTGTCTACGAATTATGAGTTTATGGCACATGGATCACGAGACCCGACTCGATCAAATCGACTTAACTCGTTATCGTGTCTATGAAGTTGTTCACGAACGTTAACGTTGATCGAATATGGAATATGCTATCCTAACTAGAGAGTTAAGAACAATCGAGTACTTGATTCCATATTTGATCGACGTTCGTGTAGAACTTCATAGACGCGATAACGAGTTGAGTCGATTTGATCGAGTCGAGTATCGTGATCCCTACCCAGGTTTCTGTAATCCGTGCATCTGTGGTTTTTTTTTGTGCCATTTGTCTTTGTGGTTATTATTATTATTGTTGGTTTATGTTATGCCCTATGGGGTGGTTATAACTTATAATACACATTACAAATATAGACACAAGACCATAAATTGAACAAATATCAAATTCTGTTGTCTGATCTCTACATCTTATTCAGGTAAATTACTATTTTCTTTTTTTTACATCACTATAAACCTAGGAGTTTGTAAACAACTCGGTAAACTACATAATATGTAATTAAAAAACGTTACTAACATGAATTTGTAAGATCTGCTACTCAAACATGTCATGTGCCTGCCTGACTTGCAAAAATACTGGCTAGCCATGCAAATGTTGGTTATATTCATATATACACTATGGAAGATAGTAGAAAAACTAAGTCAAAAGTTGCTTTGCTCTGAATAATATTAATTAAACATCAATATCATAACATTAGACTAAATTAATTTAATATAATATTAATACAAAATGTATACAATAAAAATATAACTAAATATGAACTCAAAGGTGCGATTTAGTGCCTTCTTGTTCATAAAACAGAACGTAAGCTTCTCCGCTCACGTGGGATCTGGATGAAATAGGGGATACTACAGTAGGCAGTGTAATGCCCGCTGTAGGTAGTCCCACTATGATTTGATAACGCGTACAGACTGTAGCGGAAAGGGGCTACATTGTCTGCCTCATAATTACTCATATACAAACCCTCTAATGGAAAATCAATGGTTACATTCAATTTTCCTCTGAATCAATCCATCGAAGAAAACCTTTTTAAATGTATCACTAAAATTTTGGGGAACTTGTAAATTGATAGGGATTTGGTACACTTCCTTCTCTCTTTGCTAGAAACCACATCTTAAGAAACACCAGTAGATATAAACTGGAAACTTGTAGTTGTTAAAACCGAACAATCAGACAAAACATATCAGTAATATCAAATAGAATGTGGATATTTGTTTCTCAATTTTCAGCAAACGATATGAAAAATATTGTTATTAATAATGTGAAATATCTCCACAATGAATGATAGAAATTACTGATGAAAACGTATATGGTTGCCAGAAGTTTGTGACATGCAAAACTGTTATTAAAAAACAACTTCTCAAAAAAATATGACCCACTGGATTACACTAAATCTTTGAATCATAGAAATCCAAAACAAAATGTATATACAAGATGATATAGAATCTTCTACAAATATCCTGAAAGAATATGTTACCATTAAAGCATGTCTCAAATTGAAACTAGCATCAACAGATCAGCATTCAAAATTACAGTAGTAAATCATGTGAAACTGCTCAACTCCAACATGGTCATATTCTACCCATTTTTGGAAAATTATCCGTTTTCAGGGGTTGTTCCTCTAGATATTTGAAATCATGTATTCCATTCATGAAATAGAAACGACCCAACCTATATCATATCAATCAATCAATCAATTATACTTTATTGTCAAAGATTGATACATCTTGTGGACAAAGCAAATATAAAACTAAGTGCCAAAAGGACAAACAATACAAAAGTAATACAGAATGAAGACCAGACCAAATGTTCCAAATAATAATTTAATTATGTATTCCATATTTCTCTTTTTATGGATTTGATTGGAAACACATTTTAACACTTTTTTTTTAAATTACTACATTGTAGGTATGTAGTATTTCAGAAAATTTTCTTTTTTTGTTTAGAAATTGTATACAAGATGTTTTTTGATGATGCCCGATTCAATGACAAGCGTCTAGTCACACCAATTCTACTTTGATGGCGCAGTTCCGCATGACATTATTGACATTTGAGAAAACTCAGGTTATGTCTGGTTATGACTGTTATGTTATGAAAATTGCTATTTTGTGAGCTTCTAAACTTGTATATGCTTTCATTTAATTCATTGTGAAAGTACTCATCGTTTCAACTAAATAATTAACAATATCAGGATACATTATTTTTGGGAAAAGTGAAATATCTTCAGCTTCAAGAAGATATGGATCAATGCCGATTATTGATATTTTATCTTTACCGTTGTCGATGAACATCATCTAAACGTGACTAATCCATTATTCCTAAATTTCAACATAACAGCAGAAACAGGAAAAACACATCAGAAATATTGATTTCATTGAAAATATGAACAGGATGTTCATAAAGTCAGTTGTGGAATCATTTGCGACTGAAAGTTGGAATTTAGTCGCTGTTTTCCATCGTACAAGATAACCTCTCTTGGAAGGGATTCATGATTTTTTCTCTCAAGTTATATAGGGTCTTTCTCAATATCTATCAGATGTAGTTCAATGTCCAGTGTGGCTTTTGCCGGGGAAGTAGTTGTTTTCTGTTAGATATTACAAAAAAGTAACTTCAATTTTATCGTAGGGTTTTTTCCATTTCCAGAGGAGTCATGTATTGATTCAATTTTCAGTTGAGAATGTTTCTCTTTAAAACACATCAGAAATAGTTATTACACGGCAGAAATAGTTAAAACACGGCAGAAATAGAAAAAACTTCGAAAAACTTTCTTTATTTACAAAAGCAAACAGAAAAGTGAGGTTCTTTCTGTCAGTTACGCACTCTCTACTAAACCAATTTTCATTTCGTGTGTTATGTGTTAGTGTTAGCACAATAAAAACAAAAAGCTTAACGTGGTAGGTTAGGCTAAGAATAAGAACAAGGGAGGATATAAACATTTCAAAGGCCCTTTTTTAATGTGTTAAAGTATTGTTTTTTTTCTAGGTTTCTAACCATTGGCTTGGAAAGCCTGAATATACTTTTGAATTGTGAATCCGACAAATTGAATTGATTTTCTTTCCTCCAAAATATCCTGCGACCTTCAACCTGTTCTCGAGCATTTTCTTCAACATTAAATATTTGATCGTATATCAAATCATCCATCAACTCATCTATTTCAGTATCACATCAAAATAACAGACTTTTCAAATCTCTATTCCCTGACGTTTCCCTCGAAAATACCAAGAGAAATGTCAGGGAGTTATTTCTCTCGACAGGTAAGAGAAAACAAATTCAAGAATACACTCATAATCGCTAAAAGAGAAAAGTGCCTGTTTTCTCTTGGCTTTTCTACTACCTGAAACTCAAGAATAGCCACCCAGAGTGGAAAGTTTTCACATGTTGGATAAAATTTGAATTTGTCGAGAATGATTTTCCACATTCAACACAGATAGCTTCAACGCTTTTCTTTTTTTGGGGGGCTATTTTATCCAGTTCATCTGAAAATATAGGTAGATTTACATTTTTCATAACATTTTATCAGTGCACAGATAAAAATAATCATGTATACACACTAACCTGGGTGGAAATTTTTACATGCCCTCTCAAACTACTAACATCGTAAAACGATTTGTTACAAATAGTGCACAAAGTCATTTTAAACAGTTTATTCAACAAAAAAACAAATCAGTTATCAAATAAACACACCTTTCAAGACTAAAAATCATTCGATTTCTTCACAACAAATAACAATTACTGACAGCTATCAACATGGAAATCGGTATTTAAAATTTGGCGCGGACACAGTGCGCATGCGGAACTGCGCCATTAAAGTAGAATTGGTGTGACTAGACGCTTGTGATTCAATGGTGATAATGGCAATGTTGCCAAATTAACAATTTTTCCAGATATCGAGGGTAATTTCATTTTCTTTTACAATGGAACACCATGTTTATTTTTATTGCAAACAATTCAGCTCCCCCTCATTACTTATGTCTCCAAATATGAAATTTTAAATTAGTATGGTTTTTGAAATATGAGACATTGTTACGTTTTAGGGTGCCTACACTGCAACAAGTTTTTCATAATTATTGATATGTAATCGTTTTTAAATTGTCTTACATGGCAACAAAGTTCTTTCATAGCTATTTCAATAAATAGTGTATTTTGCCTCAAAATCAGGATGAATATCAGCAGATTCATTCAATACCACTGAACAGGTCGATAAGGAATGCTAATTAAATATGGTTTATGCCATAATTACCTTGCTGCGACGCCCATGGTTTGATTTGACAAGGCGATAAATAAGTCAAAAACGGACATAAACAAATATGATCGCCAAGTTATGAGTGAATATAATACGGAATTCCAGCCTTATCAAGGAGTACAAACGGAAATATCCGACAATGCCCTTTCTAAACACGACTCCGGCATTGATGTTGTAAACAAAGTATTCTAAAGAAGCTAGCAAAGCCACACACGAATTTCAACTCGGGATGGGTTACATAATTTTAGGCTCATTTTAGGCTAATTAATTACCATATTCCCGAATTTTTTGCTCTCCTCCTTCATAGAAAAATCCGTGGCTTTGCTAGCTTCGGCCAAACTCAGCAGAGCCATACTTCAAAAATAAACAAAAATGTAATTTGATATAGCCAAATTGTAGAGCCTATTTTAGGCTAATTTATTACCCTATTTATATTTTTTTTACTCTTTTCCTTCATAGAAAAATCTGTGGCTTTGCTAGCATCGGGTGAACTCAGCAGAGCCATTTTTGTAAAAACAACATTTTCCTATGATTCGCAATGGTAATATTCTAGGAACAAATTTAGGCTAATTAATTACCCTAGTTTCATATTTTTTGCTCCTCGCGTTTTCGAAAAAAACTGGATTTATTGACTAACGCATAAGCGATGATGTGATTATTCCAAACTATAATTATATGACAATTTGACATGTCGAAACGATGATTACCATCGAATGATCGATGAATAGCCAATATTGAATTTTTTTGATCAACGTTTTCTCATTTCTCATTAAGTTGTTTTGTTTCATATTGATTCAAATATGTAATGAGTTGTGAGTAGTGAGAATGGTGAATACAAATTATCATATGATTTTTTGATTTTCAGGAAAGATAATTTTTGTGGAACCGATTGATTTCGGATTGGAACAACCCTCATTAATTTTAGAACAAATCGGTAAAAATTTCATGAACCATTGTGATACCCTGCCAAACAAATCAGTTTACCAATTTCTGGGTTTAGTTGACTGCAAACAGCCCCCTATAACGACTAGACGATCGAATGATGTCATAATGGGGCATTACACTGCCATCACATTGAGAAATGCGAATTTCTACTATGAATTCAATGATCTGACAGATAAACCCAAAAAAGTCATATCTAATTTCAAGAGTCATCCTCATCTTTTAGTTTATTTTAAAATATAGAAACTAAGTTTATTTTGTTATATTTTATTTTTATGTTTATTTATTATTAATTTATTAATATGTTTATTTTTATCATTTTCATGTTATGTTTATTTAATATTTATTTATTAATATGTTTATTTTTATCATTTTTATTCTTGTTATGTTTATTTTTCTTATGTTTATTCCGATTGAATTTAGCATTAATATTATCTTTGCAGTACCTAATGAAGTTTTGATTATTTTCATCATTATTCACCATGTCAAGTACGTAAGCATACACTACTCTATCTTTTGTAAACCCAACATTTAATTGTTTTAATTTCCTATGCATTACTTTTCAACATATTTGCATGGATGAAATTACATCCGGTTCCACCATTTCATCCTTCGATGGTAATAATCATCGTTTTGGCACGTCAAATTGTCAAGTAATTATAGTTTGGAATAATCACATTATCGCCTATGCGTTAGTCAATAAATCCAGTATTTTTTCGAAAACGCGAGGAGCAAAAAATATGAAACTAGGGTAATTAATTAGCCTAAATTTGTTCCTATAATATTACTATTTCGAATCTTTGAAAAATGTTGTATTTGCAGAAATGGCTCCGCTGAGTTCGCCCGAAGCCAGCAAAGCCACAATTTGTTTTAAAAAAACGTTGATAAAAAATATTGAATGTTGGTTATTCATCGATCATTCGATGGTAATCATCGTTTCGACATGTTAAATTGTCAAATAATTATAGTTTGGAATAATCACATCATCGCCTATGTGCTAGTCAATAAATCCAGTTTTTTTCGAAAACGCGAGGAGCAAAAAATATGAAACTAGGGTAATTAATTAGCCTAAATTTGTTCCTAGAATATTACCATTGCGAATCATTGGAAAATGTTGTTTTTACAAAAATGGCTCTGCTGAGTTCACCCGAAGCTAGCAAAGCCACAGGTTTGTTTTAAAAAACGTTGAACAAAAAAATTCAATATTGGCTATTCATCGATCATTCGATGGTAATCATCGTTTCGATATGTCAAATTGTCATATAATTATAGTTTGGAATAATCACATCATCGCTTATGCGTTAGTCAATAAATCCAGTTTTTTTCGAAAACGCGAGGGGCAAAAAATATGAAACTAGGGTAATTAATTAGCCTCAATTTGTTCCTTGAATATTACTATTTCGGGTCTTTGAAAAAGTTGCTTTTACAAAAATGGCTCTGCGGAGTTCGCCCGAAGCTAGCAAAGCCACATGTTATTTTTTAAAAACCCTGATCAAAATAATTTTATGTGGACTATTCATCGATCATTCGATGGTAATCATCGTTTCGGCATGTCAAATAGTCAAGTAATTATACTTTGAAATAATCACATCATCGCCTATGCGATAGTCAATAAAATCAAGTTTTTTTCGAAAACGCGAGGAAATAAATATATGAAACTAGGGTAATTAATTAATCTAAAAATATTCCTAAAATATCACCATTTCGAATCGCTGAAAAATGTTGTGTTTCAAAAATGGCTTTGCTGAGTTCGGCCGAAGCTAGCAAAGCCACAGATTTTTCTATGAAGGAAAAGAGTAAAAAAATATAAATAGGGTAATAAATTAGCCTAAAATAGGTTCTACAATTTGGCTATATCAAATTACATTTTTGTTTATTTTTAAAGTATGGCTCTGCTGAGTTCGGCCGAAGCTAGCAAAGCCACGGATTTTTCTATGAAGGAGAGCAAAAAATTCGGGAATATAGTAATAAATTATCCTAAAATGAGCCTAAAATTATGTAACCCATCCCGAGTCGAAATTCGTGTGTGGCTTTGCTAGCTTTTTTAGAATAAACAAAGTCGGGTATGTTGCTTTCAAAAAAGAGATAGAGAAGCCCCCTCTATATCTTTTATTGTTCGGAGATTTGCACCAGTTGCAACTTTTGACTTTCGATACCTAAATAACTGTCCATTTTTATGTCTCGGGCCAATGGAGACTTTTGATCATATGGGTATAAACTTCAACAAATCCAAATTTCAGCCAATTCGACAGGGATCCTCTTCCCATTTGATTTGTGCAGGGCCCTTTGTTCATGTCTTGAAAAAACGTATTTTTGTGATTTTTTTAGGTTGGATTTAGTGAAAATTTTATGATTAATTTAAGTTTTTTTTATTCATATCTGGGGGCCTTAAAAATAGCAGGCC
Organism: Chrysolina oricalcia; assembly: GCA_944452925.2. Classification (NCBI taxonomy): domain Eukaryota; kingdom Metazoa; phylum Arthropoda; class Insecta; order Coleoptera; family Chrysomelidae; genus Chrysolina; species Chrysolina oricalcia. The sequence goes on along the minus strand of OX101823.2, from coordinate 50,776,303 downwards.
AAGCTGTAGATGAAAATAAGAGGCTCTTTTCACACAAAATAAAAGACCCAAACGGCCTAGCTACTTTTTATAAAATAGTTCGTAAATGAAAATCCCGGTTTTCGCCACAGCAAAATCGCTTTGTGGATTTTTTTAAACAAGAAATAGTGAAAAAAAATAACGGGCGTGAAAATAGCCACGGTTTTTTCCATCCACGGTTTTCTATTTGGCAACACCGCGCAGTTCCGCAGTTGCATAGCGTTCACGTAACTCTTGGCCTTTTATGAAACCAATAAATCAGCGATTCAAATGTTGGAAATGTTATTCTCGAACTGGATATTGTTAGGAGTTACAGATCATGATCATGAGGTAAAATGTAAAACTCATACTGAAAAATTATCTGTTCATGGCACGCAGTGTGAATAAGTGAAAAACAGTCTTTTGCTTCTCAATTTTTATACCGCACCCCCAGAAGTCATTGTCGGGCCGTCATAAGGGGTACAGATTTTTTTTGAATTCCAGTTTTTTACCGAAAACGTATTGGGCGATGGTACTCGAAATTAATGGGTGGATAACAATCATTTGCATCCTTACTGTCACCCTTCACCCCCAAAAGTCATTGTCGGGCCGTCAGAAGGGGTACAGAATTTTTTGAAAATTCCAATTATTTCCCGAAAACTTAATGGGCGATGGCACTCGAAATTAATGAGTAGAAAATAATCATTTGCATCCTTACGTTCATTCTTCACCCCCAAAAGTCATTGTCGGAACGTCAGAATGGGTACAGAATTTTTTGAAAATGTCAATTATTTACCTAAAACTTATTGGGCGATGGCACTCGAACTGAATACGTAGAAAATAATTATTTGCATCCGCACTTCCATCCTTCGCCCTCAAAAGTCATTGTCGGACAGTAAGAAGGGATACAGACTTTTATGAAAATTCCAATTATTTACCGAAAACTTATTAGGCGATGGCATTCGAAATGAATAGATAGAAAATAATCATTTGCATCCTTTCTTCCATCCTTCACCATCAGAAGTCATTGTCAGACCGTCAGAAGGGGTACAGAATTTTTTTTAAATCCCATTTTTTTTCTAAAATGTATTAGGCGATGGCACTCGAAATGAATAGATAGAAAACAACCATTTGCCCTTCACCCGCAAAAGTCATTGTCGGGACATCAGAAGGGGTACAGATTTTTTTTCTTCTGTATTCTTTCTGACGGCCCGACAATGACTTTAGGAGTTGAAGGATTGAACCCATTTATTTCGAGTGCCATCGCCTAATACGTTTTCGGTAAATAACTGAAATTTAAAAAAAATTCTGTACCTCTTCTGACGGCCCGACAATGACTTTTGGGGGTGAAGAATGTACGTTAGGATGCAAATGATTATTTTGTACCTATTCATTTAGAGTGCCATCCCCTAATAAGTTTGCGGTAATAATTGGAATTTTCAAAAAATTCTGTTCCCCTTCTGACGGCCTGAAAATGACTTTTGGGGGTGAAGAATGAACGGTAGGATGCAAATGATTATTTTCTACCTATTCATTTCGAGTGCCATCCCCTGATAAGTTTGCGGTAAATAATTGGAGTTTTCAAAAAATTTCTGTACCCGTTTTGACGGCCCGACAATGACTTTTGGGGGTGAAGAATGAACTTTAGGATGCAAAAGATTATTTTCTACCTTTTCATTTCGAGTGCCATCGCCTAATAAGTTTGCGGTATATAATTGGAATTTTCAAAAAATTCTGTACCCCTTCTGGCGGCCCGACAATGACTTTTGGGGGTCAAGAATAAACGTAACGATGCAAATGATTATTTTCTACCTATTCATTTCGAGTGCCATCGCCTAATAAGTTTGCGGTAAATAAAAAAATTCTGTACCTCTTCTGACGGCCCGACAATGACTTTTAGGGGTGAAGAATGAACTTTAGGTTGCAAATGATTATTTTCTACCTTTTCATTTGGAGTGCCATCGTGTAATAAGTTTGCGGTATATAATTGTAATTTTCAAAAAATTCTGTACCCCTTCTGACGGCCCGACAAAGACTTTTGGGGGTGAAGAATGAACGTAAGGTTGCAAATGATCATTCTCTACCTATTCATTTTGGTAAATAATTGGAATTTTCAGATAATTCTGTACCTCTTCTGACGGCCCGACAATGACTTTTGGGGGTGAAGAATAAACGTAACGATGCAAATGATTATTTTGTACTTATTCATTTCGAGTGCCATCGCCTAATAAGTTTGCGGTAAATAATTGGAATTTTCAAAAAATTCTGTACCCCTTCTGGCGGCCCGACAATGACTTTTGGGGGTGAAGAATAAACGTAACGATGCAAATGATTATTTTCTACCTATTCATTTCGAGTGCCATCGCCTAATAAGTTTGCGGTAAATAATTGGATTTTTCAAAAAATTCTGTACCTCTTCTGACGGCCCGACAATGACTTTTAGGGGTGAAGAATGAACTTTAGGTTGCAAATGATTATTTTCTACCTTTTCATTTGGAGTGCCATCGCGTAATAAGTTTGCGGTATATAATTGTAATTTTCAAAAAATTCTGTACCCCTTCTGACGGCCCGACAATGACTTTTGGGGGTGAGGAATGAACGTAAGGTTGCAAATGATCATTTTCTACCTATTCATTTTGGTAATTAATTGGAATTTTCAGATAATTCTGTACCTCTTCTGACAGCCCGACAATGACTTTTGGGGGTGAAGAATAAACGTAACGATGCAAATGATTATTTTCTACCTATTCATTTCGAGTGCCATCGCCTAATAAGTTTGCGGTAAATAATTGGAATTTTCAAAAAATTCTGTACCTCTTTTGACGGCCCGACAATGACTTTTGGGGGTGAAGAATGAACTTTAGGTTGCAAATGATTATTTTCTACCTTTTCATTTCGAGTGCCATCGCCTAATAAGTTTGCGGTATATAATTGGAATTTTCAAAAAATTCTGTACCTCTTCTGACGGCCCGACAATGACTTTTGGGGGTGAAGAATGAACTTTAGGTTGCAAATGATTATTTTCTACCTTTTCATTTCGAGTGCCATCGCGTAATAAGTTTGCGGTATATAATTGTAATTTTCAAAAAATTCTGTACCCCTTATGATGGCCCGACGATGAGTTTTAGGAGAGCGGTATAAGAATTGAGATGTAAGAGACTGTTTTTCACTTATTCACACTGCATGCCATGAACCGATAATTTTTCAATATGAGTTTTACATTCTACCCACGAGCCAAATACAAACACCACTGCCTCATACCCAGTTCTTGAATAACATCCACCATTTGAATCGCTACGTTATTGGTTTCAGAAAAGGCCAAGAGCCGTAACTTACGTGAACGCTATGCAACTGTGGAACTGCGCGGTGTTGCCAAATCGAAAACCGCGGATGGAAAAACCTTGGCTGTTTTCACGTCCGAAGAAAAAAACAACTTTTTTGTTTTTTTGCGAATATCTCAAAAAATATTGGAGCAATCGTTTTACAGTCAATAGAAATATAGAATTATAAAACCTACAAAATGTTTTTTATACGACCACATCGGTGCATTTTTCACTGAGAAAATCCGGGAAAACCTCGAAAAAGAGATTATTTTTATAATTCTGAAGCTGGACAAACAAGATTCCGGAAACTGATAGATAATAACGTGTGGTTCACCCGTGCGCAAGATGGTTCTTGTCAGATGTGTAGTTTTTGCACAATCGCGTTATAAACAATTTAAGGGTAAATCTTTCTAAATGCGCTGATTTAAGGGAAATCATCTTATTCAAATTCATTCAACGGCATTTGGAAGTAGAAATCAATATCTACAATTTGTATATTTTGAATTTCACCTGATAGGAGGGAAATGTGTTGAAAATGTCACTGGAAGTTACTCTAAATGCTTCAAAGTGGACCCGAAGTCGCACGAACTCAAATCGAGTTAACTTCAGTGCGACTTCGGGTGACTTCGGACGCACTTTGAAGCGTTTTGATCAACGTTTATAGACATTTTCAACACATTTCCCACGTCTCAGGTGAACATGCAAAATATACAAAGTTTATATATTGATCTCTACTTCCAGATGCCGTTTACAGAATTTGAATACGACGATTTCTCTTGAATCGGCAAATCTTGCAAGATGATGAAAGGTTGTTGCCTCTCATCAGTGCATGGGTTGCATTGCGCTTGGTCAACTCTGGTTCATGCGATGAAGCGGTTTCTAGCGAGCAGAGGGAGATCACTCCGAATCTCCGGGTTAAGAGATTTAATCGAAGAAATCAGAGTTCTTTGGGAGATCGTTTAGTAAGGAATAGTCGTTACCGACTGAGGATGAACCCTTTACTCCCATATACACCTACTACGTAGGCTTATTATGGCAAGTACCTGTCAGAAAACAACTCCTCCCTGGCTAAGACCACGACGGGTTTTGAATTAAATCGTTCCTGTCAGAAAACCACTACTCCCCTGGCTAAGACCACGACGGGTTTTGAATTAAATCTAACAGATATTTGTGCAACGTTCCTCAAGCATCAGAGGACAAAATTGCAAGTGCCCTCTGTGACCAACCAGCAGAATTATGTTTTGATTCGGACAGTGTGACCATCTGCAGACTATTTTCGAGGTTGTTGCCTCTCATCAGTGCAAGGGTAGGTCAACACAGACAGCACTGAAGCCATCTGTTCCCCGTCCAAACCACCATGCACCCCCTAAGGTTGAGGCCCGTAAGGATGAACGCCCCAGCACTCGTACGTACTCGAAAGCTCACCCCCTCTATCCACCACCCCCGCTCGTTAAAGCGGTTCCTCATCCTGATGATTGACGATCAGCAGAATAAAATCTGATCGTTTGATATGGAGTGCTCGGCCAATTCTCGGCCTGAAACTCTCCTATATCTGACATGAGTTTAATTTGATTTAACAATGACTTTACTTAATGTGCATGGTGCCCCCCTGAAACTGGCTGAAGGCCTGAAACTGGCTGAGGGCCAAGTGTTGTGTATTGATTTACTGACGTTGGCGTCGCCGAAGGTTTCGCTTCCGTCTTCTTCAGGGGTGTCGTTGTCTCCCTGGTTCACTGGTCGTCTGTATTTGTCTCTGTCTCTGTCGTCTTGCTCACGTCTGTTCTCGAGGAGCTCCGTGAGCAGCGGGTTCGTGTGGGTATCTACTCTGTCTAGAGTAGTCCCCACGTGGTTCCTGATCAGTCTGTCAATGTAGTCCGGATGGATGTCTAAGTCTCGATATATAAACCTGTTTGGCATATATCGTGGTGCGTCTGTTGCCATTCTCAGGCAGACTTTGAAGAAGGCCTGCATCCTCTGCCTATAACTGTTCGCGCATTGCCCCCAAGCAGTAGGCGCGTACAGTATGATTGGCAGAAGGATTGTCCTGATGAGGCGTAGTTTCAGCTCGAGTGCCATGCTGCTCCTACGCCCGATGAGTGGATACAGCTTATGCCTTGCGGCTTTCGCTATAGCCAATCTGTAGGAGACGTGCCTCTGAAACGTGAGTTTCTTGTCCAAGGTTACTCCTAGGTATACGGCTTCGTCTACCCATGGAATTCTCTCATCGTTCATAGTAACATGGCCCTCGGGTGTCCTACGTCGCCTCGTGAACAGTATGGCCTTGCTTTTGTCTGCATTGATTCCTATCTTCCAACGATTGAACCACGGTTCCAGCTTGGTTATCTGATGTTGCAGCTTCGATGTTACTCCTCTCTCATGGGATGACTCAGCAAAGATTGCCGTATCATCTGCATAGAGTGCCAGTTTGGTCATAGGGTTGTCCGACATAGGCATGTCTGCGGTGTTGATCGAAAACAGGTGTGGTACTCCTGCTTCTAGCCTCCTTCGTGAAGAGAGAGCAGTTCCGACTTTGCATCGGTAATGTCGACCTCTTAGGAAGGAGTTTATCAGCTTGACCATTGGTGTGGAGTATCCGGCATCAACCAGTTTTGCGATCAGCCCATCGTGCCAAACTCTATTGAAGGCCTTGGAGACGTCAAGGAAGACTGCTCCTGAAAGATGTCTTTTTCTCGTGCGGTTCCAGCTCTGGATGGTGGCGTTCCGGGTGACCCGGGTTCCTGGGTGACCTGGAGTTTTGTTGAGTGTTCATGTCTGAAACCGAATTGTTCATCTGGTAGGATGTTCAATTCCTCAGACATTGTCTCAAGTCGAGCCCTGATCACCCTTTCTGCGACCTTACTCATCTGATGGGCGGTGATTGGACGGTGGTTCTTGTTGGGCTTCGGAATCATGATGACCGTTGCTTCTTTCCAGCTGGAAGAAAAGTGTCTAAGTCCGAGTACAACGTTTATGATGTTTGTCAGGGCTGCTGTCCTTTCCTAGGTAAGGCTTTTAGTGCCCTGACTGGGATGTTGTCTGGGCCCGGTGCTTTCCTGGTCTTGGCGTGTCTAAGTATGTCCTTGATTTCCTCTGGAGATGTCGGCTCTAGAAGAATGACTGAGTCGTCAGTTCTTCTAAGCCGTCTGATCGTCTGGTCTACGTGCGTTTCCGTGTCCTCGACTTCATCGGTGTAATCGACCTCGTTATCACGGCACTGACGTTCGAAGGAGTCCGCAAAAGCTTCTGCCTTGTCCGTCTCCGTGAAAACGATGCCAATCTCACCATGAAGGGGGGGGGGGGCACGGTTTCTTCCAGCCGTGTCTAAGGACCGTCCAAACCATTACATACTCCGCTGCTTGGTCAACTCTGGCTCACGCGATGAGGCGGTTCTAGGCCGCTCCACCTAGCGAGCAGAGGGAGAACACTCCGAATCTCCGAGTTAAGAGATTTATGTGAAGAAAACAGAATTCTTTGGGATCGTTTAGTAACGTTCGGTACTGAACGATCCCCCTGGTCACAGAGTGCACTTGCAATTGCGTCCTCTGATGCTTGAGAAACGTTGCACAAGTATCTGTTAGATTTAATTCAATACCCGTCGTGGTCTCAGCCAGGGGAGTAGTTGTTTTCTGACAGGCCATAATAAGCCTACTTAGTAGGTGTATATGACCTCCCAAAGAATTCTGTTTTATTCTTAATTTTATTATCGGAAAAAAGCGCACATCATTGTGTTTTTTTCTATGTGCGCATTTATACAAGTTTTTGCCTTGTATTTGGTCCATGTGAGCAATTTTCCACGTGTGGATATTTATTGTGGGCTTATTTAACATTGTGCTTATTTCTGTGCTTTCATTTCCTTTGAGTTTTTTTCAATTGTGCTTTTTCCTAGATTCGGTATAGGTCCCATCCTTCTAAGTGTCTCCGTTCTCGAGTTATCTCCAATAAATAATAATAATAACAGATCTTTATTGATTATATAAATAATACTACAAATATAATCAAATGACCATCGACCTCAGTCCTTCAGCCTGTACATTTTTTTTAAATGGTGGTACTTCCTTAGATTTTAAGTAAACAAAATATATCAATTTTACTCAAATGTAAAAAAAAAATTATAAATATAATATGTTCAATTTTCTTCAGTCAATTCCTGTATTATTTCTAATAATGTCTTTTCCGGGAATTTATGTCTGGGGCGAACTATTGTACGTTCCAAGAGTAATGGTTTCATTAATTCGACGTTATGAGGTTTTGTAGCAAATTTCTTGGTAAGAGTTTTCAGCCTAAACTGGATTGGCTGCACCATGTTTTTTCATAAAGTAGTACATTTGAAGGGTTATGGAGTGGGTTTATCGGGTGACGCATTTTAGTTATTGTACGAAGACATGATGTTTCTGCAACTTGTAGGTTCTTCAGTGCGGGTTTTCTGCAGTTGGCGAAAAGTGGGTGCTCGTATTCAATCAGTGGTCTACATATGGTTTTATATATTTTGGATGCATTCCACATGTTGACGCCTTGATTTTTATAAGTTAAGGCTCGGAAGTGTTTTGCTCTTGTTTTGGTTCTTCGTTTCACCAGTTTTATGTGATGGTTGAAATTTAACTTGTGGTCCAGTTGTATACCTAGGTATTTTGTACAAGATTGGGAAGAGATTGGATGATCCACAAAAAAGTGAAAAAATGATTCATAACTTTTTTCAAAATTGGTGAAACATGGCGTTCGAACACCGATCGAATACGTATTTTCGGTAAAAACCCCATCCTTCTAGCTCTTACCGTTCTCGAGAAGGTAATTTTTTTGGTCACTTGGTCCAGATTTTCGTCCTACGAGTCGGATTTTCTTTTTTTTTGCGTTATAACTTTTTTTCCATTGGTGAAACATGTTCATACACTTATTGGTTCCCGATTATAGTTTTAAACGGATTCAATAACAAATAAGCGATAACCATCCTACGAACTTCTCTTAAAGTCGTGTATTCATATTGTTGGTGTCCAATTATAATTTTATGGGTAGTTTTACCAATTTCGAGATAACGGAAGTTTATATAAACTACGTTTAACTAATAAACTTAGGTTAAATAGTTCCGCATTGCACCGAGTGAATATCGAAGTGGTTTTACTAAACGACAGAATTCTGGGGAATTTCAGTCTGTAGATAATTTCAGGTTGTTAATATGCTGAAAAAACCCAGGGTTCTTGGAAAAACCCAAAAAATCAACAAAATGACCAAAATGTGGTTTGAGTTCTTGTAAAGTTGCAATTTGTAATCGTCATTCAGTTCCTCAGTTGCAGTTTTCTGTGAAGCACGATATTTTGTACTGTGAAGTGACATAGTTATTTTTCAAAATATTAATTTTACTAATAACGACAAATCTTTGTTGATAAATATTGTTGCTAAATATAAAAGTATTCTAGAAAATAAGAAAACGGATGAAGTAACTTCAAAAGAAAAGAACGAAGCATGGGAAAATATAGCCCAACAATTTAATAGCTCTGGAGCATCTTGCCCTAGAGATGTTGAATGTTTGAAAAGGTCCTATAACAGAAAAAACTATTAAGAAAGTCTCTGGCGTTTCAAAGAAGGAAGCTGTATACAACTGGAGGTGGATTACAGAGGAAAAGCAACCCGGCGATGAATTATTATTGTCAATTGTGAGCGAAAAGGTAATGAATGGGTTGGACAATGCTCGTGATGGGGACAGAAAGCAAATTGTTATACCTGACCTAAGTTCCGAAGCACTCACTTGTTATATCACCCATTAATACATTAATTTACCTATTTGTTTATGAAAGCATTAACATATTAAACTTCTTTCAGGTTCCAGAAGGATACCGGGAGGAAATACAGCCGCAAAGAGTAACAAAACTAACAAGAAATAGTCATCAGCTATTAATCATTATTGTGTAAATGACAAGGAATAAGCGAGAAGCTTGCTAAAATGTCAATTCGGTTTTAAACCTTTCTCACAAAGAGAACAGTCGATCCATGATTGAATTTATATAGGAGAATTATACCTCTGGAAGTCAGCAAATCACGTTTTTTTTTTCATTTTGATTTAGTGGCATCAGAAGATTTGAACTAGATGAAAATCTCCTCGCAATCATTTACTGGATATTCCCACTATAACGAGACAAAATGGTCCCTACCGGAAGAAAATCATTCAAATGTTCATTTTGTTCAAAGTCTCATGCTCGGAAGGCCCATCTAGTAGCACACGAGAGGATGCACACTGGGGATAAACCTTTTACGTGTCATGTCTGTTCAAAAGCATTCACGGTAAATTATCTTTTGAAGAGGCATAGCTCAATTCACGAAGAGGAAAAACGATATAAATGCAAACTATGTTCAAAATCTTTTTGCCAAAATCACAATTACCAAGTGCACCTGAGGACCCACACTGGAGAAAAACCGTATAGGTGCAAAGACTGTTCAAAATCGTTTGCGGTTAATTCTGATTTGAGAAGACATGAAGTAATTCATACCGGAGACAAGCCCTTCACATGCCAACTCTGTTCAAAATCGTTTGCTCTCAATGCCACTTTACAAGTTCATCTCAAGATTCATATGGAAGACAAACCCTTCAAGTGCGACGTCTGTTCAAAAGCATTTGCCATCAGTTATTACTTGACCAGGCATAAGTTAATTCATATGGAGAAGAAACCGTTTGAGTGCAACCTTTGTTCAAGATCGTTTACTCTTAAATTTGACTTGCAAGCGCATCTGACGATTCATACCGGGGAGAAACGTGCAGAGTGTAGATTCTGTTCTAAATCATTTTCGAGAAATTCTAGTTTGAGAAAACACGAAGAGCTTCATCTAGTAAAGGAACCTTTGAAATGCCCATTTTGTTCAAAGTCTTTCACGCAGTGCACCGATTTGTCGGCGCATCAGAAAACTCACTATAAAACAGTAAATGATGAAGAACTGCCTTCAGATCAGTTCGTGAAGATTGAAGACGTGAAAACCTTCACAATAGACGAAGAGTTCTCAACAACGGACGACACGGATGAGTCCACGAGCGTAGACTCTAAAGATATAATGAGCGATGACACCAACGAGCTTCTAATGAGCAAAGACTCTAAAGAATTCATGGAGGAAGACTCTAAAGGGTTCATGGAGGAAGTCTCTAGAGAATTCATGGCGGAAGACTCTAAAGAGTTCATACTGAGCGGTTACAAGGAAGAATGCATGATGAGCGAAGACTCGAAAGAATTCATGGACAGGGAAGACTCGAAACAGTTCATAATGAGTGAAGACACGAAAGAGTTCATTATGAACGACGACACAATAGAATTCATAAAGGCCGAAGACGTGTAAGAGTCCATAATGAGTAATTACACCAAAGCGATTGTTGAGTGGATTGATTTATGACGAGCGAAGACTTGCATAAATTCAAGATGAGTGAATCAACTACTCGCAGAATGTATGTCTGAAGCTGATCAACCATGGGAACACGGAACGTACTGGTAGCTACGGGTGTGAAAGAAACAACGTTTTTTTTTTTATTTTCGCTTATGGTATATGAAGGAACAACATACATTGCATGTGATTTCAATCAATCATTTTATTAATCCTTTGGAACATAAAAGTGACATTTCAAAAAATATTTCTAAAATATAAATAGTATGTACAGAACTGGTGTTTTTAAAAAAAGAACATATAATATACAAAGCCTATAAAGCACAATTCATGAAGTAAAATTTTAACCAGACTCAATAAATTCTCTTAATGTGTAAGGACATATAGATCTATTAGGAATGTCTTTAAGTTACGTTTGAATTTCCGAGACGTCATATTTTTCAACTCCTGTGGAAGAAAGTTGTATAAAAGGACACCAAAAGTATTAGGAGATCTTTTGGATAGATAGATGAATAAATACTTTATTGTCTAAATGAAAACATTTGTCGACAAAATCAAAACCCCACACTGTCAATTCTTTACATGTTAGCATTCATAAGAAGTCTTTGGAGAAAATCTACCACAAAGATAAAACTAATTGAAACTTTAAAGTAACAAAGAGGACATAAACAAAATAACATGTAGAATATTTTATAGTATCACAGCATATAATATCAAATACAGAATATTAAATATAGAATATTAAATATAGAACATTAAATATAGAACGACCAGAATGCATATGCAAGATACTCCTCTAAATTGTAGAAGCATTCCCCGATAAGAAATGTTTTAACTAATTTTCGGAAATACTTCATGTCGCTAATGTCTCTGACTTGATTAGGTAAACGATTGTAAATTTTCTTGCTTCTATAAATCAAAGACTGCTTCGTGATAGTTGATGTGCGAAGAGGGAGGATAAGTTTTTTTTTTCTGACATGTAAATCGCTTCGTGTTGGAGTTAATGAGTTACTCCCATGGACGTATAATATCGTATAAATACAGATGGACTCAGCTTTGCCATACCTACGACACTGAGTGATTTGAAGTCGCTGTTTTTAGGCGCGCGGGCTGCGGGGAAGAGAGAAGGTAGCGATAGACTGTGACCTTCCCACAACAGACAGGAGCGAACGAATTTGCTGAAAATAGGGTTCAATCACAAGAAAAAAATGCTGAATTTGAAATAATGATGAAAATATCAAGAAAAGTGTTAGAATTACATCCGATGTGACTTCGAGAGATAGAAAAACTCATTTAACATACCCGATGTCATAAAATACTTCATTGACTCGGATAGTATCGATCTTTAGAAAATTAGGTTCACAAATTTTTTAAAAATAAATAAGTCTTTCGTTTTCAATTATTGGAAAGCTGGAGACAGTCGACTGAAAAAAAAAGGAATAAAAATGCATTTACTAAAAAATGGTAATTTATATATTCAATAAATACACGTTCTTATACAAAATAAATGAATATTGTGAAGAATAAATATTCCAAAGAAATTTTCAGCGCATATTATTCAAATTCAGAAATACGAAATTTTAATGTATTTACGACAATATGCAAACAAAATTCACAATACAGATAATCAAACTAACATTTTTTTCTAGAAGATATCAAAAATCAAGTACGTACAGAGTTTCACAAAAACAACAATAAAATAAAAATGAAGAATTTGTTATCTATTCTGAAATGATTTGCTAATTTCTTGAGTTCCCTCCTCGAGCAATGATAACCGCCTTTTATACTCAATATCAGAGTCCTTATTCAATTATGTCTCCCAAATTCACTAAACTGTCCCTCAGCTCATTCAAAGTAACTTTGGGCTGCTGTAGGGCTCTTATTCATCTCCCAAGAATATCATATATATGTTCGATGGGGTTCGTATCAGGACTTCTCGCGGGCAAGATCGCCCAGAAATACTGGCGGGCCGTGTGGTCTCGTATGGTCGTGCAATCATATGAATTCTTCACCAATGAATGGAGCAAAAGAACAGACAACATGGGGTTCAGGAATTTCGGATACATACTGTTGTCAAATTCGCTTCATAAATGACTACCACTTTCATACGTGCCTCCAAATTCATACAACTCCAAATCATTACCGATCCTCCGCCAAAAGCAATGATTTACAGAGTGTTACATTGATTGTAGCGTTCTCCTAAACGTCTGTAGACCCGCATTCGTATGTTATTGGTCATGGAACAGAATATTGACTCATCAGTGAAGAGCACTCGACATCATTCAGCTTCCCGCCAATGAGGGTGTGCATGAGCAATGTTCTGCAGTCAATGAAGGCCTTGTTGCTGCCCTGCATGGCATCAAGTTGTGTTCCCTTAAACTTTGCTTGAAGATATCTTTACTAGATTAGATTAGCTTAGATTCCGCGCTAAAAGCCTTTACACTGCGACCATTTCAGACATATTGTGTGTGCCATTCGAAATGGTTTAGAGCCCTGCTTGCAGTGACAAAGTACGTGTACTGATATAAAGCAGCATTTGAAAATTCTCATTATTATTATTATCACATTGATATTATGGAATTCTTGTATTGTCGTCAGTTCTTGATGTGTGTGCTAAATTTAAGATTATTCAGAGGATTGGAAGTTATTATTATTATTATCAATAAAATATTGATATAATAAGATTCTTATATTATCGTCGATCCTTGGTAAGTATGCCAAATTTTAAAATTTTCGGATGATTAGAAGTGGGTGGGATATTAAATAAAAAATTCACGTCATTATCATTATCATCAAACTTTTATAATTAAGTCCTTGTATTGCCATCGGTTTATGTGTGCCCAATATCATACGGGCGATTGAAATCAAATTCGAAAATTCTCATCATTATTATTAGGTGCGTTATTATCATAAAATTCTTGTATTGTCGTTGCTTCTGGAAAATTTTGAAAAGTTTTAGATAATTCGGAGGATCAATAAAGGGTGAAAGTTGAATTTAAAATTCCAATTATTCTTATTTTCATTTTATTAATAGTAGGAAATTCTTGTATTATCGTCGGTCCTTGAAATGTGGCCAAATTTCAGATTATGATAATTGGAAGTGGTTGAAAATAGAATTTAAAAATTCATTCATTATTATTTTTTTTCTTTGGTGTTTTGGCATCGACTGCTGTGGTCATTAGCCATGTGTTCTTTATAGGCCTTGTTACTAACTCCATACGCCACCTTAGGAGCAGCAGTGTTAATTGGAACGCAACAGTGAATCGTGCTGGACTCGCCCTAGTCGAGCCACGAGATTTTAATAATTTAATCGGTTAAATTAAATTAAAAAATCCCAGCCCAACCAGGATTCGAACTCCGGACCTTTCGACTCAGAGTCGGACGCTCTAACCACTGCGCCACGCCCCGACATTTCATTCATTATTATTATTATTAGTGGAATCGAGTTTCTTCAGGAAAATCGCCTGTATGGAGGAACTTAAAAACTAAAACCTTATCTGAATAAAAATTTTGTTCCAAATCTTTAAAGCTGTTACCGAGATAGCCAAAATAATTATGTCAATATACAAGAATTGCTTTTAAATACTACTCACCTTTTCTTTCGAAAAATTACGGGATTCTGTCCTGTTTTTCAAACCAGAAAATATGAAATTGACCTAAATAATATTATGTCAGATCGTCAGTATTTCAAAGCCAAACAACCTGAAGTGGATGAAAACTGAGTTGCGAAATTTGAGTTAACAATTTTTAATATTCTCAATTTGTCCTCACCTCTTCAATGGGGGACTTGAGTTATCAACAATTTCTTCAGAATCTGTACCTGGGGCTGTTTCAGTGGAACCAGTTGACGATTTTTTCTTGCTGAAATCGTTCAATCTGAAAATATGTAATATTTTGTTGTTTTATACAAATCTCTGTTATTATTTGAAATAACTCATAGAAAATAACAATTCTGACGGCTGATAATAATTACCCTTTTCTTCGAAAATATTCTTTCACTTTGGTTAATCTCGAATACTGCGTCTTTGAAATAAATGGAACAAATCCTAACAGACTTTGGAACACATTCGGTTGAACATTTTATCCCCAACTCTTTCAACCAATCCGCTTTTACTGTGACATCAGCTGGAAACCTAAAGATAAATCAAAATTTTAATAGACATTTCTTGGACTTTTTGGCAACCTTTTTGTTTTAATGCATCATCCAAAAAACTAATGAAGTTAAATGTTTCGTGAGGTATCTATTTCATTATCTCCACATGTAAAGGTTTGAATTCACGTATTAATTTCATTTTATTCGGCGAAAACAGATTGATACCCACTGTAACGCCTATGGTACTTACGAATGGAATCTGATATTCGGGTTCGAACACGGATTGTTTGCAAACCCAACAAGATTGCACCATTATGATTCTCTTACTATTGTACTGCCACTATATATCACGAATGAGTTCAAAATTCACTATTTCAGCAATAATCCCACAAAAAATCAATGACAGAACTGTCAGAAGTTTACTTTGTTGAAAACATAAACATTGATATTCGACAGCGTTGACAAAGTCCAGATACATCAATTTCTTCACAACCATTTGAAGACGCAAGTAATGATTTTTTTTCGATAGTTTGGATTTTTAAACTTGTAAGTATTACATGTTTGAGTTGCGTGATAATGTCACCATCACCATTATCTTCATTCTTCGATTGTAATCGAATGGAATACGTAAAGTGACACAATTTTGTCTATGATAAAGACTTATTACCTACGCGATGTGACAACGCCCACTACAGATTGTGGCCATACACGACTTCAAACCAGGATGTCCAGCTTGGTCCAGTACAATACTTTATAGGTCCATGGTTTCTCCCTGTCTCTAAAATGAAAATTTCATAAAGCGTTAGTATTTTTTTACTGACGAAAATTGGCCTGCACGATTCACGCATCTTCAGTTTGAAGATAAATTTTAAAGCTCGTTTCTGGAGGACGAAAACACTTTGGAATAAAACTTAACTGCAAGAACCCCAGAATGGAATTGCATACCGTAGGTGGTTCTCCATAAATGAGTAGTATGCAGTTGAAGAAGGTGACATTCCAAGTTCGCGAGATATATTGACAACGTAACAACCAGACAACTTTTTTTAGAGCCGTTATATGAGCCTCGAACTTCAGATTGTGGTCAATTTGTACCCCAAGAAATTTTGTTTCGGGGTTGCTTTTAAATACTTGTTCTAGATCCATCTTGAAAGTGACCAGATTTGTTTTTAGAAACATTTAATTTATATTATTTAATTAATATTTATTAATTTAATACTTCGAGATGTTTGTAAGGTACATGATGATTTTCTTTTTTACTTGTAATGGCGAGTAAATCGACCGATGGTGCCGCCACTATCGCTAGGAAAATGGCGGCTTTGTCAAGGACTTTGTTTACATTTGTCACTTAACTGTCAGTTTTGTTTGTCATATGTATTGTTATGAAATATATTTCTTGTTTTTTTTTTCGTGTTTTAATCGTGTTTAACTTAACTTTTCATTGTTGAAAACGAGTGTTTTTTTATATACCGCAAGTGACTTTATAGTGTTAGTTTAAAGTGTTTCAAAATATTGTGGTGGAGAAATTAGTAAGAAATTGAAATTTAATCAATTCAGGGATTGTTTGCCGAGCTAATCTGTTTACAGAAGATCATGGACTCATTTGTAGATATTGCTGATATATTCCAGTATCTGGAAGCTCTGCCATCGTCGAGATGTGTCAGTGAGGGACAGGCTGTGTTGAATGCAGGGCATATAATATTGTGTGGCATAACTGAAAGAGATATGAACAAGCTGGTATTATATGCCCTGTGTTTGAAAACCAGCAAGATCAATCAGGTGGGGTTATGGCAGTTGAGGAAGGAAAAGTTTCCATAAAGGAAATGTCATGCTCATGCAAAGCAGGAAAGTCATCCCGATGTAAACATGTAGCCGCTTTACTTTTGCTTTGTTCAAGGTTGTATATCAAGCCAGTGCAATTTGATGCAATGCATCTCTTTTGATTTTATTTTATTTTTTCTGTGCTCTTTTTTTGTTGCCGAAGGAACGTTTTGGATCTGGAAGATTTGTCCTCAACTGATGTGGATTGTTACTGGCGGAAAGAAAAAACCCGGACTTTAGAGAATTACAAGCCTGTACCACTTTTGGGAACACAATGTATGAAAGAGAAGAAACCTAGAAAAAGTTGCATAGCAGTGGAAAAACAATGTATTGCAAATAAATCTTCCTACATGTTACAAAAATTGTGTGCAGCTGCTCCAAACTCAGAATTGAGTAAACATGGGTAATTTCTAACTTAATTTTTTTAACTTTTATAGGCGATTCATGATAATTAGTTTTTTCCATGGTCCTGGACCATGTATGAAAAGTACTATTTATTAACTATATCTGCACAAATAAAAAATCAACTGAAAATACTTCCATTTCAGAAAAAGAAAGAGGAAAATAATTGAAGTTGAAAAAAGATTTGTTCCTGAGGAAAACACCCTCAAACTTCTGTTTGAAAATATGGATGGTTCTCCAGCTATGAAGGAAATACCAAAAAAAGGACCATCTAGGGAATCCTGTCAGAAACAATATCATAACATCGAGAGCAGTAACTTCCTTCAAGTTGCTCAAACTTCTCTTAATAACAGGCATGTGTGGGTTAGTGAGAGAAAGTTAAGAATTACTGGTTCTCGATGTTATGATTTGTTCACCTACAGTAAAGGTGATTGGCATACAAAGTCACAGAAATATTTCTGGCCAAAGGGATTCAGTAATAAGTGAGTTATGAATATATTTTTTCTTTTTTGAATGAAACTAAAAACTCACTGGGATTTAACAAATGACTAATATTTTGAACCACTCAAATAACAGACTCATACTCTTCACACTACAATATTCTAAGGTTTTTATAACAGCCTTTCCTATATACATGCTACTTTCAGATTTGTTAGACATGGCATTGAAACGGAACCTGAAGCCAGAACTGCCTATGCTACAAGAAATAAATATGATGTGGAAGAAGTGGGTCTCATAATTTCTAAAGATCATCCATGGTTGGCATATTCCCCAGATGGAATAATCATGGGACCCAAAGGACCACATAAGCTCCTCGAAATCAAATGCCCTTTCATAGGTTTGTTTCTAAATTTAAAAAATGGTTCAAATAATTAGGAATGACTTATAAATTCTTGTAAAATTTGTAATATTGGGATTTTTCATTTTAGGTAAAACCAAACCATCTATAGATTTCATCAATGCCTGTGATTTTCTGATTTTCGAAAATGATTTCTTGGCACTCAAGAAAAATCATAAATTTTATGGACAAGTCCAGCTAGGAATGGCAATACTTAATCTTCCCCTTTGTGATTTTGTAGTGTATTCCAGTTTTTCAAAAGACTTTATTAACATTGTGGTGAAGTATGACCACAATTTTGCTTTGCAATTGATAAGGAAGTTGCAGTCAATTTATTTTGAGAAAATGTTGCATGAATTGTGCTTGAATGAAGAATGCATGGGCGATGATTGAATGAAAAATGCATGGATGATGCATGAATCGAGGTTGAGTCGTTGATGAATGGATGATTTTTATATAACAAGAAGTGAATTAGATTTCTAGTTCGTTCATTGAATCCTGTCTCTTGATAGGGTTGTATGCTTTATTTTCTAACAATAAAAGCCATTATATATAATATGTATATATAACAAAACTAATTAAGCTCAGAATATTCTCAGTGAAATGACATATATCCCTTGGGGTTGCAGTCAGAAAAAGTGACCTGGTAAAGAACAACTGTTTGTTAAATTGTCGAGCTTTCGAAAATATTTATTTTTATTTTCAAGACGTTAACGTGAGATTAATTTGAAGAAAACAGCATAAAACTCCTTGGTCATTACTTACAAAGGTAAGGTTATGCCACCACACAAAAAGGGACAGAACATCATTGATAACACTATGTCATGTACATGAGCACTATTTAAAAACATCATACTGCGTGAACTTATGAAAACATGTATAACTAACTTTTATTGGAATTTTGAAAAATTCATATCAACTAGCCTTTGAACACCGCTCGTGGTTCAAGGGGCGCACAAGGGCGGTAAACCCTTATGCCCAAGAAATCGTCCCGTTTATAAGCTGGCCTTAGTTTTGGGACACCCTCTGTATATGGAATTTGTTTTGTTTTATTTTTCTATTCTTTGGCGAAAATTCTTATGTACCTACCATATATGATACAAAAACAAAATATATGAAAGCACTGAGACCATTAAATGTCATTCAAAATAAAATGTTAGATTATTTACAAAAAATATAGATTGTATCCAACTGCGTCACAGTTCAATGAAAGGATTGCAAATATTAGAGTTCTATTATTTAGTCAGTGTCACCTAGTGAGATTTTTCAAAAGTGTGAAATTTTCAGGGCCTAAATGTTGAAAAAGAATAATAATTGGGAATGAATGAAAGAACTGCCATTTTAGCAAGATGTGCAAAATACACATCCTTCAAAATTATGCAAATTTCTTGGAAAATTGAGAAAAGTTAAAGTTTTTTTGTCCAGTGATTCAATTTTTTTTTTATTGGCTCGGCTGTTACTTGACGAAGATCCATAGTAATTGTATACAATATAAAGAAAACGATTCGATCTTCACAAACTTTATTCAAACTTCACAACATGTTTTGGCTAAGACAGAATTTTCACAAAATGAATAAATCGGTAATCAAACTATGTTAATGCATTAGGTACCTACTTAATTTTATTATAAATGGATCATTCACTCCTATAAGCTGATTTCAAGCTCATTCTTGTCTAAAATATCCATCTACTTTTCAAAATTTACATCAATGATATATACAGGTGCTCTCACCTAGGTGCCAGAACCCTAAATATAAGTTATATAAACTGTGCAATGTAATTTGTGAATTTTATTATCTTGTTATTTTATTGGAAGAGACAAAAAAATCATTTGTTTAACTTTCAAAATTCTCAACCTTTGATAAAAATGTATTCATTATATTTTGATTTTTATTTGGAAATATGAACAGAAGGTTCATAATTTCGGTTGTGGAATCATCTGCGTCTGAAAGGAAAACTTTAGTCACCATTTTTCCTTCATTCAAGTTGGAAGCTATTCATGTTGAAAAGAGAAACATTCTCAATTAGAAATTGAAAAAACATGATTCCCCTGGAAATGGAAACAATCCTATGATAAAAATGAAGTTAATATTTGTAATATCTAATAGAAAACAACTACTTCCCCGGTTAATACCACGCTGGACATTGAACTACATCTAATAGATACTGTGAGACCCTTACTTGAAAGAAAAAAATCAGAATCTGAAAATTTGCATTTTCATTCAGATAGTTTATTTTTTAATTATTCAGTTTCCATTGGGGATTGCTATTCATAAGTTTCTAATTGAGAATGTTTCTCTTTACAGTATTCATTATACTTTCATCAAAGACCTGATAATGTTGAAAATTTTTGAAAGGATTTTATGACAAAACCTTTTTTATGCCAAATATATATTTATTTATATCAAATTTGTCATAGATCATATAATATTATACAATTGTACATACATTTAAAATAACATCACATATAAACTAACATAATTATATTAAAACTGTCCCATTCACTCATAGTTGGGAAGTCCCCATATTAAATGTGATATGTTACCAAAGAATATCTACAATACTGAACAAGAAGCGGCAGTGGTGGGGGAAAATCGTTTTTTAGTGCGCATGTTTACTGGCAAAATGGCGGATGTTTAACAGCTGATCATTAACAAGGTTATGTCGATGCAGCTGATTCATTGTTGCCATTGTCAACTGTCAGAATTATTATGTTCTGTGCTATGACAAAGTTTTGTTCTGTGGTTGTATTATTATTTAAGTAATTTTTAACAACTTCTGTGCTTGAAAAATTTCAACCCTTTCTCGTATGATAATTAAATGAATAAATCAGCTAATCTTAAATCATACCAAATATATTTCTTTTCATTTCGCAACGCTTCCTACGGTATGCGGAGGCAGCATCTGTCGTTCAATGATGAATTTTTTCCTGTGTCCCGACCTTTAGCACCCCAACAAAATGGCGGAGGTCATCAAAAATTACCCACCGAACATCAAAGGCGCCGACAAGAGTGTCGCTTCTTGTTCAGTATTGTAGATATTCTTTGATGTTACCTCATTTATTTGATAGTTATAGAATCGTTTTGTAAAAATATACTACTTGAGTGAATAAAGAAAAAATCATTAACTATTTTTTAATTGATTCAATGAAATCAGCCTTTTGTTATCAATAGATAATTTTTGGTATATTTGCTAAATCAGTGAGTGAATAAAAATTGAAATTTCCTAAATAAGAAGACTGACTAAAAGGACAAAGTACAATACAGCATCAATGAAAAAACAAGTGGTATTTACCCCAGGTAGCTATGGAGTAATTTAAAGGAATTTATCATCACCAAAAATTGGAGCAGATAAATTGACGATTGCACATATAATCGTGATAATATTATCAACCTGAGGAAGTAGGTTATAAAGTAAACTTCTTCCAAGTATGGCAAACATTTTTATCCGTTGGTTACTCCTCTCAATATGAACTCGAGCTCGGGCAATTTTTGCATTCAATAATGCCTCTTCCTTTGAAAATTGGGTTTTCTTCTTCAAGAAAGGAGGCTGAATCACCTTGATTCCATATTCTCCAGCAAAGTCTTGAATCAGGAATCCTTTATCCACCATAATATGGTCTCTGAACATTTCACATCTCTCAATCAGTCCACTTTGCTTGAAGATCTCTGTATCAGATGCCCGTCCCCCATATGCTTTACTGATGAATGTTATGAGACCTGATGGAGAAACTCCTGTCATAAACTTTACTGTATGGTTTTTTTTATATTGGGAGTATGTTCTCAGCCTACAGCAAAGGCATTTGACTTTTTCAACTGGAATTTCATCAGTGTAGTCCACTACCACACGGACATTCAGAAAATCCTTGAAACATGTTGGTACATTCTCTTTCACTTCATCCAAAGATGGCCGTAAATAACTGGTTTTAATACCTTTGCCAACATTGACAACATATGATGAAACACAGTTTTACATGATGCTTTTGTAATATTGAAAAGTACTGATAAGACAGCATAGGTAATCCCTGTTTTCAGCTTAATAAATGTGAATACAATACATTCCTTCATAGAATGTTTGTATTTTTTTTGACCTATGAAACATCTCAGTACAAAGGTCCACAATAGTATTGAGCAACTCATTGTCACTAGTTGGGACCTAGAAGTTATTCTGTCTGTTATGGTTGATGATACTAGATCTCCACTTGTGACCTGTATTCCTTTGTCAAGACTTTGACAAGGTTGAATAGCATGCCCCAATTTCAAGAAAGCCTCTATTGCATCTTTTTCAGTACCTGAAAAATAAAACTGGTGTGTGAAGCTGTTCATAATCACACTTAGGTGAGGAAAAAAAATTGCAAATTTTTGGTTTTATACATTTATACACATTATGCTGTGTTCTTCATTAAAAATGTGTTAATACAAAAGTGAACATATTGCACACAATTTATACTGACTGAGGTTATCGCTACAGAATACTCAATATTTTCCCCAAATGAAAGAGTACTGTGTTCAATGTTTGCTTGTTTGCAATGTGTTATTTGTTAACAAAATGACATGCCACTGATAGTATTATTTTAGGCCGTCGAATGGGTGGAAGAGGAATGAATTTGAATAAAATACTCAACAATTTTCCTAAAACTACATTTCATTCATTTGGGGAAGATATTGTGTATTTGATTGAAAACCAACCCTCTTCTACCCCTCTTAAGACCCCAAACAGTGTAATAACAGAAATTAGCAATAAATTATAAGATTAATATGGAAAATAAAAGTGTTTTATTCTATTCTCAGTCCCAGAACACACTCTACTCAAAAAATTCCAAATAACTGCTAGTTTATAGCAATATTAAGTTGAATACATGTTGAATCATATTGAACTAGCCTTCTTTTTGATTTTGTTTATATAAGTACCTGTTTATATATAAAGGCTGTAGGATCTTGGTCAATTGCTTATAATTCAATAAAGAGCATTCTCAGTGAACATGAATTTCTACAACATAGTTGTTAATTAATTTAGTCAATTTAGTATGTTGAAGCAAGTGGGGAAATATTTCTATTGACAAGAGAATTATGAACGGAATGATATACTTACTTGTACTGTTTTCAGTGGCGAAACAATCAATCCTATCTGGTATCTCACACACTTCCATATGACCTGAAGAGCCTTCTCTAGATAGAGTTAAATGTCATACTTTTCTGACACTCGGCATATCAATTGTCTTTGACGTTAATTGCTGAATAGTGGTGTATTCCTTGGGAAGGGCCACCTAGGTGTAAAAAAAACACTTTATGATATCTTATAGCTTACTGAATCAAATTTCAAAGTGGTACTCAATTTATGCTATCAATAGTTCAGTTGTCATATGTTTATTCAGCGTTCATACAACATTATCACCTTTAAATATATTTAAATTTAATAAGTTGAAGCAAGTGGAGAAATATTTCTATTGTCAAGAGAATTATGAACGGAATGAATAGAATAGAATAGAATATTTTTATTTGACTATGTTATACACAGTTGCATATTAATAGCACGTCACAAAAAAATTGTATATAGTTCGAAATTTAGGATACAAATAACATTGAACACAGTAATTAAAATAAAATGGTAGCCTATTAATAGCACGTCACAAAAAAATTGTATATAGCTAAAAGTTTCGGATACAAATCACATTGCACATAGTAATTATAATAAAAAGTCAGTATAAATAAAAACAATTAAAATAGTCAACACATTAAAAAAATTTGAGTTTGGTGAGAATGAGAAGTCAAACCACCTTCTTCAACACATTTCTGATATTCCTCTATGGAGTAGAAAGAATTGTTCAACAAAAATGATTTCATAGCTTTCTTGAAGCAGTATATGGTTGACGTCTTCAATGATTCAGGTAGAATATTGTAGAGATGGTAATTCAAAGAGTTATTCATGGACTTTGTGAGTCTATATCTAGGTACTCTGATTTTATGTGATCCTCTTGTATCATGCTCATGAATATCAGATTGAATAATTAGGTTTGGTAAATTCTTATGGATCTCAAGTAATGTACTCCAAATAAACAAAGATGGGAGGGTCATAATTTTCAGCGTTTTAAACAATGGTCTGCAAGTATCACGATATTTGGCATTTGCCAGGATTCTAATAGCCTTCTTTTGTTGCCTGAATACAGTTGGGGCTTCCGAGGAGTTACCCCAGAGCAGTATACCGTAATCAAGATGGGGCTGGAATAGAGAGAAGTAAACAGTTCTCAGAGTACTTGTATTAGTAATATGCCTCAACTGACGAATACCGAATATAGTGAGCTAGACAATTTGTGATTCAAGTTTTTAATATGACTTGACCAGTTGAGTTTATGATCAATGGTTAGACCCAGTAGTTTTACGTTGAGATTTTCTTGGGTAGATGTATTGGTGGTAAATATCAATTTTTGTGTTTTATCATTATTTAATTTGAGTCGATTAGCAATAAACCAGTTCACAGCTTTATCCTCTGCATCTGCAGCCATCAAGATTAGGGAATCATAGTCCTTATGAGAATATATGAGGGTGGTGTCATCAGCGAACAGAACACTATCATGAGGTGTTAAAATTGGGGTCAAGTCATTAATATAGATAATGAAGAGCAGTGGCCCCAAAACAGAACCTTGGGGGACTCCGAACTCTACTTCTCTGAAGTTGGACAAACCATTGTTATAAAATACTGTTTGGAATCGATTTGTTAGGTAGGATTTGATGAGGTTTAGAGTAACCCCCCTGATTCCATAGAAATTCAGTTTTTCGAGGAGGATATTATGAGAAACACAATCAAAAGCTTTGGACAGGTCACATAGAGTTATACCCATATGGTATCCCTGTTCAAGTCCTTGGATCAGTCTCTCCACAACGTGTGATACTGCACCAATGGTGGAACGATTTGACCTAAAGCCAAATTGTGAATTATTGAAAAAGAATTTGTCTTCAAAGTACCTTGTTAGTCTCTGTTTTATTATTATTTCAATTATCTTGGAAAAAATGCATATGATTGATATTGGTCTGTAATTTCCAGTATCATTCCTGTCACCTTTTTTAAATATGGGAATGATTTTAGAAAATTTATAGCTATCTGGGAATATTCCTGTCACGAAGATTAGGTTAATCAGGTCGGTTAAAGGTTCAGTGATGATGTCACTCACTGCTTTTATCATTTTACTGTTGCAGTCATAGATATCTGGACAAGAGGAGAATGATATACTTACTTGTACAGTTTTCAATGGCCAAACAATCAATTCTATCTGGTATCTCACATACTTCCATATGATCCGAAGAGCCTCTCTAGATAGAGTTAAATGTTGAACTTTCCTGACAGTTGGCACATTTCCACTGTTAATTGCCGAATAATGGAGTATTCCTTGGGAAGGGCCACCTAGGAGTAAACAAATTTCACTTTATGATTGCTTATAGCTTACTGAATCAAATTTCAAAGTGGTACTCAATTTATGCTATCAATAACTCAGTTGTTTATTCAATGTTCAGGCAACATTATCACCCTTAAATGTATAATATTCATGATTTTACCATAAAGCTTGTATTAGATTTTATTTGAGCACGATACAATTTTAAAGATGTTTTTGACAAGTCATAGTAGGAATGTTAATGAGCAGCAATTCATAACATATAATTTAAAGGCCCATTTTATAACATAGAGTTCTTTTTCCTTTATTTTTTTTGCATCCAGAGAATGTTAAGTGTAACATTCTATGTAGATACATCCTATATCCTTAAAAAAATCATCAATCAATAGACGATGATATCACAATATTTAAAAAAAATAATGATAATAATATAAAAAACTAACAACGAAGTGTACTAAGCTATGAAAAGTAAAAGAAAAACATAGTAAAATGAGACCAAGTAGTAAAAATAATAGTCAGTGGATTCTTTCATTCAGTAAGTGGTATTTTAAACATGACTTAAATTTCTCAGAATTGAGGAATTTAAAGTTTACTGGAAGTTCATTGTAATAATTAACCCCTATGACTGTTATTCATTTTTCGCCAAATTTTGACCCAATTCGTGGAACAATTATATCATTTTTATGTCTCGTAACATGATCGTGTACTGTAGTTCTACTATTGAGCAAAGTATTAATATGCCTGGACTTATTAATAGCATGATGAATGAAATTACAAGATTGGTATCTATATATACTTCTCAAGGGCATTATTTTGAAAAAGTTATGCAAATCACTTATGCGGAATCTTCTTGGTAGCAAGTAGATAAATTTAATAGCTTTATTTTGAAGGACTCTCAAAGGTTTGATGATATATTCATGGGTTGGACACCAAATGAGAGTTAGATAATATAGGTGAGAATGGATAATTGAAAAATATATTAATGTCAGATACTTTTTTGGTACAAAATTGCTGAATCTTTTTAGTATTCCAATAACAGAGGATATTTTATTCTGTAAATATTTGATATGGGGTGTCCAGCGGAGCCCCCCATAGGACATTCCCATATGAGATGACTGAATAAAAAAGAGAAAAATATGCTGTTCTTTGAATTTCTAGGCTGGTCAACCTACTTAGTTGCCTGAGTTATTTATTCCTATTAATATGTTCTTTCTATATATATATATATATATATATATATATATATATATATATATATATATAACAGGAAGTTATTCATGACATCTACAGTCACTGTTATATTCTGTCTTGCCTCACGGTATTAATTCTTGAGTGGATTCGTTTTGATTTCGAGAGCTCCATAAATCCTTTCTGATGAGTGCGTTAGCACGAAACAGCTGTCAAAGGTTAGAGCTCTCGGAATTAAAACGAAATATACTCTATTTTCACTTATATATATATATATATATATATATATATATATATATATATATAAATCAGAAAGGATTTATGGAGCTCTCGAAATCAAAACGAATCCACTCAAGAATTAATACCGTGAGGCAAGACAGAATAAAACAGGAAGTTATTCATGACATCTACAGTCACTAGTTGAAACTTAATTTGACACGAACCAAGGAATCCAAAAGTAGAGGTTTGTCCACAAATTGACAGGCAGCCAACAATTCGTTGTTCTGACCAACCTAAGGTTCAATCAAGTTTCTAATACGTTATGAGGAATATATATATATAAAGGTATTATTCAAGAAATAATAAAGGATATCTATCTATCCATCAGTATAATTGAAAGTTAAATATAAGTACTCACTTGAACAGCTTCCTATACATGAAGCATCAATTTCCCCTACATTGAATTTTTTTTGTAATTCTTCAACCAGTGCCTTACTTTCTACAGGGATATTCTCTTTGTCATGTTCTAAATATTTTCGTCTCTTGATATTACCTGCTTCATAACTTGTCTTTGGCAAATTTAGGCTAGGTACTGCAGTCAATTTCAGTCTCCTTTTCTGGGTGGGGCAATCTAGAACATTGTATATTTCACTCTACAAATAACTGATCTCACAAATTCTTAAGGATGTCTTCAATACCTCGTAATGTTATGAAATATAGCTTGGTCTATCAGTTGATATAAATCATTGGAATTAGTCTTCTACTTAAGTAGTTATAATGCTTGCCAATGGGCTTTGAAATACATTCAGACATTTTTTACTTACCAGGCAAGATATAATATTCTGTAGTAAAATGCAAGGAGCAAACAACAGCTCTCCGTGAAAGTCGGGGCCCCATATTCAATTTTATCAGCCATGCTTGGAGTCTATCAACTTTTTCTTCCACTCCGAACTTATTCCTCAAGCGCACCCAACTTTTTTTTTCAAGTGGAAATATGTGGAAAGAAATGGAAGGTTGTTTCTTGCTGTGGCATCCAGGAACACAACACCTCGTGTTACTTACTCCTGATCTCGGCATTTTCACTATCGCTGATGTAATCAATCCACTCTCACAATTAATACAACTAGATCTAGTTTCAAAATAATCAAAACGAAAATATTAGTTCTATCGAATAATAACGTCGATATATAATATTTGGCAAAATTGTACACAAAGCATGTCAAAACTCAAAGTTCATGCAGGAAAACATAAACCTAACCATTGTCTAAAGAAGTATAGTCAGTCAACCTTATGGGATTATTATTGGATGACGATGGGGTTTATTAGTAGATGGCGCCAGCACGATTGCCCCCAAAAAGGAGACAAACGAATGAGATGGAAAGTGTCGTATTTTCGTGTTTTTGATTGGCTCAGTGTCCGTTCCACCTGCCACTTGCAATTTGCATGTAAACGAGAGAGCAAAGTAGCGAACTTTCGTGGTGTTTGGCATTTCATTGTTTTTGTCTTGTTAGGTCTCAGTCAGTTTTCGAATTCACATAAGTAGATATTTTCAGGGTGATTTCTCATGACTAATGTTTAGGGGAAGAAGTCCAACGTTCTTGATGACAACCGATGATTGGTTTCAAGTTATGAAGGTGATAATGCCATTTCCGACAGTTACCATATTATTTTCTGTTTTTATTGAGAGCTTTTATTTAACTTGCTGTGTGTGTTAGATGGGTACAAATCTTGCAAGCTGAATTAGAACCACTTCCTCTTATTCTATGGAATTGAAATTTTTCGTGTTGGTTCAGTTCCGATGACAAAACATTAGTGTCGAAGAAATTGTCCCCCCTGCCCCCCGAAAGTTAGATAGAGAACGCGTAGGGTTTCGGAAGTTTTATTGACGGATTTGGACGTCAGAAATAACAACGAAAAAAAATAAGTAGGGAGGGGGGATGCCCCCCTTCTCTCGAAAAGTTGGAAAACTAACTCGTGAAATTAAAATCGGAAAAATCTCTAAAAATAGTGAAAAATATCTGACAGTCGAATGTTATGGTTTATAAAAAGGAATTGTCCCCCCCCCCCGTCCTCCGAAAGCTAGATAGAGAAGGCGAAGATTTTCGGACGTTTTTTTGACGGATTTGGACGTCAAAAATCACAGCAAGAAAAAATGAATTAAGGAGGTACTCGCCTCCCTCTTTTCTCGATGGAAAAAACGCGAAATTATAATCGGAAAAATCTGTAAAAATAGTGAAAAATAGCTGACCGTCGGAAATTATGTTTTAAATAATTTCGCCTCCCCTTTCCCCCCTCAAAGGCTAGGTAGAGAGCGCAAAGGAATTCGGAAAATATTTCAACAGTTTCGGACATGGAAAATAATGATGAAAACAAAAATAGATCGTGGGGTTCGCCCTCCTTTCCTGTCACAAAAAAATAGGAAAACTCGCGTAATAGAAATCAAAAAAATCCGTAAAAATAGTGAAAATTATCTGGCCATTGAACAAAACGGTTTTAAAAAAATTCACCGCTCTGCCCCTCTCTGAAGCTATTTAGAGAACACATAGAAATTAGGAAAAATTTCCAACGGTAAATTAACAGGCAAGCGACCGTGCAACAATGGCGCATTGATTGAAATGAACAGACTAAGAAACATATTCACAGAAAACTAAAATAAGAAATAAATAAACTTTAAAAAACCTTTTCAGATAAAAGCTTTTATTTAAATGCACTAAAGCGAAAAACCAATAATTTTTTTACATTATAAAATTTTAAATGATATAAAAGCTTGTCGTGTGAATAAATAAAAAAAACCATGTGTTTATTTCGAGAACAAAGTGCCATTGCTGCTCTCCAAAGATTACCGCGCTCCTCGCGCTCTAAATACACAAATAACTATATTGTACAACAAAAAATGTATTTTAGGCCCGTGTAGGAGATGAATGATTTCTGGTGACAACCTCCTTTGAAACTCTCCTTATATGTCCATATACATTGCTGATAACATCGAACCATCAATTAAAGAACACCTGTCCACCAACACTTGAATTTTCGTTGAATTGTCCTTGAACTGTCCTACCCAAATAATTCTAAATCTATCATGGACGGATTCGGACATGAATCACAAAATTTGTCCTCCATCTTGAATGTTCGTATTGGTCTCCCTTGTATAGGTACCAATTTTGAAAGAATCTAATCAAAAATCGTATTCGCCATTTCGAATTTTGAAAAAATACAAAATCTACTCGAGATTCGCATTATGAATAGTTGGACAATAAATCACAAATTTAAAGATGATTGGATCAGTGGAATTGGCTCAAAATTTCCACTGAAGTTTTGACCCCGTTATACCTAGACAGTAGATACTATACCTGTTACGTGTGAGTGAAACTAAACAAAAGCTTGTACAAATAATACTGATATATTATTATTTTCCTACTTATTGGGTGCCTTCAAGCACTAATGAATATTCTTTTATGTGTTTTCAAAACATATCAACTGCGATATAATATCGTAATAGAAAATTTTTTTGTACCTATACTTAGGGATCATTTTTCAGTAAGAATATTGCTACATTACGTATTTCATTATATTAGGCTTAATTGCAGCAATATAAAATTTTACCACTGATCATCATCTGATATTCGAAACATCCGAATGCAAACTTTGACTCGTCTTTTATTCTGCTAAACATCTCACCAATGACAATATTCTGCACATTTCTGAATGAAGCAAATGAAAACTGGCGTTCTATTTTAAAAAGAGACAGAAGTATAGTTTTGCGTGCCATCCGATAACGGCGCCACATTACTGGATACATTTTCAATGTTTCCAGTAAAATAGTATAGATGTCTCAGGTGACGGCCATCCAATGCATTTTGCACAGGGATTGTCTGACTATTCTTCTTTAGACAATGACCTAACCTAACTTACCTAACTCTCCTTGACAAAGAGGTTCATATATTTCCCGGTAGGGGTCGTGACCTTAATATACGTTATTGGTATTTCAAAAATAATTAATAACAACTTCCACTGCGATTCCTAGCACGATCCGCGGGGATAGCTCGAACGGAGAGCGCCGGTTCACCGATATCTGAAGCCAAGCAACGCTATGCGAGGCCGTGGTTTGGATGGGTGACCTACGGACCTCCTTTCGATATTCTCCTCGGATCGTGCTAGGAATCGCACGTAAAAAGGTAAGACCTCGTTAATCCTTGGCTCGCACAAGTTTCGACTTTTGAGGGCTGCCGTTCGTAAGGGGACGACAGCTGGTTAACGGAAAAAACAATTTTGACAATTTTTTTTTTTGACTTCCACTGTCAAAATTGTATGCTCCTTGAAAAGGTTTCGACATGATCGGCTGATAGAGCATTCTCTTCTCAAGCGTTGGGTCGTGGGTTCGATTCTCAGCCTGGTCACCGGTCTCGTGCATGACATCACACGTTAAAAGATGAGGGTTGTGCGTAGGGGTGCAACAGGTTGGCGTAAATAACGAAGTAAAATAATTTGTGACCCCGTAACCATCCCATAACTATCCTCAAATCGGAAAAATCTTGAAAACAGTTGGGATATCCCTTGCTGGTAATTTTTTATGTGAATCAATCACTTCTCACTACTTGTTAAACTCCCCTCCATATGTGAAATAATTTGTGAACCAAATACCACCCCTGAACAACCTTCCGAATAAGAATCGAGATCTACTCCACCGCTTCTATCGACCATAGAAATATATATTATATACTTACTCTAGAATGCTAATCCCCATGTCAAAAGTGTTGTAAAAAGTTCAGGCTAGTCCGCAATGCGCATGCGCGTCATCAGTTATTTTTGTAACAGGCCCAGTTTTAATAAAATACAATGGTACTTGTGAAGATTAACAAACGTTAATTCTGAATCTCGGAGAATAAGGTTGGAAACCTCATTGTACTTATACCTGTTACTTGTATTTAGCTGATTTGAATACATATTTTCACATATTTATGATCCCAAATATTCAGCAAAGTAGAGTATGGTTAATATTATTATTTATCGCTCTGAAACGACTGATTTTTGGTATCACATTCACTTTTCAGCTGTAGTTAACCAACAAAAACCTACGGAACCACCCCAAATCGTCGGTGGATTGGAAAATAAATTGAAAGTACAAAAAACTATGAAAATTTAATTATTTCAGCTAATATCATGAATAATTTCAACTCAAATTGGATTTATAAAATTGGATGATTGGAAGCTCGAGTTTTTTTTTTTATAGAACGATTCATGTCAAAATATGCAACTGCATTTAATTTAAATCATTTGAAGAGATTAACATGCTATTTCTACGAGTATT
Organism: Chrysolina oricalcia; assembly: GCA_944452925.2. NCBI lineage: Eukaryota > Metazoa > Arthropoda > Insecta > Coleoptera > Chrysomelidae > Chrysolina > Chrysolina oricalcia. The sequence continues at coordinate 50,744,374 of OX101823.2, read as the reverse complement.
TCTGGTTGTGTTACCTTGGTGCAATTTCCACAATGAGGGTGCATGAAAAAGTGAGGCCAGAAACAGTTTCCTTACCATCAAAGAAAACACTTCCATATTGACGTTAATTTTGTGAGGCGATTCTATGTATATGTTTGGTACTTTTTGTCAATCTAGAACTCATAATATAAGCGGTGTGGCAGGAAGTTGTATCACTCGCCATGCATGCTTACGCAGACACAGTACAGGTACTGTACTAGGTTTCAAATTATTCTATTGTCGTTTTCACATGAATCTTCATGCATGAGGAAAATGTATGCCACAAATCACAATTTTCTCTCTGCTGGGGTCTCTTCTTAAGAACAATAACCAAAAATCATGCCTTTTTTGTCACGCTAAAATAATATTTAAGCTATTTTGAGCAAAGCATATAATAGGTACATAAAAAAATTCTTTATCAACCAAAAATTACTTATTTCGGGTATTTTTCCTTTACACAACAGTAAACAGTTCATTGTTTATTTGTAGGAAGAAACGGCTTTATTAGAAATTGTCTTTAAAGGAACAAGATGAATGCAAATTCACGAAAGATGAAAGAATAACCAACGACAAAAAAACCACACAAAACGACAAGAGAAAATCAAGCGTAGGGATCACGAGACTCGACTCGATCAAATCGACTCAACTCGTTATCGCGTCTATGAAGTTGTTCCCGTACGTCGATCAAATATGGAATGGAGTACTCGATTGTGCCTAACTCTCCAGTTAGGATAGCATATTCCATATTCGATCGACGTTCGTGAACAACTTCATATACACGATAACGAGTTGAGTCCATTTGATCGAGTCGAGTCTCGTGATCCCTAGAAATTCTAAAAACCGTCTCTGATCTCTGACAAGAGTGACATATCTTAATGACAAGTCTTCCTGTTGATGGAAAAGCACTGTTGCACGGTCATTATAATTACAGTAGCCTAGGGTAAATTATTGTTTTAAATAAATTTCTTTCGCGCCTAAAATTCGCAGTAATCTATCTCTAAAAGGTTCTTTTCGGTTTTAAAAAGTCCTAAATGCGCTGTCAAATTTCTCTCTTTCAAATGACATGTGTTTTTTTGCCTCATAACAAAAAACTCTGAATTGGAACACCAAATTATTTTCAAACTTGGCAACGATCTACCCAAACTACACTGATGACGCGCATGCGCACATCGTCAACGGGTCGCACAAGGAGGCTAAAATTTAATAAGCTCTAGCCAATCAGAATCTTGTAGCATCAACGCGTCATAGTGACGAACTTGAATATGAGTACAGAGTCGAACTCGAACCAAGCAACAAAACTGTCAGCAGTAACTCTCATGTACCAAGAGCAAGTCCGTCACTGTCTGTAGAGAACGGCGGCCATGACACGTCCTACTACGTCACAAATGTTCTTTCATCTCTTTCTACTAGTGTCCCTATTGTCTTATGGGAATTTAAATTTTAGTCTCCTGCTTGTACGCGGCATGCTTTTCGCCGTGAAAATTGGAGGAATTAGCATTCTAGAGTAAGCAGTGAATTGAAACAAAGACAGCATTAGTTAGGGTAACCTTTCTCTGTCATACTCATACAAATAAGCTATGGTTAGGTGTATAAAATTTATTTTAATTAGAAATTTAGTTATTTTGGGGATTATTTTTGTTCAATACGACATAAGGGTGTAGGCGATTGCCGATGTGTTGACATAAATTGAAGGGTGAAGTATGAAACTGCCTGATCATTGAACTGTGCACAGTGTTTTAATAAGTTATGAATGAGGTCGAAAAGAATTGAATGAATATTGTTGAATGTGAAAAGCGAGTGTGAAATTGTTTTGTGATATTCTGCATCTAATCCTAGGCAAATAATTGCAGGGTATCGCATCACAAAATTAGCCTCGTAATGAGAGAGATGGTGGTATTTTTATTTGTTGTAAAAGAGAATAAGAATAGCAAGGATAAATGGATAATGTGAAAATTGGTATTCTTCGAAAATGAAAGTATGAGTATGGTGTAATAATTGTATATTGATGTCGAAAAAATTGAAAAAGTATTTTGAAATTGAATTGGTGACATATACTTGTATAATAATGTTTTCATAAGAATAAGGTTGATTGGTATTTGATATATTTTGGGTCACGGTATTTTTTATTGAATTAGATGATAGCATTACGTTTAAACTTTGTATTTTTGTATTATAGGAACTGTACTCCTGTAAGGAACGCGGAAGAGTCTTCAGCCTTGTACCACTCCAAGAGAATCCCCAGGTGAATCGTGATGAAGCCACAGTTTCCACAGCCATGCCGAGTTGAGCCTTCTCACATTCAATGAGATAGAGCAGAGCCAAGTTCTACCATGTCAAGCTCCATGTTGTCTAGTAAAGCTGAGCCAAAATAGGGTATCCAACCGGACCAAGCAGTGCCAATGTCCAGTAAAGCCACGCCAAGTCCCGGCAGGCAGATACATGCCAAATACAGGGAAGCAGAGCCAAAATCGAGATCAACCGGACCAAGCCATGCCAAGTCCCAGCAGGCCGATACATGCCAAATACAGGGAAGCAGAGCCAAAATGGAGTCCAACAGGACCAAGCCATGCCAAGTCCCGGCAGGCAAATCCATGTCAAATCCACTGAAGCCATGTCAAGTCCCGGCAGGCAGATTGATGTCAAATACAGTTTGTCCAGTATGTTTGGGTCATACCATACCTGGTCCAGCCAAGCCAATCCAAGCCTGACTAAATTGATGAGCCAATTATTGTACCCAGGCAACGATGAACCATGGTACAATGGAATGGAACCGAAATGAACCAGTCAAAGATGGAGAAGGCAGCAAGGAGAAGAAGAATTCAAATGGAGATGGTGCAAGCAGACTTCTTCTGCGCATATTTATTTGTATATTTATATTTACATGGTATTAATTTCATAGTTTTTGTAAACCTGTATCGAATTTTCAGTTGGTTTTAATATAATCGCTCGAGGCGCGCGATTTTGAACGGGGGGGTATTGTCAAAAATATATGGAACATCCTGTACATTAAAATATTTTATATTTCAATACGTGGGTAACCTTTTTACAATTCAGTACGTGAGCGAAGATATTTTATTTTGAAACACAACTTGTCCTCAACATAACATAAACAAGAGTTTTCAAAAAGGCCTCTGATAGTTCGATCTGGTAGTCGAGTCGAGTCGAGTTTAGAGTTCTGCCGTGCCCACAGCTATGGGGGGAGTTTGGAAGATTCGGTATTAAATAAATGGAAAATGTTCATAAACTGTTTAAGTCGATATGTATTGTAAGTAAAGATCTTTTTAAAATTATTTATTCAATCAATAACTAGTCTAGGAGAGATTCTTCAATTCTTTAATTCATTAATTCTTTATTGATTATTTCCTTCATTAATTTCAATCGTCTAAATCGCATATTTGTACATAGTAAAATAAATGTTTTTATATTTTTCTAAAGTGTTTTAAATCTATGAATGATCAGTATCTACCTAGTTAGTCGTGAATCAACCCCAAGTCACGACAATATTTTTGAAGGTATATATTCATGTTGTTATAGTGTGAATTTTTTATGTTTTAAATTGTAGCAATCCATTTGCGAAAGGATATAATAAGGCACCTATTAGGTCAGAAAATTTGCATTATTCTAAGGATATATGCTTAAAGACAAAAGACTATTTATTTCTGAACCTTAAAATTTGATAGCATTCCGTTGTTATAACATATGCGTAAAACATTTGCTCTTTTTTTGGTTTTATATTAACAATGGAGAGTACTATAGGGTTAGCCAATGACCTATTATCTTTGAATAAAAATCCACTTAATTACTTTAACATATATAAGTACCATCAGATCACTTGGAATTTGTTTCCTGTATTAAAGCTTATAAATCATTCACCAATGTACTCACTCGAGGAGGACTTCTGTATGCTTCAGATGTGTACAAAATTTTACATTTTGTGGAAAAGTAAATTCGACTTTTATCAGAAAGTGAAAACATATTTAAATAAAAAATTAATTCAAATAAAAAAATTGTGATATTTTCAAACCTAAACACCCTGTAATGCATACATTTGTAGGTGAAGAATGTCAAGAAATTCAGATAATTCGAAAAGAAACTGCTACAAATTTGAAGTGCCGAATGTCATCAGCGTTAATTGATAAATATAGAATTACATGGAAAAAGTGCCACAGTAAGACAAAATATTACAAAACTAATTTTATTCAGTAATTGTTAGATATAAGTAGCATTAGATAACTATAATGTATTGTAATATTGAATAAAAATTGAATTTTTAATTTTGTTTTCATTTTATTTTACCAACCCAGCGGAAGAACAGTTGAAATTGTACTTGACCGTAGTACTATTTACATTATTACTTCCTTCCTAACTAACTATACCGGAAAAATACACGTTTTCTCCAAAATAAACGTTAAAAATATAAATAATTTTAAAATAATGCGCCAACGTTCCATTAACCACCATAAGATAGAAAGAGATAGATATCCCTAACATGTGCGGGTTGCCTACACAATCGATTTGCCTCACTTTTCTTTGTAGGCGGGTCCGTTCCAGCTTAGTATAGAGTTCACTGAGAGTAAGTATATAATATATTTCTATGCGCCCGACATGCTCATTTCCACAAAAATATTTTACAAAACAAATGTTATCCATTCAAATCGAATCAGTTCTGGTTCAACGCCTTCCACTTCACGACATCGAATACAGGGTGTTCTTTGAAGCAAAAAACTTCCAATCGGGGACGTAAGACAAGTAAATGCGCAGGGGTGACATCGTCACCGTACAAAGACGAATTGATTCAGTCTCTTGAGAAGACAAGAGGAAAAGAAAAGGAGAAAAGGGTTCTACAAGTGAAGAGGAAGGTCAATGTGGAGAGCTCAACCACTCGAAAGAAGTAGCACAAGAGAAATATGTCTAGTTCCAGTAGGAGCGAGTCTGGAAAGGAAAATTCTGAGAAAGATTTTCTGGCCGCAGATGAAGACAGCGATTTCGAGATTCCTGTGTCCCAGGCTGTACCAGAAGATGTTGATGCGAAGTGCCTGTTTTGTGACTCACCGTTTTTTGTGGCGAAATTTGGGTCAGATGCCACATATAGTGATTGCGCAGGGCCCGAAAATAATGAATATGTCTGCGATTTCTGTAAATGAATGATTAAGTTTTCTTTAATAAATATTCAAACGAGTAGGTTATCTGTTAATTACATTTATTATATTTATAATAAATTCCTAGCAACTGAAGGGAGTTTACTTGAACTGTTGGTGAACTTGTTTTGTACAACCCGACCTTAAGAGTTCATTGAATTATGTCACTAACAAAGATGAAGTGGAATTCATAATATAACTCAAAATATTTCCCCATAGTGACGACACGAAAAAGAGTTCATAATGAATATAAGACACTATAAAGAGTGATAATCGCAAGTATGTAAAGAGTTTATAATGAATCTGTCTGTTTATAATAATCGATGATACAAAACAATTATTAGCGGACATAGGTATGAAACAGTTTATACTTAATGAATGAACATATAAATCAGTTCTGACCAATGACATATTACGGATAGACTTCGTTATTTACATTTTAAGCTGCGGTCACATTCTAAGCACAATTTTTATTGCAGCTTGTTTCGCGGAAAATAGTTGCCAAACAAACCAAAAGTCGGCAAAGCTAAGTTTTTGCTGAATTATCTGCTTATATACAATGTATATATTGTGGCGAAGCTGTGGGCGATGCCGGGCCTGAACACTCACGCAGGCTGCATATGACCTTCGATACGCTATGCACCGAGAAGAATCTGGACGATTCGATGGAAAATTCCAGAGCATTCGGAGAAGTCAACAATGAATATAAAAAGAACAACGCAGCAGACAGACGGACAGTCAGTGAAGTGAAAGTCGAATATAAATAGTAGAGTGATTGTTATGTAAATTAGAGTACTGTGAATCATTGTATTTCATTAAATAAATTATTTTAGAGTGAATTAGACCATAAATATTTTACAATATAAACAGGTAATTGCCGCGAAATAAGCGACAGTAAAAATTGTACTTAGAATGTGACTCTGTGTTGACCGCAGCTAGAAATGTAAATAACGAAGTCTAACGGTAATATGTTATTGGTTAGACTGAAGACAAGGAAAAGGAGATATTATATGCGGTGACGAAATAATTCAGAGTGGAGCCATGAAATACTTTATAATGGACAAAATCACTGAAGGTCTAATATTGAATGAAGGCATGAAGTAAGTTCATATTAGCGAAGACATGGTAGTTTGTAATGAGCAATACAGAAGAGTTCACGAACGAAAACAAAAGAAACCATATTGAATGAAGGCAAGAGTTCGTAATGAGCAAAACAAAAACTGTTGAACAATACATCTTTTTTGATTAAATTCATTGCTGTGATTTTAATAAATCCCGTTTTATTTCAAATGCGATTATTTGAAGGTATCTTCATGTAGAAAAAACTTCGTATGATACATTTTCGTAAAGAGCTTTTTTTACTCGGCTTCGCCTCATTTAACAAACATCACGCTCATACAAAAAGTCCTACTTTACGAACTTGTATCATAATAGTAGTTTCTCCACGATCATCACAGAATTTGCCAATTCTGAAATCAAATTTGATTACAGAATGCTGGAAATCTCTCTCTTGAGATTGAAGAAATATTCAGCAACACCTCTGCCCCCATGCAATTTAAATGTATTTACATTCTCTCTCTTGTGATAGAATAATATTCTCACACTGGTTAGCAATAATAACATTAGCCTTGACGCAGTTGATTGTCATCGTAGTGTCAAAATTATTGCTGTCACGTTTATTCCTATCTTTGATCGTGGAGAAAATATAGTCTGCTACTCGGTTAGAATAAAAATTCGTGATGCTCGTCACGCTCGCCTTCGGCTCGCGCTCGGAACTTTCCACTCGCATCGAATTTTCATTCTAACCTTGTTACAGAATATACTATTATGATACAAGTTAGTAAAGTAGGACTTTTTTGTATGAGCGTGAAGTTTGTTGAATGAGGCGAAGCCGAGTTCAACACAACACGCGAGTACAAAAAAGCTCTTTACGAAAATGTAGCATACATTTTTTCTACGAAAGTTATATTGACAAATCGCAGCAATTGTTGAATATTTTATCACTCCCGGACACATATTTGTTCACTTCCCGGACACTTTTTCTTTGGGAAAGTAGCACTTCCCGGCCTAGTCCGGGAAGTGCTCGAATTTTAATATAAATAAGAATTAGAATGTTTCTGTTGGTACCTATCTTCTGTTCTAATTTCAATATATAATACAAATAAGAACTGAAATGTTCGAAATATTCAAATTTGGAATCGTTTCATCCGGTTAACAGATGGGGGGTGAAAGTCGACCTCTCTTCGTCTCTTAGACTAAATGCGTCTCATTGATTTGTTATTCTACATGATTGCCGAAAAAATAGTGTACGCAACACGTCCGAAAACAGTTTTTTTGGACTCGTAGACTTCCAGGACTCGCTAACGCTCGTCCTAGAATTTGGTCTACTCGTCCAAAAAAACAGTATTTTCCGGACTTGTTACGTAAATTACTATTACGCACTTGTGCTAAAAAGTATCACTTCACGCACTGTAGTAGAAAAATTACTATTTTCTCCTTTACTATATTCTCTCTTAATATTTCCACCAAGTTAAAATATCGATGTCGTCGAATTTATTGCAATTTATTTCAAACTCCATTCGAATTATAGTAAAATGAATTTTCATTAATATAGACAAGAGAAACTAAACTTTAGTAGAAAATTTTGAAAAAAAAACAATTAACCTTCCAGTGGTGGCGCCAAAGATTGTTGCACCAGTGGTTGCGCTGGTGTCACAGACCGAATGGGGAGGGGGTGGGATTTTCTTCAAAAAAATTAAATGACTTTCAACAAAAGGTTCAAGAAAGTGTACTACAATTAGAAATAAATTTTTTCAAATTTACAAGTCAAAAAATTTTTGTTTGTTTGAAAAAATTAATTTCTAATTGTAGTACACTTTCTTGAATTAACCTTTTGTTGAAAGTCATTTAATTTTTTTGAAGAAAATCCCACCCCCACCCCATTAGTTCTGTTACACCAGCGCAACCACTGGTGCAACAAGCTTTGGCGCCACAACTGGAAGGTTAAGTATTATACCCAAACAAAATAGTTCGTTTTTTAATTTTACCTTGGAAAAAGATGCCTAAAAACCCTAGTGTGTCGAGTGATTACATATTGTTTAGATTTTTCAGAAGACAAATAAACAAATGAAATGTTCTGCTTCTATACTCGGTTCCAGAGATGTCGCTCTCATAGAATTTTAGTCATGTCAAAATTCCAGAGATTTAGCGATTGTTGTCAATTGAATTTAATGCCATTTAAAAGTGAATAGTTAAACCGTAGTGCAATTTCTTTGTATTGTTGACTATTATTATGTTTTTTCATTTTGTTGTATTATCTTAGACATTCATCATTCATTCACTAATAACTCAATTTTTTTGATTGACTTGGCAGTAACTTGAAGATCCATAGTAATTGTATAAACTACACAGAAAAAAGGATTCGTTCTCCACAATAGTAATTTACGTAACAAGTCCAGAAAATACTGTTTTTTTGGACGAGTAGACCAAATTTTAGGACGAGCGTTAGCGAGTCCTGGAATTCTGCGAGTCCAAAAAACTGTTTTCGGGCGTGCTGCGTACACTATTTTTTCGGCAACCATGTAGAATAACAAATCAATGAAACGCATTTAGTCTAAGAGACGAAGAGAGGTCGACCTTCACCCATCTGTTAACCGGATGAAACATACTTTTTATGAAGTAACATGAATAGACGAATACGCCTAACATGCGGGTTGCCTTTCAAAAGGTGGTCATGAATATATAAAGCTCAATCTGCCACACATAATTTTGTTACTGCTAAAATCCACATAACCGATTTACAATTGTTCAATTGTTATTAACAACTATTATAATAAAGTTTAAATGATTGCGATGTTTTTTTATTTAATGGAAGAAAATGAATGGGCGCAGAAAAAGTATAGTACGTTACTCGAGTTGTAAGCCCATTACGCACCCATAAAATTTATGCACGAAGCCGCGCAGCGGCGAGTGCATAAACTTTTTCATTTCGTACGTAATGGGTTACCTACAACTCTTGCTACGTAATATACTATTACGCACAGTTGATGATTTTACGCACTGTCAGCAGTGCGTAAAAGCTTAGCTTACGCACTGTCGTAGAAAATATACAGTACGGTGCAAATGTATGGAATAAATTCATTATTTCTGAATATAAACATATTTTGGAAAATTCCTCGAACACGTCGATTTTCTTTTCCAATAGACGAGGAAAGTGTGTCGTCACAATTGTCATACTTGTCAAATACTGATTCCAAACAAAGAATTTTGGGTGACTTTCTCTGTTGATGTTTGCTTATTAGTTTGTGTTTGGTTGTTAAATTTCTCTGGCAAAAGAAGATGAAAAACCTTAATGGAAACAATATTGGAGTTATCGGACAAGTGATTTAAATTCTACGGAGGTTTGTTTGGAATCAGTTTTTGACAAGAATGACATTTGTGACGTCAGCACTTTCCACGTCTATTGACCGATTTATGAACCCCACCCTAAGTGTATAGGGTTATCCGCATTCGAGTAAAAATTACTTTTGTGATATTTTTAAATGGGACACCCAGTGTATGTTTCCATATCTGGTTAGGGATCGTCATTACAAATCCAGTGATACCAGGTTTGATGGGATTATGTCAAACGACTGCGGAGATATGGGCAAAAAACTTCCTCGTATGTCTAATGAGTATGACTGAGACTCCACACGATTCGGAAGGTCAAAAGTCTCTGTCGCACTCATTGGGCATATGAAGAAGTATTTTGCTCATATCTCCGCAGCCGTTTGACATAATCCCATCAATCCTGGATTTGTAATGACGATCCCTAACCAAATATGGAAAAATACACTGGGTGTCCCATTTAAAAATATCAGTGAAGTCATTTTTACTCGAATGCGAATAACCCTATATATTTTGGGTGGGGTTCAAAAATTGGTCAATCAGAAAAGAAAATCGACGTGTTCGAGGAATTTTCCAAAATATATTTGTTCAGAAATAATGAATTTATTCCATTCATTTGCACCGTACCGTATTTCTATGGTTTTGATCAACTTTCAGTGACATTTTCAACGTACATTTCCCACCTCTCAGGTGAAAATCCAAAATATTCAAATTGCAGATATTGATCTATGCTTCCGTTTACAGAATTTGAATACGACGATTTCCCTTAAATCTTGCAAGATGTGCCCTTAAATTGTTTATAACGCGATTGTGCAAAAACTACAAGTCGGACACAATAGTAAAAAAAAAGTTTTTTTGGACGAGTAGACCAAACTCTAGGACGAGCGTTAGCGAGTCCTGGAAGTCTACGAGTCCAAAAAAACTGTTTTCGGACGTGTTGCGTACACTATTTTTTCGGCAACCATCAACCATCAACAAATCAATGAAACGCATTTAGTCTAAAAGACGAAGAGGTCGACCTCTCTTCACCCATCTGTTAACCGGATGACACATATTTTTTTTTTCAGATGCATAAACGAAAACGCCTAAAATGGGTTACCTATGAAAAGGTGGTCATGACTTTATACAGTGAGTTTAAAAAATTTGCACCATATGGAAACTTTTTATTATCGATTTGTCAGAAAATTTTATTCTTAATAAAAATTGGTGCATTACGAAATACTTATATTCAAGTTATCAAACTTCTAAATTTCCCAACGGTGTACAGGGGGGAACAAATAATAGAATTATGATCAAGAGTAAACTACCCTGGCTGTGATTCCAAATTTGAATATTTCGAACATTTTAGTTCTTATTTGTATTATATATTGAAATTCGAACAGAAGATAGGTACCAACAGAAACATTATAATTCTTATTTATATTACATTTCGAGCACTTCCCGGCCTAGTCCGGGAAGTACGTACTTCCCGGACTAGGCCGGGAAGTGCTACTTTCCCAAAGAAAAAGTGTCCGGGAAGCGAACACTTCCCGGATGGTTGCCGAAAAACGTTATTTAATCAGACAGTGAAGAAGCTACTGTCCATTTTCAACGTGAATACCTTCCATTTAGATTTTATTCAAAACTTTTCTTTCTGGGCGACGCGGAATGTATAAGTTTTGAAAGGATGCAAAATTGCTGCAAGATTTAAATTATTTATTGAAAAGGGAAACATTCTCAATTGAAAAGACATGAATTTTTTGTAATATCTAACAGAAAACAGCTACTTCCCGGGCTAAGGCCACGCTGGACATTGAAGTACAATTGATATTGTGAAAAGAACCTAAGTTGAAAGAATAAATCCGAAAGTGAATTTTTGCATTTTCATTCAGATAGATGAAATGAAATTAAGCTATTTCTTGTAATAAAAAGAAAAAATATCCATCCTTTTTCATATCCGATATTAAAATTGAATTTAATAAAATTTTCTTTTAGAAAGGATGCATATTTTTTTGGAATTGTAATATTATAGGAGAAATTTCATTGTAGGGCAGTGATACCAGGTAAAAGGTCATTAACTTAACCATTTCCAACGATGCATATACCCACTATGATTTAGCACCGATTCGACCAACTCACATACAAAAAATATGAGTAGGAGATACCATAGTGCAAACGTAACCCGACACAAAAAAAACAGAGATTTATAAAATACAAAAACACTATAATGAATATTATAAACATTCAAACTATAGGTCAATCATTAAAACTGTTTTAGTGTTTAAATTCGAGTACACTGGACGCCTATGGTGTCATTCAATGAGAACAAATAGTATTTCCCCTTTAGCACACAAGTATTTACACTCCTAAATGCGCATTTCGATAACCAAGTTATCTTCATCAGTGGGAATACTAATAATAATAATAAAGTTTATTCAAAATTCAATAAAAAAGCATTACATCAATTTGCATAAAAAGGTGAATACACGGTTTAATTATACCTGCGAAGTTAAAAACTTGAGAGTAATTTCAGGTAAGAATTAAATGTAGGTATTTGTAAATTTTTAAAATTTAACAAAATGATAATAAAAATAACCTACCTGAGTTAAATTAGGTGAAAGATATCATGAAATAAATTTCGATGAGACTCTTGAATCCATTTTTTCAATTGGTTTTTGAATGAGAATAATGACTTGATCGCTTTTATATGATTTGGAATTAAATCATAGTAAAATGGCAATGAATACACTAACAGTAAATATACAAACCAGTCATGTTTATACTTTGAGTGGTAAAGGGGAAAATACTTTTTGTTCTCAGAAAATTAACAATAACAAATGTACTTTACTGGAACACCCAATAGGCCATCGACCTAAAAGTTCTTCAGCATCAACAGAAAATATCCAGTAAATTTTGGTGAAAATAAAAAGCAAAACTACGTCAAATTATAAACGAATTTATTCCTCCACACACAAACATAACTTTTTACAAGAAGTATGTTCTTGGTTTACGAACAGAGAATCGGTTCATAGATTTGTGCTGGATACGTTTTGGAAGTGGGAAACGAATCTTTGAATCGTGGAATTGCTTGACCTGTGGCCTTCTTGTGTCGGATGCCTTGACTTCTTCCACTTTGATAATCTGTAATAAAACAAAAAATTTAAAAATTACGATCATCATGTCTAGTCCATTTTACGTTTTTTGAAATTCCACACAGATGTCAATTAACAATTTTACAAGTCTATTATTATTTTGACTTCATTATAAATGTTACAATCATTCTTTAAATTGTAATAGTTTATATGAAGTAACTTCGGAAATGAATGGTGGGGAAGTGGCAGCTGCTTTATTTAGTGATTTTTCTAAAGCTGATCAGACCAAGCTATAGAGGTTTTTTCCCCCACACAATAAAAGACATAAATGGTCTATACTAATTTTCATAAGATATTACAACTTTTTTGGTTTTTTGGAAATATCTCAAAGATTATTCAAGGAATCGATTTACAGTCAATGGAACTTTTGTAGAGATTTATAAAACCTACAAAATGAATTTCCATACAACCGGATCGGTGCATTTTCCACTGATAAAATCCGGGAAAATCTCGAAAAAATCAAAATCAATTTATTCATCACAGAAATATACATGCGTATTTGATCTACACCAAAGTCAAGCGCATACTTATTGGACTAGTCAAAAAAATAGAGTAACATTTAAATATTAAATACAATTAAAATTTGAATCACATTACAATTTATACATTCATAACACACATGACTATGCAATCACAAACACATTAAAATGTAGGAGGTACAATACAGACTAAAAAGATTTTTTTTTAATTGTAAAACTGTTCAATTGTATAAAAAGCATTTTCTGTTAGAAATTCAAAGTTTGAATGACCATTTTGTACATTTCCGACCTGGTAACGCTGGTCCTCGCTGGAGGTTGATTTTGATTTTAATTGAATCGCTTTTGACAACCTACCTATTGATGCTGAGACCATATAATTGAGAGCTATGCCAGGAAAATTTTAGAGAGTCAGATAAGACAGAATTATTGACTCGATGAAAGTAGCACATGATGGAAGACAACAAATTTAATAGATTTGAATTTGTACCAAATCGACTGTGTGCCTCCTCGGTATTGTAAAGCCTATATGGTATTGTAAAGCCGCCCAAGCTATTGTAAAACCCTGCTTTGGTATTGTAAAGCCTACCGAACCATTGGAAAGTTTGTTGGAGTATTGAAAGGTCTGCTGCCGTGTTGTAAAGCCTGTTGGGTGTTGTGAAGCCGATCAAAAAGATGTCGACACTCTAGTTGGATGTAGGGAAGCAGACCTGATGTTAGAGATCTCCGTGAGAACTGTGATTTTGGATCCCACTGAAGACCATTTGAAATCCAAGGAAGCCAACAAGTCGTGATATTTCTATATTATTTGTGTCAGGTTTGAATGCATTCAGACTAGGTAAGAGAATGATTATTATCATATTTAATATGAGTCTTTTTGATTACGACTTGAAGGACCCATTAATTTGGTAATATTTTACAATCCATTCAGGTCCATAATTTGTTGCTTGAGTCTAAGTATTTGATAGTATTTGATTAAAATTGTTATGTTACTGTGTCATTTATTTGGAGTTGGGGACACCTCTCTTTCAGCACAGTAAAGGTCTTTCTACAGAGATCGGCCTGGTGAATAAGTTTTTTGAATTCATTTTGCACTGTAGATGGCGCGTCATTAACATCGTAAATAAAGAAAGCTTATTCTCAGTGCCACTGGTCGGATCTGTGAGGGTTATCAAGTGACGTCGACCTACGCTCTTGCCTCCCACATCGGATAGCTAGCCGAAGGCAATATTTGTGCCCAATTAGGGTTACAGGGTATATCACTGGCTAAATAACTATTTTAGTAATCGCAGACAAAGAGTGCGTTTCAATGGATTTTTATCACAAGAACTTAATATTGATGTTGAAGTTTCCCAAGGAAGTGTCATAGGCCCACTACTTTTTATTTTATATTTGAATTACATTGAACTATTCATTGAATGTGAATTCATAAACCTCTTTGCCGACGACTCATTGTTAGCATGTAGCGATAACAGCTTAGATGAAGCAATTCAAAAAATAAATGCAGTGTTGAAGGACGTTCATGATTATTTATTGATGAATAAACTCAAACTGAATGTTTCGAAAACGAAAGGAATAACGAAAGGAATGATATTAACAACAAAACATAATTATAAAGCTCTGAATATCAATAATATAGATTTGATCATAAATAATGAAAGAATTGAAATAGTAGCAACAGTTAAGTATTTGGGTTTTCAGTTAGATAATTTACTCATTTCGACTATACATTCAAAAAAATACAGAAGAAATTATACTTTTTTTCTAGAATATCAACTCTCTCAATGGAAAAATAACGATATACAACACAATAATTCAACCTCATTTTGACTACTGCGCATCAGTATTATTTTCTTGGGATCTAAATAAATTAAATTAACTTCAAAAGCTACAAAACCGTGGGATGAGAATCATTCTGAAAACAAATCGATATACTTCCATTGTTGTTATGTCTAATACTTTACAATGGTTTCTGTCTCTCAAAGAATTTACTATCTTACTATGGTTTTCTTCAAAATTCTACCATCTTATTTTCAAACATATTTGGTCTTTCGAAGCGATATCCGTATCCCACCAGAAATTGTGATGATTTTCAGATCGCTAGAACAAACCGCAAGAGCACAATGAGTTCTCTATTTTTCAAAGGTTTGCAAGAGTTTAATCTACTACCTTACGCAATAAAAAAAAGTTCTACTCTTATTACTTTCAAAAAAAAAATATCAAAATCCTCATTAAAAAGCAGTGAAGTTAACATCATTTGTATTGCCAATTATGTTTTATTATGTTTTATATGTATATGTTTTTAGATGTACCTAAGTGTCGGATTTGTTACATATATACAGGGTGGGTCACGGTCGATGGTACCTTAGACGTTTACGAAGAACGGGAAATAGGATCATTCTGAAAATTTGGTTTCTCAAGTAGTTGTCTTGTCTATCGATCTAATATATTTTCAGCAATGCAGCGTTGCCGCTTATACCAAAAAGTGGCAGCATCTTTGTTATTTCAAATGGATCACCCTGTATATTACCGCATTTTTGAACTTGTCATTCCTTTCTGATTATTTCTGCCTCATACTTCCCTGTACCTATCTCTAACGTTTTTTGAGATATTGGTTAGTTTCCATATTTTTTATCCAAAACATAGCTCGAATTGAATGTTTATTTCTGCGGTATTTGGATTCGTAGGAAGTTGCAATTTTGTGTTTAGTTCATCAAGATCATGTACATTGAATCTGTATAGAGAAGTTTGTTCTGCGTTATACTGGGTCGTTCAAAATTCATGAGCTTACTGCTAGATACGAAAAGGGTTGAAAGTGCGTTTTTTTAAATGGAACATCCTGTATATTATTAAATATCCTGAAAGATGACTAAATTCCCTTCGAATTGATATATCATGTTCCTATACCTAAATAGCCAGAATTCCGAGATAATAGCAATTTTCACTTGTAATCTCCCAAGTGCTTGAATTATTGCTGGAAATTTTTCGAGTACATGAATTTTCTTTGAAAATTGAAAATTCATGTACGAGATAAATTTACGGCAATTAATTCAAGCACGAGGGGGATTCGGTAAGAAAATTTCACACCGAGAAATGAAAATCATCCAACAATTCATAAGAAATAACAAACGATGGTTTCACCTGAACTATTTATAACCTCTGAAATATTGATATGTAAAATACTTAACAACATTTTCATCAATAAACGTGTTTAAATTTGGACCAAAACAAAATTAAAAAGTTATGTTCTTATCGTGGATTGACCATAAAAAAATTCGTTCTTGTTTAGATACCATGGCAACCCTAAAAATTTCCGGAAATTTTTATCCTCCTGGGTACCCTGGGCGTAAATTAATAGGTGGAAATTTTTCTGTCAAACATTTAACATGTGACAAGTTGATATTTTGCTGTAATGTAAAAATGGGGGTCTAGTTTTCATATGAAAGGAGATAATTATGTATTTACTAGATATTTGGAATGTGTCTGAAAATATTTTCTCCACGATTATTGCAGAAATGGTCAATTCTGAAATCATATTTCAGAAGAAGTACAATACACCATTTGTCACAAGATTTTATCACAAGTCCCGTAGCTCAGCGGTAGTGTTGCGGCCTATGAGTCGCTAGGTCGATGGTTCAATCCACGAAAAGAACATAACTTTTTTCTTTTTTTTTTGTTCCAAACACATTTATTGATGAAAATTTTGTTAAGTATTTTACATTATCAATATTTCAGTGGTTATAAATAGTTCAGGTGAAACCATCGTTAGTTATTTCTTATGAATTGTTGGATAATTTTCATTTCTCGGTGTGAAATTTTCTTACCGAATCCCCCTCGTGCTTGAAATAATTGCCGTAAATTTATCTCGTACATGAATTTTCAAAAAAATGATGTGCCACTTGACCCCCCTTCCCATTTAAAATTCTAAGGGTAACATCTACCCCTCCTAGGGGGTTGAACCACGAGGGCTACAAATAGTCCTTGAAAGTGTCCCCCTTGACAATAAAATTGATCTGTTTTTTCGATTACTCATATTGTTTACTGGAAGGAAGATACTAAGGGTGGGAAGTTTTCAAATTGACACCCTGTATAGATAACTTTCACAACAGACGATTACTTAAAGCTATATTACAAACGTCACAAGCATACCAAATGGAGAGATATAGAAGAAAATATACATATCTTCAGAATTTGCAGATCAAATGACTGCAACGAGTTCTAGAAGAGGAATTGAATCCGAAAAACCTAAAATAATTGATAAGTTTATGAACTGACCAGGTCACCAGGTTCATGTTTAGGGATTTGTTTCAGACCATTTTATGAGGCCCTGCGCAACTAAAATTGGATATTTTACTTTTGATTCGCTCTTTTTATTAGTTCAATGCATTTCAGATTTTTGAGAAATAGATGTAGAAATCACAGTTGACAATATTCCACAAGATTTTGGTGATCGTTTTTTTTGCTGTTAGGTTGGTAATACATTTTGTTTTTAACTGTTTGAAACACTGAATTGATACACTGACATGTGTCAACATTGTCAATTGTCAAGTTCAATTTTTTTAAATTTGAATTTATTGAAAAAATATTTCCAAAAAAATTGAGCTTGTTGCCAATGTTGTGTTCCAATTTGCTGGAATGTGTACGAATATACAAAATAAAAATACGTTTCACAGATTCCCGTAAACTAATGAAAATGGTTGCTCCATTTGAATCTTCCCAAGGACGAACTAGAATTCTTTTATCCTAAAAGAATTTTTGGAGATCATTTCAAGGAAAGTGAAAGATTGGGAAGATACCGATTATGTCCAAACTCTGATGTTTTTGAGTTCCATTCTCCATGTTCAAATTTGAAATTTGAGGAAACACTTTCCTTTCTAGGCCCCATTATCTAAAAATGTTCCCAATACCTTAACCAAAGAAGGTGAAAGAATAACTGATGATTCTGTTTCTTGTAACTCTGAAGTTGTTAAGATTCACTTTAGTAACTCTGATGTTGGTGAGATAACTAAGTTTGAGGCATTTTCAGTTAGGAACTTTTTTTAATGAAGAAAGTTATGTAGAGGAAGATAGCCCATATCACACCGAACCCATGGATGAAACTGTTGTCTTTTTGAATATCCACAATGAGTTTCACGGAAAGAAAACGAATGACTAGGATTACATCTTCCAAACTCAGACCCATAATCAAACAGAAGGTCTAAATGATAAATAATAGCATCCGTGAAAGCTGGGTTGGATAATGAGGATGATGTTACAGCTAAATATGAAACAGAAAATACTGATTTCATGTGGACTTGTTATTAACTCCTTTTATTGTCAACGTCCCCCGACAGTTGTTTTTGATACCAGTACCAATATTACCATTTGTTGGAAATGAAAATATTTGTATCTAGAGAATTGGAAAAAAATCATACACTGTAAAACAATGTGTGGAACAAGGGTATTTCTTGACAACAGTAAAGGAGTGTTTGCTTAAAAAAAACATCAATTATTTTCAAATTCTAGAGCAACTAGCTCTGACGGGTTTACATTGTTGTGGACTGGACTTTGGATTCTGTACCAGTATTGACAAGATTCTATTTTGAATATTTCAAATCCAATCATGAGCTTCACACAGTCAGCGTTCACTGTGGTTTTGGAGTCAATACTTGCCACTACTATTTCCTTTGGCTAAGGACTGAACAGACTGGTACAAATTTGATGACAGTTGGAATTGGAGCCTCTAGAGACTTAACATCCGTTTTATTGAAAAGCAGCTATTAATAATTCAACAGACCTTAGGAATTTTCATTCAATTAATTCCAACTCTTCAAATGACATGGTGATTATTTCTTTGCGATGACACTTAAAAATTCAGCATTTAATAAACACAACTTTACTACCATCTACGTTTTACTATTAGACTATTTTTTTATGTAAAGTGTTTGGAGCTAATGGCTAATGTTACCCCTAATAAAGGGTTGGAACGGTACCACCTAATATTCTAACCAGTTCTGGCCAAACCATGCATCTCAGTATAGGCGTTCTAATAATTAATTCTGTTAGTTTAGAACGCAATTTTTCGGAGAATACTCATCAAAAAATAATAAGTCAGTACCATTGGAACAAGAATTGAACGCCCATCAAAATGATTTGCCACTTGACCCCCCTTCCCATTTAAAATTCTAAGGGTAACATCTACCCCTCCTAGGGGGTTGAACCACGAGGGCTACAAATAGTCCTTGAAAGTGTCCCCCTTGACAATAAAATTGACCTGTTTTTTCGATTACTCATATTGTTTACTGGAAGGAAGATATTAAGGGTGGGAAGTTTTCAAATTGACACCCTGTATAATAAGCTCAATGATGAGCTAAAATCATCTCCAAATGTCAGTGTATTTAAGAATAATTTGTTGAAGAAAAGCATATTACTCAGTTGATGAATTTCTTCAAGATTCATAATTCAAATATACTACTGTTTCAAATACCATTTGAATGCTTATGTATGTTTCACTCTATTGAGTGACTGTCTTTTAGTGTTTATTTTGTGTGTTTTGTCTTTTGTCTTTTTGACTTGTTGGAGGAGCTAATATTTTCCAGTTTTGTTAAGTTTCACTCAATATTATTGTAAAAGAAAACAGGTTGAATACAATTTTGATTGATTGGTATCGGTATTCATGTAGACCTCTGTTTTTAAAACATAAATTTTTTACAGTTGTTACAATTTTCATACTTGAGACTGTGTTTGATATACCAGCCTGAAACAAAATTCACTATTTGTTGTTCTTCTGATTATATAACAAGATAAAATAATGACTTGAAATTGCCAATTCCTAATAGTAATCTGATCAAAAATTCAATAATTATAATAGATGTAAGATGTTCAATCATCTTCCACCAAACATTAGAAGTATCAAATCACTTTTTCTTTTCAGAAAGGGTGTAAAATGTTTGTTGTCTGAAAACGTGTATTACATTTTACAAGAGTTTTATAATGATGGGTTTTGAAACTCATAATTTAAGCATGAATCGAAATAGTTGAATTCGAATATCTCTCATTGAATATCTCTCTATCTGAATTACTTTTTGGGTTATATTTTTTTACTATGATTTCATGCACATGCTCATCAAGTACTACAGCTGTATTGGCAGAAATGAAGGGGTCATTGGTGTGATGATGAGCGTCAGTGTTTGTATTTTTATTCTTGTATAGTTGCATTCGCCCATTCTCATTTCAGTGACTCCTCTGGTGGTACTGTAGGTTTTTTCGAATTTTTCCTGCAGTTAAAATAGCAAATACACCACCTGGTTTTTAAGTTGCCTGTAGAGCGCATATGGTGGTGTTAATATCTTTCATTTGAACTTATGTTTAGATGGGGAAACTATCACCATTATAGTTAATAATAAATAATAGTTTTAATTTGCACTCTTTTTAGTTGAAAAGCTTTGTCGATAAATTGAATACTAGTGACAATAAAGTATATATTGAATTTGACTTATGGTAGAGAAATTTTATTGTAGGGCAGTGATACCAGGTAAAAGGTCATTAACTGAACCATTTCCAACGATGCAATATACCCACTTTCATTTAGCACCGATTCGACCTACTCACATATGAAATATAAGAGTAGGAGATACCATAGTGCAGAAAATAACAATATCTTTGTCAAACGAAGAAATAAAAGGCACAGCAAAATCAGTGACTAAAACCAATATTGAATAATTACAAATTTCTGGCGGAGCGCCACGGCAAATGTATAAGGTTATGAGTGAAAACAGGAAAAAATTACAATAACAATACACACAGACAAGTAGATAAGTGCGTTATTTCTTAAAAATAAAAAGTGACCAATATCGAATTTGATTGATAATGATTTGTGAATAAAATTAATTAATTGACTCAAACTCACAAGTCAGTTATACTAATAGTAAAAATGAAGAACTATGTATGAATCAGCCATAAAACTATGCTGCATCAATAGAAAAAATACAAATAATTTTAAAAATAATAAACAGCTTTCTTTTTTATTTTCAATATTGTAATAAACAAAAATATTTCATGACAAGATAACCAGAAAAGCAAAGTTCAATTTATGTGGAGACAAATCGCCACAAAACTTGTTCTTCCACTATTATTAACGAGAAATATGAAGATAGAGGCCTTTGATGGAGAAATTTCAACAAATAGGGAATGAAAAAAAAAAAAAGTGTGCATAATAATGTACCTTGTCATAATATTCTTGACACAGTCAACAAGTTGTTGAGGAAAATTATCAAGCAATTTTTTTCAGGACAAACAGGCCTTTTCCCTGAAAGGACCCCGCACATTTCTTATGGGAAATGGCTTTTCGTGAATTTGGCTGAATTTTTGGTATGTTGTAGTTCTTGATGAGCTGATCAAAAGTGTTCATAGCCACAAACCTCAAAAATGGACAGTTTTCGAGATATGGAGCTTTCAAAATGGATTTTTTTATTTTTTTGTAGTATTTGCCCATCAATCGGGAAGCTTTCATTTGTTGTTGGGAAGGAATTTAAATGTTCGGCGCCCAGAACCCGACTGAGGAATGGTATTTCTCAGTTACATTTGGCACCACCATCAATAATTTTTCATACACTGCTCCACACTGGACATGAAATGAGGTACTAATTCCAAGATCTTCTATCCAACTTTTCAAGCTACAAGATAACGCCAGAATGATTCATATTTTCAAAAAACAACATGTGTTGGGTATTCTCTGGAATAACTGATTCTAGAAATATCTGATGTCCAGTAATATCAAATATGCTTTCCAAAATTTTCATAACGAGTCTCAGAGAGCTTTAATGGGGGAAAGCGGAAAAATCATAATCATGTATCGTCAGAGATAATAATTCTGATCACTATTAATTAATATCATTTACATATAATATGTCATTTATTCCACTCAAATCTCGATAATCAGACAATGCTGTGCCAAGGCATTTTTCTCAGGGTGGCTCTAAATAGATGATAGCATCTCACATCCAAACGTATCCGTGAAAATGTTTGCATCTTTGATACCTTCTAGTACTTTCCAGGAAGAATAAGGAAGTTTAGATGATGGAAGCAAACTATGAATGGAACTTCCGATATTTGCCCCCGAACTCTTGAAACTACTATAATTTTTTATAAATCAAAGTTTAAACAAATAAATGAATTCTATCTGTTCATATGATTTTTGGTAAAATGAATGAGTAGATCATTCAAAAACATTATAATAGTAAAAGTAGCATTCATAATACTAATAATAATAATGATACTATATAAAAAAATAAATAAACTATCTTAGCAACCTCAAGAAATCATTTAAAATATTATGAGTCAGATCATGGGTAAAGTGATTTACTGGTAACATATAACTATAATTATATCGACGAACCTAACACAGTCATAAATCTTTTCAAGAATATAAAGAAAAAATAAATCTGCTTCGCTTATAATATTTCAAATGATTTTTTGAGATTGCCAAGATAGATTATTATTGTTTTTTATTTATTATCATTATTATTTTGTCTTTTACTCCTACTATTACATTGTTTTTGATTGATCTATCCATTCATTTTGCAAACGATCATGAGTAGATACTCAATTATAAGTGTAAACTCTAATATGCAACATTTATAAAAAAATTGTATTTTCTAGAATTTGGTGGTAAATATCGAAAGTTCCATTCATAGTTTGCTACCAATACCTGAACTTCCCTATTCTAACTGGAAAGTACTACAAAGTATCAAAGATGCAATCATCCATTACGAGCCACCCTGAGGAAAATGTCTTGGCACACCATTGTCAGATTATCGAGATTTGCGAGAAATAAATCACGTAATCTCATGTAAATGACATCGATAGTGATCACATTTGTTGTCTCTGTGAACACAGTATTATGATTTGTCCATTTTTTCCATCGAAGCTCGCTGAGCCTCGTTATGAACATTTTGGAAAACATGCACAATATTATTGGACATTAGATATATTCAGTATCAGTTATTATGGTCTCTCTTCAAAAAATACCCAACATATGTCGTTTTTTGACAATTAAAATTATACTGGCGCTATCTTGTAGCATAAAAAGATGTATGGAAGATCTTGGAAATAGTACCTGATTTCATAACCAGTGTGGAGCAGTGTATGAAAATTGTTTGATGGCGGTGCATAACATAACTGAGAAAGACTATTTCTCAGTCGGATTGGGGGCGCCGAACATTCAAATGCCATCCCATCAAGAAATAAGAGCTATCGGATTGATGACCAAATACTACAAAAAATGGAAAAAATCCATTTTCAAATCTCCATATCTCGAAAACTATCCATTTTTGAGCTTTGTGGCTATAGACACTTTTGATCAGCTCATCAAGAACTACAATATACAAAAAATTCAGCCAAATTCACGGAAAGCCATTTCCCATAAGAAATGTGCGGGGTCTTTACAATTGAAATCAATACAATAATTGTGAGACAATTCATGGATATGTCTACGTCTACTAGGAATAATACGGAACGTTTTTGCAGGATGCAGCATAGAAGTACTTATTGATGAAATTACCATATGACAGAATACAAAATGCTCAGCAGCTCAGCTGTTAGAACATGGAGCCGCTTCATTTAACTTAGCAGCTGGATGTACCATAAAGTCTATTTGTCAAAAGTCTACTGTCCTAGTTGAACATTTACATTCTAATGAAGCACAAGAACTATAGCTCCAGTGCAGTAACCATTTTGAGTTTGTTTACTCTTGACGATAATAGAAGTGCATAATCAAATAATGTAAACATTAGACTAACCTGAATAGCATGAGCTCTTGCTCTGTGCCGCGCCCCCATATCTCTGTAGCAAGTCGTCACAGCTCCGGACACGCTGAGATCACGATATTCCCTGTACATGTTGTGTGTACCAGATCGGGAATCGTACCTCAGCCAAATACCGAAGTTCTTTATTCTGATGGGTGATTTTTCGGGAATGGGTTTAACCGAAACGATCTCACCGGTGGCCTTCTTGAACTTCTTCAACTGACGAAGGAAATACCAGAAACGAGACTTTGCAACGATTAGATCCGGAGCAAATATCCTCATTTTATAGAGAGGAGTGGTTTTCTCCTTCTCTGTGGGCAATTTGCGCCCAATAACTTCATATTCTTTCAACTGAAATGAGAAAATAGATGAGAATAGAACTAGCAAGAATCTTCATCAATATTTGGTATGCCTATGACATGTATGCACATGTAGGGGACCATAAAAAAAAGAGTTAAAAATAAATTTTTTGTCATAAATTGCAAACATGATTAATATATGTGAAACTACCGATATTAGTATTGACAACGGAGCTATAAAAAAACATAAATTATTGATATTTATAAATGAAAAGTTCTTAACTAACCTCTCCTTTAGCTTTCATGGCTGCGGTATTTGACGGAAAGGAAGCGGAAACTAAAAAGTTGGGCCCACGTTGCTTTTCACTTGTCAGCTGTCACATGCCAATTTTAATTTTTCGTCTTCTTTTTTCAGAGCGTGTCTTTATCAACGGTGGGATTCCGTGTACCGTAGAATTCTACTTTTCATCGAATTAAATGAGGTGTCATCATAGTTGAATTCATGGGAGAGACAGAGACATAAACTGTCGGCAATCGAATTCTATGGTGCACGAAATCCCACCCGGTTGCCGAACTATTCCGTTTGGAGTAGATCGTAGATCTAAGCCGCTTTCCAATGAACGATTTCAGTAACCATATTCAGTGTTGCCAGGATTGATTTTCTGGTTGAATAGACGAGGAAAGTGTGTCGTCACAAATGTCATACTTGTCAAAAAATAATTCCAAACAAAGAATTTTAGATGACGTTCTCTGTTGATGATTTGCTGCTTTGCTTATTAGTTTGTGTTTGGTGGTTTGGATTTTGTTTTCTCAGGCAGAAGAAGTTGAAAAACCTTAACGAAAACAATATCTGAGTAATAACGAACAGTCGATGCCGACCGATGATGAACCCTTTACTCCCGTATACACCTACTAAATAGGCTTATTATTTATCTGAGTTATTGGACAAGCGGATTTAAATTCGACGGAGGTTTGTTTGGAATCAGTTTTTGACAAGAATGACATTTGTGACGTCATCACTTCCCTCGTCTATCGACTGTCATTTACAGGCCTCTTCTGATATGGTTCAAGGTCGTAATGGATACAATTTTTAATTAGAAATATTCCTGGATGTTCCCACTGAAACATATTTTATATTTCGGTAGATGTTCCCGGATATGCGAATCAAAATACTAATGATGATATTGTCAAAAATAAAATAATCTAGGGAATTTCACGCCAATGCATTTTTCAATATGACAGATAAAATTCTCTAGGATATTTTTATTTGGTTCATTCCATCAATGTTACTTCGATTCATGTATCCGGGAACACTCCAGATTCTTTATAATTAAAAATTGTATCCGTTTCGACCCTAAAACTTATCAGAAAAGGTCTAAACAATGTCAGAGGTTTCAACGAGTAAATCATTTGTGGCAACCATGAATAGGGGTACTGGAATCGTCCATTGACCCAGTGGGTAGCTCCCGAGTAACTCCGAGGAGCTCCTGAAGTGATCTTACAGACCACGTAAGAACGTGTTTCAATAAATAACATGTATTTCTGTCAATTGAACTAATCTAGAAGTGATCACAGAGGTAGAAAGAGGTAACCTCTACTTCGCTTGAATATTTTCTACTCGTTAGGTCTTGTTCATACCCTTGCGAATTTCGCAATTTTTCTGCGAATTAAATGGCTGTCGACATGGTTCTGCATCATCGATTGGTCCGACTTGACTGACAGCTATTTTATTCAATTGATACTTTTCGTTTCGTTTTTACTAATTCGTTATTGGCTTTGCTATAGGCATTGTTTGAATAGAAGTAAGAAACTTAATAGCCAACCTTATGGAATTTAAATGTGATTCAAATGGAGGCGACATGTAGATGGCGTCAGTAATCTTGCGTCCAAGTCATGTAGTACAGAATCGAAATCAGGGTTCCTTGAAGAACTCGGTATTAAAATGACGTCAAATATGCTAGATGACACTCGCGTTTGGGTCCAACACACTGAAATGAAATTATAATATGATGACTGGAATGCTCTTAGTTTCACTGCGCACCCGTATAAAGTGATAACTATAGGAGATGAAGAAAGTATGGGTGCGAGAGAGACATTCATCTGCACGTACGTGTTATTAGTTTCCCAATTTACGTTTTGTAAACACGCCATAGTGCAGTGCAGCGCATCTTTGTATCAGTTTTATATGTTACAATCAACTCAATCTCGATTCCTCCGCCACTGCCAGGAACCACAAAACAAACATGGCGGCCTCCATGAGAAATCAAGTCGCGCAGCCTGACGAGCATTCCAGTCATCATATTATAATTTCATTTCAGTGGTCCAACACCACTGCCAATACCGATTCCACGAAAACGTACTCGTAGTGACTCTGACCTCTGACGGACGAATGCATCGTTACTTCACACTTTTACCGTTAGAGGGCTCTTGAAGTTTGTGTAATTTTTCTTTTAAACTGTCAAAATTACTCAAATGTTCCAGAAACAACCACAAGGAATGTTTTGGGGGAAGTTATTCGATTCAAGGTCAAATTTTGTTTAAATCGAAGCAATGTCAAATCTTAAAATTTCTGAAACAAATAGGGATCTTACGAAATTTCGACTTACCAACTCGAAATTTCGACTTACTAACCTGAAATTTCAACTTAGTAACTCGAAATTTCGACTAACTTGAAATTTCGACTTATTATTGCGAAATTTCAACTTAACTTACGCGAAATTTCGACTTATTCAACTCAAAAAACTAAGTCGAAATTTTGACTTACTAACTCGAAATTTCGACTTAGTAACTCGAAATTTCAACTAACCAAGTCAAAATTTAACTCGAAATTTCAACTTACCAAGTCAAAATTGCGACTTAATAAGTCGAAATTTCGAGTTATAGTATGTCGAAATTTCGACTTTGTTGTTTGAGTTGTGTAAGTCGGAATTTCGCGTTAGTTTAGTCGAAATTTCGCGATAATAAGTTGAAATTTCGAGTTAGTAATTCGAAATTTCGACTTAATTTTTTTTTCGTACTGGCCCTCCAGAGCCATCGTAGTATCTATTTTCACTAAAGGTGCATTTAGTCCAAAGAGACTATATTAACAAGGAGGGTTTAATGAGCTCTAGCCAATCACAATCTTGTAGCATCAACGCGTCATAGTGACGTACTTGGATAGGAGTACAGAGTCGAACTCGAACCAAGCAACAAAACTGTCATGGTGGATTTATGCAGCAGTCATAAGTCATAAGTTTTAAGTCATAAGGAAGAATATTCGTCAATTATTGGTTGGTCCGTTTATTCCAACAAATCATTGACGAATATTCTTCCTGATGAGTTAAAACTTATGACTGCTGCATAAATCCACCATCAACAGAGAGTTATCGGAAGCTTCCGTTTACTGCAATGCAGTAATAAAAGACGACGTTATTTAAATACTGCATGACCTTATTTGTTTTGTAAAATTAGTGTTATCGGTAATCATATGGTTTTCCCTTATTTATTACGTACCTTATTTCTAACCTTTGTTGGTAGTTGAAAACATGTCTATGTTGTACAGCAAATTGGTAATGATGGAGACTATACTGGAAGTAGTTGTTTTTCTGGGTTTTAATTAGAATTGCGCGGAACAACTTCTCTCAATAAAACCACATCATCATTATAAGTAAACCAAAGATATTTAATTATTTCTTTTAGAATCGACATTTTTATTTAATTTATTTTACTTTATATAAAACCTTGCACGGTCTTTTTTATCTCCAATGTATTAATACCTTCAGGTAATTACTGGACAAATTCAACAAAACAAAATGAGGTAATCAGAAATATCAGGTTTCAAATAATATTTAATAACAGAAAATGTACAATCTGCGATGTGTTGTCACGTTTAGACGGAATAATTGAAATAAGGGAAAAATAAGACCAACTCAAAGCAGGCATAAATAAAGTCAGGCACTATCCTTAATAAGGGAAATATAAGGTACGGTACATGAGCGCATGCTCAGATGTCAAAATAAGGGCGACCATAATACTGCTCTTCCTAAAGTGCGAGTCCGATAACTCTCATATACCAAGAGCTAGTCCGTCACTGTCTATAGAGAACGGCGGCCATGACACGTCCAACTACGTCACATTTCGTCACAAATGTTCTTTCATCTCTTTCTATCAGTGTCCCCATTGTCTTATGGCCTATGGGGATTAACCTTAATTCAGCGCCATTCACTACAGAGTGTAAACAAAATTAGTTCTCAGCATTCATCATGCTGCAGTACTAAATGTGAGTGCGATGGACTAGAAAAGTAAAATTGTACTAGCATCCGCAACGCTGCCAAACGACATTGGGGGCCTTCAAATAGGGCGAATAGTGATACGAGTGATTCGACCTTATAACAAGTATTGTAAATGGTATATAACATTGAGAGTTTTTTCATTCTCTCGGATAGATTTCTTTAAAAAAAATTTACATTTCATAACTTCTGCCCTTCTGCTATTCCATACATACCTACTAGTTGGATTATCATTTCACAACATGGCACATAAATTTGATCAGACAGAATATAAATAATCTGGTATGGCTAACGATTCTTTCAACAAGTGTTTCACTGACAATAAATAATGATCTACTGTTTACTATGCTCCACATCATAGGAATCGGGTTTTTATTCAGGCAGTGTCGAGGCATGTGAAATAAATGGAAATACATATTCAATTATATTATAAGACCATAGGAACTGAAAGATATATTTTTGGGTCTTTGACCAGACTGATTTCCATTCGTATAAATCGTGCCAATGCCTTTAAACAATACTCACATTGCAAAAATCCAGTTTATTACCTTTACAATAAAAAAGTTTTCAATCTGGGATAAGTGCCACATTCTGTGGAAAATCTTAGATAAGGTTAATAATAGGTAACAATCAATCATATTGTATGTTCCAGCATTGAGAAATACTGACAATCGAGCAAGCACCAAATTATTTCAGTATTTTGAGAAATATTCAGCCTGCTCATAAATCAGCTGTCATGTAATGGTAAGTGATCATTGAAGGGATAACAATTGTTGATAATACCATGTAAACATGTATAATTTTTATTTTTACTGGTTGTAATGGTTTAAATAATCAAATGAACAAATAGCTCAGAATGCTAGCCAAATAATGCATTTCATTCTTAAAAAATATACACATAGAAACAACAGATTCGACTATTTCATTATCAGATCATAAAATATACCCTAGTGTGGCTTTGGTGTATGCCCATCTACATAAAAATTCCTTGTTGCTTTTGGCAGTTCAACTTCTAACCCTTCTAAATCTTTTGTGAGAACAATTTGGCATCCCAATCTCGAATTTTCTTTCAAAAATGGTGCCATATCCAGTAGATCCTCTTCAGTTTCTGTGGCTGCAGGTAAATCATCCAAATGTTTACTTAGAACATATACGTGACATGTAGTGCATGCTAAGGATGCTTCGCAAGCTCCTTCCATCGGGACTTGATACCTATGCGCTAAGTATAGTAGGTTGTCACCCACTTTTCCTCTAATGGGAATACTTTGACCATCTTTGGAGATAACACTTATATTTACCCTGAAAAATAGCAAATATGTTTTTTCCAGTTATAGCAATTCAAACATGATGCTATGAAGTGGGATAGGATTCATGAAAATGATTGATTATGCTACAGAAACGTTAATAAAATAATTTCTTACACCTCTTCCTCTGATTGTGGATCTTGCCATTCATATTCTCCATGGAGCCTTGCTGCAAACATTAAATCAATGAAACTGAAAAACAAGTTTTTGACAAGCGTACTCACACAAAGAAGTGTGAATAAATGTCTTCCTCATCGATATATTATAGAGTTTGTCTTTCGGCGAAGATGTCCTCATTAGATGTGCCAAGTATCTCACACCATTCAGCATTGTTTCCAATTGATTGTATCATGTAATTCGAAATTCGAGCATTGTTTTGAACTTCCGGGCCTTCCTTTTTCTTTCTCCTTGGTAGTTAGGTTAGGTTTTGGTATATCTAGGTTAGAAAAAATATATATTCTTCTTGTCTAACAATGAAATGGTGTTGCTTAATCAGAGAGGTTTCACCAGCTGTCTTCTTTTTACATAACATTTCCATTGTAGGGTTCGTGCGTACCCTTGCAATCATTCGCAATTGTATTGCGATTTGACTCATACGGCAAAAAAAATCCAGTGAATGATGGATCATCATGTCATTTTTTGCTAAAGACTGAAAAATGGTATGTTATGATTCATTTACCCACTGCGTATGAGTCGAATCGCAAAAAAAATACGAATATTCGTAAGAGTATGAACGAACCTTTAGTGATCAAAACTTCGTCTGTACGAATACAAGTTGTCTTGCTCGAAGCAAAACTGTGTCCGTTGGTTACTATGAATATTATTGATGCGAGACACTTCAAAACTACCGAACAAATACAAATGACAATAACTTCATTTGTCTCAGGCGTATAGAGAACAAAAGGTCTGACGAGAGGGTTTAGTGCACAACTGACAGCTCTGGAGGTGAAGTAACTTCACTTTCCCATTGTTACTCCATTTCATAACAACACGATACGAATACATTATCATTTACAAATGAAACAACAACACAAGTAACGAAGTAACAAGCAACGACTGAATTTCTGCTGAAATCAGTAAAAAAATAACGCTGCAACGTAAACAGAGCAAAACAGTTTTCGAGGTTCTAAAGGTTCTCGATTGGGGTGTTGTAAACAAAAGCACCCTGGGTGTCACGCACACTTCTCTTTTATGCAAACTCATTATAATGACTTTTTTCGTCGACCTCTGCAAAAATGACATTTTACGTACTAATTTCCGGACGAAAAATCGACTATTTTTGAAGGCAAGTACTTTTCGTCCGCAAACACTTTTCGTCCGCAAACTCTTTTCGTCCGCTGTGGTCACTATGATACGGCCACAGAATATTTGAACTACAAATATTCTGTGATACGGCACGGTACGAGAGCGGCGATTGAGTCATTTTCGTAAATCCACGTTTTAATTAATACATAGGCGCCTGTGACAATAACTGTCATTTGCTGTTGTCAAATTAATTATTTACGAAATCCGCTAGATTTTACGTGTGAATTTAGACCGTGGTATGAATATTAGTGTTCATAATAATCAAGAATTGATCGAGTCTGCAGTTCGAAGAGTTGGACGTACCTGAGGCCAGCAAACATGCGAGTACTTACTTTCATAAAGGTATGTAGAGGTCGACGAAAAAATGTAATATGCACCTCGGCGAAAAACTGTCTACTGTCTCGCCTACTTGCTATCTTCGGCTGCGCCTCGGCTATCAATTTGCAGGCTCGACTATAATAGACAGTTTTTCGTCCTTGGTGCATAAATAACTATTTTCTCATTATAATGACTATTTTCTCATTATAATGACTTTTTCTCATTATAATGAGTTTTTCTCATTATATTGAGTTTTATCTCATTATAATGACATTTACGTAAATTATTTGCCTTTATATTTTCTAGGTGACGTTAAGTTGTTGGGTTTTTAGATATATAATTTTTTGGGGTTTAAATTATGATTATCAACAAGTTTACTTATTTATTTATTTAGTATACACATTTTGAGTAGATGCCCATATACATTCAAGATCGATATGAAACACGAAACAAAAATGGGTGGGGGAGGACAATTTATAAGACAGGTATTGTATTATAAAAGTCATTATAATGAAAACAAAGTCATTATATAATGAGAATAAAGTAATTATAATGAGTTTTCAAAAAAATAAAGTGTGCGTGACACCAGGGTGCTTTCGTAGTTGTAAGTTTTTCACAATGTTTCTTTGTATTTATGTGAAGACAATGTTACCATGCAGCGGGCAGGAGGATTCCCATTCCTAGAAACATGACGAAATTATATTAATCAATCAATCACTTTATTATCCTTTCGACATATATACATGTATAGGAATTGCCAAAATAATTTACATAGAAACTAATTTACAAAACAGGTAGGTAAAATACAGTACAATTTTAAAATGAGAATTCATATCACAAAACTCACAGAGATGATAAAAAGATGTCATTTCCTTTGGATATATATATATATATATATATATATATATATATATATATATATATATATATATATATAGAGGAAGGGTAGTCGTTGCTGACTAGTTAGGAATGGAACTAGTAAATAGTGGGGCTTTGCAGCAAAATCAAAGAGTACTCTTTAAAGTTTGTCCAAGCTTTCGGAAATTTAATAAGTTATTTCCATCATCAGGGATAATCTTTGTTGAGATTGTTCGACGCGATGTTATTCAACCATAAGTGGCACATTGTGCACGATGAAAATTGATATAAAACAAGTGAAATTGTAAAGATGTCATAAAATATTTAGATAAAAATACCTTAATTTTATCTAAATATTTTATGACATCTTTACAATTTCACTTGTTTTATATCAATTTTCATCGTGCACAATGTGCCACTTATGGTTGAATAACATCGCGTCGAACAATCTCAACAAAGATTATCCCTGATGATGGAAATAAGTTATTAAATTGCCGAAAGCTTGGACAAACTTTAAAGAGTACTCTTTGATTTTGCTGCAAAGCCCCACTATTTACTAGTTCCATATCTATATATATATATATATATATATATATATATATATATATATATATATATATATATATATATATATATATATATATATATATATATATATTGAAAGATGGTGAAAAAAACGTCGGAACAAAAGGTCCTTCCGTCTGCTTTCAGATGTAGTGGAGAGTACAGTGTCATTACACTACATTTTGAATTGTTGTGTAGTTCTGTGCAGTTACAAAATTGATAGTAAATTACACCTAGTGTAGGAAAGTGCTGGACTGCTCCGCAAACGAAAGAATCTACGACATCAAGAAATGAAAATCACAGAACAAAAAAGATAGATCACAGAACAACGGTCGAATAAGGGTTGGCGTTATGTATTGACAGTCTTGGGGGATTTCCGTTTTAGTCTGTATGGAAATTAGAACTAGAAATCGTTATCGGATAACATTCAAGCAAAACGTAAAAAGTTTTGTTGTAAACTCCAAGTCATATCAAAAATTAGTTTTATCATTAAACATTTATTTTGCTACTTCAGAATTGTTTTTCATTTGATTTTTCAGTATTTTTATTTTTCAGAAGGATAATGAAATTTAATTTCTAGATCGAAAGAAAACATCCCTAATCGAGTTACATGATTGGCTGATTTTAAATTAATCCACCCCGAAGCATTCCTCAACCTTGGTTTGTAGAATCTATGACATTTTCAACTGACATTTAGTACAGAGGCAATGTTAAAATCCCCACACTGTTGCCATTGTTGCCAACACTGGGTATTTGATTTTACTTATTTACTTAGCAAAGTATTATAATTTTCAATATTAAGAAGCAATACCTCAAATATGGTCATTTTTAGTACATTAAGATCTATTTTGCGACTGCCAACAACGGCAATAAAAAAAGAAGGTATCTAATGATTTATTTAAATTTCCATATTATGTAACAAGAAGTGAGGTTATAATTGTTAAAAATATTTGAATTTCAGTGTCCAAAAGATGTTTGTCCGAACACAAGACATTTCCTATGGTACCTTCAAGATGGCAATGGACCAAATTCAAAGACAGTTTTCATTTTTATGTCATGCTAGGAGTCATTCCCTGTGGTTTGGGTGTATTGGGCGCAAATGTCTTCATAGGACCATCAACACTTTGTGAGATACCCGAAGATTACACACCTAAATACTGGGAATATTATAGAGTATGATGAGCAATATATGAAACCTCAAATTATTTATAAACACAATTCTTTGCAGAGTCCGGTGACTAGATTCCTAGCGAAATATTTTTTCAATGATCCTCAGCAAGACTATGAAAAATATTTGAGTTTTATATTCATGGAAGAAGAAAGAAGACTCCTCAGGTAAGAAAATGTTCAGTGAATTGTATGGTGTCTGTTTATTGTTATATCAACAAAGGGGTTTCAGATATTAGAGCCAAAAGTTATTTTTGATTTTTAGGAAACTAGAAAGAGATATCAAGCAGAAAATGTCTGAGCGAAATGACTATCAAGCATACTACTATAGACCAGTTGCAGCAAATTATCACAGAGTAACCAGAGAAGCTGCAGATTATTTGGAAACAATCCGTGGGGAGTAATTTAGAATTGTATGAATATTAGTACAACGGAAATTATATGAAAAGCGAAATACTGTATTTCTGTCAGTAATACAAAGTAGTGATATCTGAATTGATGAAAGTTTTGAAATTTATTTTGGAGTTTCTTTTTAGTTTATACTTTGAAAACATTTTGAACAAAATATTTTTTGAGCTTATTAACTACTTCACATATTCATTACATTTGTGGCACTATAAATGTTGTAAAAAACGCAAGACAAGGGTTACGTAAAATATGAATCAAATGATACAAGATGTAAATAACAATAATACAGCTTAAATAATAGGATAATAAAAAACTAATTTTTGCCTTTCATACACACAATAGTACAAACTTTCTTCCTCATGAAAGTAGATTCATTTAAGTTCCACTGAATAGAAATTACTTTTCAGTAGATATGAATTTATGATTCCATTTGTATTGAAATAATTATTATTTTGTTTTCAACTTTAGCCAAAGGATACTACACACTTCAATAGGGAAAGTGCCCCCCTGTAGAATTACCTGAAATTCCAATGGTCATAACTTTCTATAGGCTAGTTTTGATGCTAGAGGCCGCTGAAAACTCTAATTTTTTCTCCTTTGTTAAACAACTCAAAACGTTATCCTGAATAATTTTCACTATTCTCAGTAATCATGAGATACTATTAAAAGTATTGTTCATTGGTGTCATTACAGGTGGTCAATTATACTGCATGTTCCAGCTAGTTAGGTCAAATTAATACTTCAAGTTCATTATGCGTCTCAAGGAAGAGGATGTCTATGACGGGGGGTGATGCCTGGTATTCTTCTTATGGCGTATTTTTTAGAGTTTGCAGGTTTTCTGTTGTCCTGAAGAATAAAAAAAAATTGTTTAAAATTGTTTTTTCCGTTCATCAGTTGTCGTTCCCTTACAAACGGCAGCCCTCAGAAGTCGAAACTTGTGCGAGCCAAGGATTAACGAGGTCTTACCTTTTTACGTCCGATTCCTAGCACTTTCTCGGGCCATCAGAAAAATTTCTGCAGTGGCCATGGTTTGAACCATCGCCGACTGGCAGCCAAAGTGATTGAAACAATGTCACTATAACCAGTCGGCTACTAGATCCTGTTGAACAAGAATTTATTGCCACACATACAGGGCGATACGAAAAAAATTGTGTTGAAAGGTGGAGTGAATTATTTTAAAATGAAATATTAATAATGATAATATGTAGTAGTTTATTTAAAATAGGTATGCCTAATATACAAACATCTCGATTGAATATAAAAAATGTACATCACACATATATAAAAATATCTCAGGCAATTGATAGTTATACATGATAAGAGTAATACAAGATAAGACAGTAATACAAGATTAGATAATAATACAAGATAAGACAGAAATACAAGATAAGATAGAAATACAAGATATGGCAGTAATAGACTCAGAATCCTATAACAATAATATTGAACAAAGATAAGAATGATTTTACCACAAAGATGTTGTAAACACTCCAATTTAATACGTCAATAAGTCCAACAATCATAGAGTTTTAATATGCTTTGATAATGATGACTTGAAAGAAGATAAAGATACTGATGATTTTATGTTCATAGGCAGTTTATTGACTTCATTTAACCCTTTGAAAAATATCGATCTCATGCTCATACTAGAATTAGTTCTGTGAATATGAAAGTCAGTCCTCATTTTATTGACCTTAAAAATGTCTACAAAAAGTTCATATGACATTTTTTCATATCTTGAAAAATAAACAGAATATTGATTATTTTTATAAAAAAACACCAAAAACTCAAAGATAGTGACAGATTTTGACGTTTCACAATAAACCTTTTTTGATCATTTCATAAAAGTCTACAGAAAGTATGGACAAGTTTTTTCCGTAAAATCAATAGTTTGGGAAATATTTCACAAAAACGAAAAATTTGGAACTTAGAAAAAATTTCACATTTTTTTCTAAAATCACCAATAACTCGAAAACTAAACGAAATATCGAAAAAATGTCTCCAACATTTTTATTGAATTAAATATGTCTACGGAAAGTTTACATATTTTTGCAAATTTTGGAAATTAAACCAAATATTTCATTTTCTAAAAAAAAAAAAACTCCAAGATAACGACAGATTTTAAAGTCTACAAAAAAAATTAACGTACTTTTTCTGTAAAATCGATAGTCTGGGATATATCTTACAAAAACAAAAAAAAAATTGACTTGCATTCTTGTGGGAAATTAATCAAGACAGTTATTTTTGTGGGAAATTATTCAAGACACTCATGTATTGAGAACGCGTATTTTTGTGGGAAATTATTTAAGACAGTCATGTTATGAAAACGCGTTTTTTTTGTGGGAAATTATTCAAGACAGTCATGTGTTGAAAACGCGTATTTTTGTGGGAAATTATTCAAGACAGTCATGTTTTGAAAACGCGTTTTTTTTGTGTGAAATTATTCAAGACAGTCATGTATTGAAAACGCGTATTTTTGTTGGAAATTATTTAAGACAGTCATGTTTTGAAAACACGTTTTTTTTGTGGGAAATTATTCAAGACAGTCATGTATTGAAAACGCGTATTTTTGTGGGAAATTATTTAAGACAGTCATGTTTTGAAAACGCGTTTTTTTTGTGGGAAATTATTCAAGACAGTCATGTTTTGAAAATGCGTTTTTTTTTGTGGGAAATTATTCAAGACAGTCATGTATTGAAAACACGTATTTTTGTGGGAAATTATTCAATACAGTCATGTTTTGAAAACGCGTTCTTTTTTGTGGGAAATTATTCAAGACAGTCATGTATTGAAAACGCGTATTTTTGTGGGAAATTATTTAAGACAGTCATGTGTTGAAAACGCGTATTTTTGTGGGAAATTATTCAAGACAGTCATGTTTTGAAAACGCGTTTTTTTTGTGTGAAATTATTCAAGACAGTCATGTATTGAAAACGCGTATTTTTGTTGGAAATTATTTAAGACAGTCATGTTTTGAAAACACGTTTTTTTTGTGGGAAATTATTCAAGACAGTCATGTATTGAAAACGCATATTTTTGTGGGAAATTATTTAAGACAGTCATGTTTTGAAAACGCTTTTTTTGTGGGAAATTATTCAAGACAGTCATGTATTGAAAACGCGTATTTTTGTGGGAAATTATTTAAGACAGTCATGTTTTGAAAACCCCCTTTTTTTGTGGAAAGTTATTCAAGACAGTAATGTATTGAAAACGCGTATTTTTGTGGGAAATTATTTAAGACAGTCATGTATTGAAAACGCGTTTTTTTTTGTGGGAAATTATTCAAGACAGTAATGTATTGAAAACGCGTATTTTTGTGGGAAATTATTTAAGACAGTCATGTTTTGAAAACGCGTCTTTTTTGTGGGAAATTAGTCAAGACAGTCATGTATTGAAAACGCGTATTTTTGTTGGAAATTATTTAAGACAGTCATGTTTTGAAAACACGTTTTTTTTGTGGGAAATTATTCAAGACAGTCATGTATTGAAAACGCGTATTTTTGTGGGAAATTATTTAAGACAGTCATGTTTTGAAAACGCGTTTTTTTTGTGGGAAATTATTCAAGACAGTCATGTTTTGAAAATGCGTTTTTTTTGTGGGAAATTATTCAAGACAGTCATGTATTGAAAACACGTATTTTTGTGGGAAATTATTCAATACAGTCATGTTTTGAAAACGCGTTCTTTTTTGTGGGAAATTATTCAAGACAGTCATGTATTGAAAACGCGTATTTTTGTGGGAAATTATTTAAGACAGTCATGTGTTGAAAACGCGTATTTTTGTGGGAAATTATTCAAGACAGTCATGTTTTGAAAACGCGTTTTTTTTGTGTGAAATTATTCAAGACAGTCATGTATTGAAAACGCGTATTTTTGTTGGAAATTATTTAAGACAGTCATATTTTGAAAACACGTTTTTTTTGTGGGAAATTATTCAAGACAGTCATGTATTGAAAACGCATATTTTTGTGGGAAATTATTTAAGACAGTCATGTTTTGAAAACGCTTTTTTTTGTGGGAAATTATTCAAGACAGTCATGTATTGAAAACGCGTATTTTTGTGGGAAATTATTTAAGACAGTCATGTTTTGAAAACCCCCTTTTTTTGTGGGAAGTTATTCAAGACAGTAATGTATTGAAAACGCGTATTTTTGTGGGAAATTATTTAAGACAGTCATGTATTGAAAACGCGTTTTTTTTTGTGGGAAATTATTCAAGACAGTAATGTATTGAAAACGCGTATTTTTGTGGGAAATTATTTAAGACAGTCATGTTTTGAAAACGCGTCTTTTTTTGTGGGAAATTAGTCAAGACAGTCATGTATTGAAAACGCGTATTTTTATGGGAAATTAGTCAAGAGAGTCATGTATTGAAAACGCGTATTTTTATGGGAAATTACTCAAGACAGTCATGTATTGAAAACGCGTATTTTTATGGGAAATTAGTCAAGACAGACATGTATTGAAAACGTGTATTTTTATGGGAAATTAGTCAAGACAGTCATGTATTGAAAACGCGTATTTTTATGGGAAATTAGTTAGTCAAGACAGCCATGTATTGAAAACGCGTATTTTTATGGGAAATTAGTCAAGACAGTCATGTATTGAAAACGCGTATTTTTATGGGAAATTAGTCAAGACAGTCATGTATTGAAAACGCGTATTTTTATGGGAAATTAGTCAAGACAGTCATGTAATGAAAACGCGTATTTTTATGGGAAAATAGTCAAGACAGTCATGTATTGAAAACGCGTATTTTTATGGGAAATTAGTCAAGACAGACATGTATTGAAAACGTGTATTTTTATGGGAAATTAGTCAAGACAGTCATGTATTGAAAACGCGTATTTTTATGGGAAATTAGTCAAGACAGCCATGTATTGAAAACGCGTATTTTTATGGGAAATTAGTCAAGACAGTCATGTATTGAAAACGCGTATTTTTATGGGAAATTAGTCAAGACAGTCATGTATTGAAAACGCGTATTTTTATGGGAAATTAGTCAAGACAGTCATGTATTGAAATCGCGTATTTTTATGGGAAATTAGTCAAGACAGACATGTATTGAAAACGCGTATTTTTATGGGAAATAAGTCAAGACAGTCATGTATTGAAAACGCGTATTTTTGTGGAAAATCAGTCAAGACAGTCATGTCTTGAAAAATATACTTGGATTTTTTCTCAGGTTTCGCATTAGTCGTTGTATTCAAATTATTGGTGTCCAATTATAGTTTCAAATTACAGTAGTTGTATTCATATTATTGGTATCCAATTATATTTGTGAACGCAATAAAGTCGTTGTATTCATATTATTGGTGTCCAATTATAGTTTTTAAGTCATTAAGGT
The DNA here is from genome assembly GCA_944452925.2 of Chrysolina oricalcia. Taxonomy (NCBI): domain Eukaryota; kingdom Metazoa; phylum Arthropoda; class Insecta; order Coleoptera; family Chrysomelidae; genus Chrysolina; species Chrysolina oricalcia. The sequence goes on along the minus strand of OX101823.2, from coordinate 50,704,604 downwards.
CGTTGTATTCATATAATTGGTGTCCAATTATAGTTTTAAAGGCATTAGGGTAGTTGTACTCATATTATTGGTATCCAATTATAGTTTTAAAGGCATTAAGGTCGTTGTATTCATATTATTGTTATCCAATTATACTTCTAGACCATTCAACTTTACGAGCTTTCCGCAAAGTATTCGCGCGAAGCGCGAAACCGAGCGCCTAGCGCGAGAGTCAATTAGTTGTGAAACTTCCGAGCTCCTCAACTTCCGAGCTCTTCAACTTCCGAGCTCCTCAACTTCCGAGCTCCTCAACTTCCGAGCAGTTAGCTTGTTTCTATTGTAGCTTGGTCTAAGCTGTGATTTGCACAATACACCAATGTATCATCGGCAAATGAGCTAATAGAGCAGTTCCCTGCAATTTGATGAATATCATTTATATAAAGAATGAACAGAAGGGGGCCCAAAACGCTTCCTTGAGGTACTCCAATGCTATTACTCAATTTGTTGGAATAACTTGAGCCAATTTTTGTTTTTTGACTTCGGTTGTTCAGATAGTTCTCCATCCAATCATAAACAGTGCCAGCAACTCCATGATACCTCAGTTTGCGTAATAAAATGTCTCTATCAATTGTTTCAAATGCACGTTTCAGATCTAGAAAAACTGCAATGACATATTTATTTTCATCTATTTGATTTTTCCAATTTGATAAAGTATATTGGAGAGCTGTTTCGCATGAATAACTCTTCCTGAATCCTGATTGGTGATCACTAAGGATAATATTGCTATTCAAATAGTTTATCAACTGTGCATGAGCAGCCAATTCAATTACTTTCTCAAGAGTTGGTGATGTATTTATAGGTCTGAAATTATTTGCGTCTATTGTATTTGGAATTTTCGGAATTGGTATAATGGTGCTAATTTTGAAACTATCTGGAAATATTCCATATTCAAGAGAAAAATTTATAAAATGTAATATAACATGTTCAAGGCTTTCGAATGTTTCTTTCAAGAATCTTGCAATAAGAATTTCAGATTTATTCTTATTGTTATCCAAAGAGAATATAATTTCACGCAGTTCGCTATAAGTTAGTTTTTGAAAACAATTTAATGTGCTATTTATTTGTATGAGGTTTTCTTGTGACCATTGCTTCTCTTCTATCATACTATCAGCAATATCTTGGATACTATCTATAAAAAAAATATTAAAGTTGTTAGCTATATCTATTTCATTTCTGCATATTCTAGTTTCACCATTTTCAAAAAATTCAATTTTGTTGAAATTATAAGGGGCATTAGGTTTGACAATAGATTTAAGAGTTTTCCACATTTGCTTTGAATTTCCTTTGTTCAAATCAATTTTCTATTCATAGTATTCTGATTTTTTAGCTTTGAGCATATTAACATACTGATTTCGACTTGTCTTATATACTTGACATTTTTCTTCTTTTTGAATAGTATTACATTTTTTTAAATTTTTATATGCAAAATCTCTGTCTTTAGCTTTCTTCCTCAGATCATTATCATAATATGGTACATCATTTGATTTTAATGTTCTAGTAAAACTTGGAGCAACACGATTTACAATGTCATACACTTTTTTAAAAATTTCTTCTGAGATAATATTAACATTTACACAATCTAATGACAAGACAAGAGTTCCATATTGATTGATAACATATTTTCTTTGCACAAATTTCTACACTCTTGAATTCTCCCAGGAACATTCGGCTTTGTATTAAATATACTAATGGAAATGATAGAATGATCAGAAATTTTTGGACAATCATTCACTTTGACAGTAACTTTATCACAATCTGTTATAACATAATCAATTAGAGTTTTACTGAAATTAGTAATTCGAGTATAATCTCCAACCCTTTGATCCACCCCATACATGTTTAGCAAGTGCTGAAATTTTTTCGTGTAGAAATTATTACTATTTTTAAAGTCAATATTTATATCACCTACCAAAACAGTTTTTCTATTCTGAAAATGAGTTTCTAGTATCTCTTCCATTTTATCAATGAACACTGAATTACTTGCATTTGGTGAATGGTAAACACCTCCAATGGTCCATTTTTGGCTATCAATTGAAATTTCTATGAACTTGAACTTCTAATGTTATACTTTTCTTCACTTTATATTCAATGCCCTGTTTAATATAAAGTAAGGCTCCTCCTGTATATCTACTGCTGCTATCACATCTTACTAAATTATACTGCATTAAACTAAGTTCAGAGTCTAAAATATCCTGAGTGGTTCTAGATTCACATAAAACTATGATTGTTGGGCGGTAGCAGATTATTTGGGTTAAAATTTCGTGTTTGTTTGCAAGAAAACTCTGAATGTTTACATAAATGATGTCTTGATTGAAATTTATAAAAGAAGATTTCTGAATATTAGGCATCACTGGTTTTTTTCTTCTTTTTGGACAATGGTTGGTACTCCATTTATATATCTTATCGTTTTATCCATGTCACCTTCTTCGATAAGTTTACTCAGTCTACTTTTCACCTTCTGGTAGTATTCACGTTGATTTTTGGTTTGATCTCCAAAAATGATTACTCTGTTTGCATTTATTTTATTTTTATTTCTCAGTACTTGCTTAGCTATTTCTAAGTCGGAAAATATTATTTTCAGAGGTCGATTTTTTTCAGTAGTGAATTTTCCAATCCGATATACTTGCATATTTCCATCACTGATATCACATTCCTTTAAAATGTTATTGACTTTACAATGATACACTTAGAAAAAAAAATTTGTAATGCCATTTTATAGACAGATTTGTAATTTTTATTATACTTTCTCATGCCTTGAAATTATACAGTATGGTCGAAAAATATTTTTCATACGGAACTTTTCGAATATAAGCTTTCTTTTAAAAGGAACACTTCATATATTTTTCTACTATGTGACGTAGAATATGGTGTGAAATAGGACTCATAAACATTTTTTTATTGTTTATCCCAAAGGCGATTTGTAACCAATTTAGAATTATTGAACTCTAATAATTGTAAGTAGCTGGAACACACTGTATAAATGACCAAATATAACAAAACACTTTTAATAGCATCTCATATTAATGACTGTCTACATTTTGATCAATCAGAATAGTGATAATTATCCAGGATTACGTTTTGTGTTGTTTAATAATGAAGAACAAATGAGATTTTTCAGGGGTCTCTAGCACTAAAACTACCAAAACTAGCCTGTAGAAAAAGATGTGCCTATTGAACTTTTGGTTTGGAGTGACTTGGACTATAACATATCGAAAATTCAGCCAATTCGACAGGGGGGCAATTTCTCTATTAAAGTGCGCGGTATTCTTTCTTCTATTAATCATTCAGTTCGATGAGAAATGAAAGCGGGCCTAGAACAGAACTTTGAGGTAAACCTGTTTTTGTTAAGTTGAAAGCCTCTAATCCTGCCGATTTACTCTCTATTTTGGCTAAAGCTTTAGGAATAAAAAAAACAATTTAAAATTTATTATACAATTAAATCAAGCAAACAAAAATAGTTCATGTGGTTTGAAATGAAGGCTACATTGAAAAGTTTCTGTTTTTCTTCAATTTTATATGCGTGAAAATCAGAACTATCTTGTTGAAAAGGGAAACATTCTTAATTGAAAAAACATGAATCTTGAAAAATTTCAAATCCTTTTTATTGAATTGATGAATGGAAAAATTTTAAATCTTAAAATTCTGATTCAGCATTCACCATCTTGCAAGATGCGCCCATTTAACCCTTTCAGTCCCAACTTTTTTTGTTCTTTCAAAAACATTTTTGCATTTAGTTAACTTTAGGGGGTTACTAGGTACAACAAAAAACGATTTTTCAATTTTTAAGTTTGACAGTTAACGATTGACAAGATATCCATCATAGCGGACATTGGGGCTATATTGAATATTAACATTGTTTAAATAGAACATAGTCAATGCCTGTGGAAAAGGTATTGGACACAAACGCGAGTGTCATCTAGCGTGATTAGTTACAAACATGAATATTTGACGTCATTTTAATGCAGGTTTCTTCAAAAAACCCTGATTTTAATGTTTTTCCATTGTTTTAATCAAGTTACGACATGACTTGGAGGCCAGAGCACTGAAGTTACGACATGACTTGGATGCGAGCTCACTATCGCCATCTACATGTCGCATCCATTTTGATCCAATTATAATCCCATAAGGTTGACTAACTATCTTACTTCTATATAAACAATGATATTAAGGTTAAAAAAATATATAGTATTCTATTTTGTTTTTATTCCAAAGTTACAAACTTACAAAGTTACAAAGAGTGGAATAAATCGAAATTGTTTTAAAAATTATTCTGAGTGGAATTTTTTAAAACAATTTCGATTCTTCACAAAGCAAAGGTGTACCTTACACTTAGTGCAAAAAACATGCGTTTTGCCTTCACATGATAATTGATTGCACCTTGTTGTTTCCTTTTCGTCGTCATACTCGGGAAAATGATCCACCATATCTTGCTGAATTGCTCTTATTGGTCTTACTTCTATCATTTTCCGATTTTGCGTCAGAGGTGAATTATCACAGGATACTTTATTAGGGGGTTTCCCACCGAAATTAAAAATTCACCAATGTTTAATTTAAACTCCAATAAATCCATTAAGTCTTTTGGAGGAGTGTTTACATTATTTTTTCGGTATTCCAACCAACTGTTGGCACAAGCTACATCAAAAGCATGGAAAATAACCCGCAATGTCCACTTTCTGGATTTAATGAAAACCCGATAATACGATAAAAGCTGGTCCAGAAGGTCAACACCTCCCATTGATTTATTGTAAAATTTTATTGACTCTGGTCTCTTTATGTTTATAAACTTTTTTTCCTTTTTTTCCCATCTTTCCACGATATCTTCTCTGCCTTTGCCAACAAAGTTTGAACCAACCGTCACAGGTTTGTTGTCTTGCCATTTACATAAAACGACTGTTCCCTCATTGTTGACTACTTCTTCACTGTAGCCTCGATCAAGTTTTCTAAAATCTTTATCTGATGTGAAAGGTGGTTTCTGGAACCTATCTATTCTAATAGTTCCTACGGAATATATACTTTTTTTATATAGCTCTTCAAATAGTAGGTAACTGAAAAAATATTGTCGAAATAAACAAAACTATTTGCAGATACATCTTTTGTAAGATGAAGTACTACTGATGGTCCCAATCCAAATTTTGTCAATGTGTCTTGTGGTAATTCGGTTGTTGAACCTTGGTATACAAAGAAATCGTAAGCAATACCGCTGGCTCCACAAAGAACAAAAATTTTGATTCCCCATAGACAAGGCTTGTTTTTCACATACTGTTTTATTTCCAAACGCCCAGTAAATGGTACTATCTGTTCATCTACACATAGATTTGTTTCTTTTGGCAATTGAAGACATCGATTTCTCAGACTATCTAGGATTGGTCGAACTTTGAAAAGTTTGTCTATGCAACCTTTTGGCTTTTCAAGATTATTTACAATATGTAAATTTTTTCTCAATTGAAAAAACCTATTACGACTCATCGTGTTGCGAAAAATATGTATTTGGAATTTTTTGTTCCAGTACATTCTTATTCGTGGCAGCGATAAGCAACCCATTAGCAAATGTAGTCCAACTAGTCTTTTTATTTCTACTTGATTAGTTGACTTCATCTGAATACCATTCTGTAAGCTGTAGATATTTGTCATTTCAGACATATTTTCAAAAATACTCTCCGGAAAATATTTCAAAAAATAATCTATAGGATTTTTGTCTTCGCCTAAATCGGATGTATTTTGGTTTGCAGTAAAACCTGCGGCTCTGACACATTTTTTTCTTGATATAAATTTTCTTTTTGACCAGCGTATATTTACTTTTATTTTTTGTACTTTTCTATTCGCTGATTTTGTTTTTTGAGGTTTTTTTGTCCTATCAGAAATATTTTCATCCTAAAATATAAATATTATCTTATAGTATTATTTATTCTATTGGTCTCAAAGTTTTAGCTCACCTCAGGAAACTCTACCAACTCAACTATTTCTCTATCAACTCCCGTACTTTCAATTATTCTGGTTTCCTCAACTGTCTCAATTTCCTCCTCATCATTGCTTCCCCAATCCGATCCATTTTCCAAAGAACTGAGGATACTATCCGTTTGCTTTTCGATCTCTTCGTCATCAAATGCAAGCGATCGTAACAATTCCTGGTCATTGGGATCATCTAAGATAAAACCTAAAAAATACATAAATTTAGGCCCAATGTCCATTTCAGTGGACCTACTTTTCAAACAAATGATTTCTCAGTACGTAACAGAGTTAGGCAATTGTTTCAAATTCACAATAAATTTTAATGGTTTTTCTAATATGCCCTACGCCTTTTAGCTATCTGTTGCAAAATTTAATATCAAATAATTAAACTTTTACTTACAATGTTTTTTGCTCCCTGACGCCGCCATTGCACCTAACACAACAACTGATGATTGAACTCAACGGTTACCAAATTTAGACTGTTTTGTTGTCACGTATTCATTTACGAACATAGACAGAACCTACCAAACAGATGGGTAACGCAACCAGCAATACAAAACACTATTACGGGTTGCCGAAATCTAGGTCCATTGCAATGGACATAGGGACTGAAAGGGTTAAGGCAAATCGTCGTATTCAAATTTTGTAAACGGCATCTGGAATTATATATCAATATCTATAATATTTGTATTTTGGATTTTAACCTGAGAGGTAGGAAATGTGTTGAAAATGTTGAAAGTTGATCAAAACGCTTCAAAGTGCGTCCGAAGTCGCACTGAAGTTAACTCGTGTTGAGTTCGGGCGACTTCGGGTGCACTTGGAAGCATTTAGATTAACTTCCAGTGACATTTTCAACGCATTTTCCACTTCTCGGGTGAAAATCCAAATTATACAATTTGTAGACATTGATATTTACTTCGAAATGCCGCTTACAGAATCTGAATAAGATGATTTCCCTTAAATCAGCGCTTTTAGAAAGATTTGCTCTTAAATTGTTTATAACGCGCTTGTGCAAAACTACATATCGGACAGAAACCATCTTGCGCACAGTTGAACAAAATGTTATATCAGTTTCCGCAATATGGTCCAGCTTGAGATTTATGAAAATTAGTCTCTTTGCACCGATCTGGTCGAATAAAAAACCAATATGTAGGTTTTATAGTTCTCTACAAAAGTTATATCAACTGTAAAACGATTCCTCCAATACCTTTTGAGATAGTCGCAAAAAAAAACAGAAAAGTTGTAATTTTTAAAATTATTTCTTGTTTAAAAAATTCCACAAAGCGATTTTTCTGGGACCGAGGTTTTCGTTTACGAACTATCTTATGAAAAGTAGTATAGGCCGTTTGCGTCTTTTATTTTGTGCGAAAGAGCCTCTTATTTTTATCTACAGCTTGGCCTAAACAGTTGAATATTATTGATATAAAATATTTCGGCAACTGTTATACTGATTTTAATTAAATCTAGAGAGTACTTTATTATTTATTCATCTAGTTGGTGAATATATTGGAATAAAACAAATAATGGTTCAAACAGGACAATAAAATAAAATAAAACGTTATAAGAGGATATTCTTTGTTAATTTGCCCATAACCCAAAAAAATCATTTATCTGATCTGTGGCAGTCACCTTTGCGTTTATATCAGTATGTTTTATTCAAATAAATTTGAATCCCAACAAATTCGGAACTAAGAAGTTCACAATTTTTCAAACCCCGTTTCAGTTTCACTATTTCAACAAAAATTAAAAACAAACTCCTACTCAAATTCTATTCGGGGGTTCGATCAACCCGCGGTTGATCTCGCGCTGACCCTGTCTCCTCATTTCCAACTCTCCTCTCTTCAAGTGGAAATTCTCGCTCATCAGCGTTTTTCTTTGAGATCCAGAATCGGCCATCAAGCATCACCCAGCTACTATACAATTATATTCATCTGACTGCATCGGAAATCTCCTCCATTGCCCTCAGATACACTCCTCGGACTCATCACTTCAAAAGTGTCTATTCTACAAAGTTCTACAAATTTAGTTGTCTGTTTATTCATATACTCTGGGTTAGTCCCGTTTGTATTCCCATTTGTGAATAAATGAATACTAAACGCAAAGTATCCTAAATGAATGTCTTTTTGTATTAAGTGTGTGAGAAAGTTTCCTTATTTGAACCACTTTGCTTGACAATCCCCACCATTGGGTTATAGTTTGGTGTCAACTTGTTGGTTTTCTCCATGTTCCTCAAGTACACTTTATCGCCCCTTTCCAGACTCTTTTCCGCTGCTTTCCTCCTCTTTTCCGCATATTCCTCACAATTTTATCTTTGTCTTTAATTTCTCCATCGATAATTTGGTGTTCAATGTCTTGGAATCGTGGAATCTTGTCTCTGAACTGCCGGTGGAAAAATAGTTCCGACGGAGATTTTCCCGTTACGGAATGTGGTGTACTGATGTTCATCGTTAAGTGATCCAACAATTCCTGTTTCCACAAACTTCCCATTGCGTGACTGATCTTGAGCCTTTTTAAGATGTCCCTATTTTATCTCTCTACTTCGCTGGTCTGTTGTGGCCAATATTGAATTGTATGATGAAGGCACTGAAATGAAATTATAATATGATGACTGGAATGCTCTTAGTTCCACTGCGCACCCGTATAAAGTGATAACTCTAGGAGATGAAGAAAGGAGGCACATGCAATCTAACAGGGAAATACTTTATTGCTTACTTGTATCGGTGCTTGTATCTGCACGTATCTGCACGTACGTGTTATTAGTTTACCAATTTATGGTTTGTAAACACGCCAGTGCAGTGCAGCGCGTCTTTGTATCAGTTTTATATGTTACAATCAACTCAATCAACCTCGATTCCTCCGCCACTGCCAGGAACCACAAAACAAACATGGCGGCCTCCATGAGAAATCCAGTCGCGCAGCCTGACGAGCATTCCAGTAATCATATTATAATTTCATTTCAGCGGATGAAGGGTAATGCCCCTTTCTGTACAGACATTTTTGTTTCATAAGTTGCCGCCCATTATCTAAGGTTATTGATAACGTGTTTCCTAACCTGAAGAATATTTCTAGCAATATTTTCACTGTCTCTGTTGTTATTTTGATTTCTTCGAATCGATTGTAATAGTCGATTATAACAAAAAAATATTCGCCAGTTGGGAGGGGCATTAAAAAATCCAACGCAACATCCACCCAGGGTTCAATGGGCAGGGTTCTTCGCTTGAGAGGGTTTGGCGGATGAGGATTGCTTACTAAAACGCAACATTTGCAGCATTTCACCTATTTTTCTGCATCTGCATCTATTTTTGGCCACCAGACTTTGGTTCGCATACGGTTTTTCATGGCAAACAATACCCGGGTGCCCTTCTTGCGATGCTTGAAGAACATTGTCTCTCAATTTCTTTGGAATAACAATTTTGTTGAGTCTGAGAAGAATTCCTTTATAAAAACAAAGTTCTGTATTAAATATTTGAAACATTTTCACAGTATTCTACAAGAACTACTTTGCAATGTTCCCCCAATCTCAACGCTAAAACATGACTCAACACACAATGGGGGAACACCTACGGACCGGTTTCATGATTTTGCCAATCATCAGCGCAGGGCAGATCACCCAACGCAATCGAAAAATATCTTGACCCCAAGATTTAAAGAGCACTCCGACTATGGTGTCGACCTCATCTGAAGCCAAATAATTTCGGAAGAAAATATTTGATGACACTGCTTGGCAGAAGCCCATTAAACTAATAAAAAAATGGATTAAGCAATCCAGACTTCTGCATTTGACCTATACAATAGGTACAATCGTCCGCATGTCTCCAACAGAAAACAACTACTGCCCCCTACGACCTTTGAATTATATCTGTTAGATTCCTGGCACATATAATTCAATTGTCGTAGGAGGCAGTAGTTGTTTTCTGTTGGAGACTTACCGACGATTTTACCTATTGCGTAGGTTAAAGCAGAAGTCTGGATTGCCTAATCCATTTTTATTATTAGTTTGATGGGCTTCTGCCAAGTAGTGCTATACAATATTTTCTACCGACATAAAATGAATTCCTATCATCCAAAGCATCAAAACTTCTTACTATTTCTATACCCTTCCGAAAACCGTCCATTCCTTGGTAAGAAAACCACAAGAAGTAGTCCACGCGACCGGCTTTATCATCGATATATTCCAGTGTTATGTGTGCAGATCTCCAGGGTGACCAGCAGACCAGATGACCAATATACCCTTATTACCATACATCGTAAGTAGCGTCACGAGGGTCCGGCAGTGCGCCGCGAGCCAGAGTTCGAAACACCCTCCACCCTACTTTAGTCTGCCCGCCACTCGACTGAGATTCCCGATCCACGCGATCTTTTGGGTGATACAATTGGTGGTCAGATTTTTTTTGGTTCATTTTTCATTGAAACGTTTCTGTGATATTTTGTATCTTGTGTTTAAAAAAGGTGGATTAGTGACAATTATTTAAGTTATCAGAGTGATATTTTTGGAATCGACCACACAGGTAAAGGATAAAATTTGTCAAAATCACCACAACCCATTTTCCCTCCAAGGTGCATACCTACTATGTTTACCTAATGAGGTCCTTAGACAACTACAGGGTGTTTCAAATTCGATCCTCACCATTGGGATCTTGGAATGAGAGATGGTTAAATTGGGACAAAGTTGCGCATTCACCTGACTAACAATATTCCGTTGAGAAAGTTCTGAAATTCCAAGTATATCCGGAGATATCCGGAAAAACAGAAATTTCGGAAAATGGTTTTTATTTTTTCTTGCTTTATTTTTCGAATGATTCGAAATGGATAAATTGCACTTCCACATTGCCACTTTTTTCCTGCTACATAATGGTGTTTTCAGATTTGCTATCCGACGTTTCGTCTTCCGACCACCATCATCAACTTTATTTTTTCTTATGGGCGCTACATTGGATTCTTTCTGTTTTGAATAGAATCAGATTTTAACTTTTCAATGATGTACTCTAAGTTACCATTCTTTTTCGAAAAATTGGAGATATTGAAAAAATTAATTAGGCTTCAACTTTGATGTTTCTAAATTTGACTTTCAAAACTGTTACTCTCAAAGATATTTTGTTATTGTACAAGTCATTGAATTTTTTGCGAAAAATGGCTTTCAAGAAGGATGAAAAAAGAGATATATGATACAAATTTATTACAAATACGATAAAACATCGAAAATGTATTTAACCTTGTATCCCGAAAGACGACAACCACATCGAACTATGTTCAAATTATTATATCAAAATCTCACCGAGTTTGGTTCATTTGAGAAGCCAATGAAAAAATACGGAGACAGAATCAACAATGAAAATTTGATAAATGAGGTGTGTATGAGGTAAATTAGACATTGTGTCCTTTTCAATAAAAACAGAACTTTGAACAAATAACAATACTGAACTAAAATGTAAAGACAAAAGTAAATCACAGCAAATGCTCAAAATGCTGGCCTTGTTCATGATAACACAACTGTGCCCTACTTCGAATATTATTTATTCTCTAACAATGCTGTGTTGAAGGTCCTCAATATTTTGATATTGCCTCTGACCATAAACTCTATTTTTCAGTGTAACCCATAAGAATGTCTGGAGACCTTGCTGACCACCGGTCCATTATTCCCTAAAAACATTTATCACCAAACGTTTCAGTCAGGTAGATACTCGTCTGGTAGTGTGCGGTGGAGCACCATCATGTTGAAACCAGATTTTGTTATATAGTTAGCCAAAGGTAGATCATCCAAATAGTCTTCGAAAATCAACATTAAAAGCTGGTGATAGGTTTCTCCATTCAGAATTCCGTCAAATAAATGAGGACCCAAAATTCTATATTTGTAAATTTCTGCCCACACGTTAATACCCACTAAATCGCACTTGAGGTCGAATTTCTCGAAACTGCCTGAGGTTGTTTACGCTCCAAATGTGTTCGTTATTTGGGTTGAATATCCCACAATTCCTAAAAGTGATTTCATGTATCCAAATTACATTTTCCAGGAAATCAGGAAAATCCAGGATCACCTGGATGCAATTTTTGAGATATGTGTATTTTGTAACATTTTAAACCGCTTTTTTTGAGACGCCTCCAAGCACTTGTATGACAAATATTCATATTGGAGGAAAGGACCCCGCACTTTTTATAGGTAAAATGGTTCTCGGTGAAATTGTCTGAATTTTTAGTATATTGTAGTATTCGATGTACTGATTGAACTGCAGAATCACAAAGTTCGTTGATGGATAGATTTTGTTAAAAAGTTAAAAATCAGTAATTTTTATTTAATTATTTTTTCGGGATTTGAAAGTGCCAACTGCATTTTTTTTCGTCCTTATCATCAACGTACCTTCATATTACTGAATATCATTCAGATGGTGTAGATTATATCATTATGTACAGAGTGAATAATAAAAACATTTTAGTAATGTCTGAAAATTCGAAGTAATAATGAAATATTGATAAAATTATTTTGGCATTCAATATACTATTCTTATTCCATCATTAATGACAATTCATAGATTTCCTACAGGGTGATTTGAAAAATTTGTGAAATATATGGCCGGTTATTTCGTACATATCCTGAATATTCAAGTGAATTATCATCCACCGAAGATAGCTGATACCGTATAAAAATGATTTCGTTCGGATATATAGGGTGATCATAAAAATTTTCGATGATAAAAATGACAAAATATTAACGTTTCAGAAATCACCCTGTAATTCACGATTGAGTCGGTGAAATTTCTTTGTTATTATTTAATATATTCATCATTCTCTCCTCAACACTGTCCCAAAAATTCAGTTTCCTACCATGACTAGTTTCATAGTTATTAATTGAGAAACTTATTACCATTTGCATGACGAGTTGAAGGAACCTTGTTCACGCGTACATTCTACTAGTGGCCAAGATTTTTCACAAATAGTGAAACGTGAGAAACAAACTATCTGGCAAAAGTGAAAATGATTGATAGAACGCTTTTATTTCTAACAGAAGAATTTGAATCTGGGCAGCGACGGTTTTTTTCCAATGCGTGTTCCACTCGGATAGAAGTTTCCATGATTTTTATATTTGCTGGCTAACAATAGAAACAAAGACATCTATTATATTTCATCAATATAGGTAGTTCGATACGTTAAAGTAATAATAATTATCACTGATGGAACTAATTGATTTTTCTTTTTCATTCACTCTCCGTCTACGACAGAATGAAAATGTACCCGATAGGCGAAAGGGTTTTCTTGCTGTATGAGGACCGTAGTGCTGCTACGGGGGAGATGGATTCGGTTAAGGCTGTTCCTTGTCACCTTCAGTGATAAGTGATTTCCCGTCATTGGTCATCACCCTGCATATAATGTTACATTTATTTTGATTTCTACATTCTCACGTTTCACTATTTGTGAAAAATCTTGGCCACTAGTAGAATGTACGCATGAACAAGTTCCTTCAGCTCGTCATGCAAATGGTAGTAAGTTTATCAATTAATAACTATGAAACCAGTCATGGTAGGAAACTGAATTTTTGGGACAATGTTGAGGAGAGAATGATGAATATACTAAATAATAATAAAGGAATTTCACCGAGTTATTCGTAAATTACAGGGTGATTTCTGAAACGTTGATATTTTGTAATTTTTATCATCGAAAATTTTCATGATCACCTTATATATCCCAACGAAATCATGTTTATACGGTATCAGCTGTTTTCTGAGGATGGTAATTCACTTGAATATACAGGATATGTACAAAAGAACCGGCCATATATTTCACCAATTTTTCAAATCACCCTGTAGAAAATGGAAGAATTATGATCAATGATGGAATAAGAATAGTATATTACATGCCAAAATAATTTTATCAATATTTCATTATTACATCGAATTTTCAGACATTTCTAAAATGTTTTTATTTTTCACTCTGTACATGATGATATAATCTGCATCATCTGAATGATATCTAGTAAAATGAAGGTACTTTGATGATGAGAACGAAAAAATATGCAGTTGGCACTTTCAAATCCCAAGGAAATAATTAAATAAAAATTACTGATTTTTTATTTGAACGCCCTGTATTTCAAAATCTATCCAACAACGAACTTTGCGAATCTGCACGTTCAATCAGTACATCGAATACTACAATATACTGAAAATTCAGACAATTTCACCGAGAACCATTTTACCTATAAAAAGTGCGGGGTCCTTTGACGTGTAGGATTTCCCAGGATCATGTTCATCTGCAAAATATTAACTTTTATTGAAAAGGACACAATGACTAATATACCTCATACGTACCACATTTATCAAATTTTCTTTAGTTTCCGGGTCCATTCTGTCTCTGTATTTTTTCCTCGGCTTTTCAAATGAACCAAACTTGGTGAGATTTTGATCCAATAACTTGAACACAGTTCGATGTTGTCGTCTTTTGAGATACAAGTTTAAATACATTTCCGATATCTTAACACTGTTTCTATCGTATTTGTAATAAAGGACCACGCACACATCTTATGGGAAAAAGTCTTTCGGTGAAAATGGATGGATTTTTGATATGTTATAGCTGGAGCCATTCTGAATAAAAGTCTCCATTGGCCCAACTTGATCGTATGACTAGATGCTAGAGGGCGCCAAATAATTAATTTTGTGATTTTTGGAGAAATTCAGCTGAATAAAAAAATATCAATATCTCATTTATATGCTATATTTTGTGCGACTCAGCATTCCTAAAATTCGCAAAAAAAGTTCTTCTAAAATACAGAATAAAAAAAACGCCACCATTTCTCTACAGGGTTGTAAAGAATATACGAAATATTTCAGTGAATGAAATTCGCCTAATTGGTTATAAGTTGCTTGGGTTTATCATTGAGAATCAATTAGAATGGTTTGTTGATCGACCAAAATATAATGAAGCTATGAATACAGAGTGTTTGAAATAAGGAAGGGTCCATATTATATACAGGGTGGCCTATTAGTGAGGAAGTACAGTGTCTCACCTATCATGAGAAGTATGAAAAAATGTTTCAGAAAAAGTTATATGGTTTACTTTGTTGCTTGTTATAAAAATATTTCGAAATATACAGATAAATACTTTACCAATATACGTTCCTCTAGGTTTTTCAACCAAGGACTAGTTTAATAATTCCGTGCCTATGATTGATCTCCTTGACGTCAGAACGTCGACGAAAATATACTCATCAGATTCAGCTATATTTCTTTGAGCGACTCACAAAACATATTCATACTTTATAGCTTGCTAAATCCTACAAAAACACAAAATTAATCATTTGCGCTCTCTATCGTTATACGTTAATAGAAGATGACTTCAGCACTCTGTTGAGGACGAAGTCACGATTGAATCGTCGAGAAGAATAATTTTTTTTTGTGCTTTGGCATCGACTGTTATGGTCATTAGCCACGTGGTCTGGATAGGCCATGCGCCACATTAGGTGGCAGCACTGTTAATTGGAACGCAACAGGGAATCATGCAGGACTCACCCCAGTCCAGCAACGAGATTTAGATGATTTAATCCGTCAAATTAAATTAAAAAATCCCAGCCGCAACTGGGGCTCGAACTCCGGACCTTTCGACTCAGAGTCGGACGCTTTAACCACTGCGCCACGCCCCGACATAAGAAGAGTAATCACTTATTCGAATTGAATGGAGCCTTCATTGTGTGAAACACTACGAATTTTCATTTGCATTTTGTTTTAAGAGATCAACTTCCTTTCCGATAGATCATCAATAATAATTAACTTAATTAACTCATAGTCTCGAAGGCGAATTCTTTCACCTAAAAATTGATTATATTGGAAACTACCGTAAACTGGGGCTACTTTGACATAGTTTAGAGAGTTGTTTTATCGTAACTTTTTTTTAGGTATGCGAATAAAAAAATTCGTGTTTGTTTGAACCAATGAACATTGCCTGTAATCGACAACTTTCAAACAGCACTCCTTGATATGAAAAAAGTAATTTTTTTTATGTCAAAGTAGCCCCATGCTCGGGGTTACTTTGACAGGGCATTGTTTTGTACTGGAGGTCAAATTAGTTCCACTCGGGGGCTAGTTTGACACCAAAAAATATATATTTTTTTAATTTTATAATATTTCTAAGAGGATACATATTAAAAATACAGGTTTTTATCAAGCTTAATTTATTAAATATAAGTTTTAATAATGTTAAAAAAATGACAGCTAACAATATAATGGTAACGCTAACAAAAACAAAAATAATATTCGTAAAAAAAAATGTTTCCATTAACACCTTTATTCATCATCCTCACATCTTGGACAATGGTAGCGAGGATTCTTGGTGCCCTTGTTACAATGTCCGCAAACCCATCTCGTGCAATTGAAGAAGCAAATCCAATCCTTTCCAACATAATGTCGAAAGTCACATAAGCAGATCGAACAAAGGTTTTCGTTATCTCCTATTTTTTCTCGCTTCCTGGTCTGCTTGGTGGATACATTTTTGAGTGGAAGGCCTTCATCTGAAGAGTCGAGCAGACTTATCTGGTGAGGTGTACTAGAAGTAGCTTGATGAAGATCTTTCGCCTGAGTTTGAATACTGGAATTTTCTTGTGCTTTGAGGATGAATTTGGGACCCGATTAATGAGTGGAAGGTCGTCATCTGAAGAGTAAAGCGGACTTGTAGGGCGAACTTTACTAGAAGTGCGTAGATGCAGATCCTGTGTCTGAGTTTCATTCTTGGAATTGTCTAATGAAATGCGAGTACCTGACTTTATGGTCATTTTCTTCCCTCTTTTATGACGCAACCTATTTTCATTCTCTCAGAAATTCTCTCAGAAATTCAAGTAAACTGACGTCTAAAACTCTACCAGTATTGGTTTCTCCGGAAGGAAGCTTGTTTAGAACTATATTAGGGTCAAATGGATAGAGGCCAGTTCCTCGGAAAGCACCTTGATGATTGGATTCCATCTTCCTTGGGAATCGTTCCTCGACGCCTGGATTCTTGTCTCCATCTATCCAAAACCTTTCGCCATTGCTTTTTAATGGGCCCAAACACTCCAACGTCCAATGGCTGTAGCAGGTGTGTGGCATTAGGAGGAAAAGCACTGAAATAAATGTTGTTTTGTATTCATGCCCTCACAACCTCTGGTGAAAAGTGTGACGCCAGGTTGTCACCCAAAACAACGACCGTTTCATTTTCTTCCCGATTGGCATCAATATGCGGTAGCAACAATTTAAAAAACCACTGTTCAAATAACTTCATATCGAACCATCCCGATTCGGTGTGATTGTATATAGAACCCACTGGCCCTCCTTTGGTCCAATTTTCATATACACTTTTGGACTTATATACCACCATAGGCGGCAATAAAACTCCTGACTCCGTTCCACAAAACATCACGCTGATTGATGTTCTTGAATGCTCTCTTACTCGCTCCACTCCTTTTCTTCCTCGTGACATAAGAACTTTAAGTGATCCTGGATCATCCGTAATGTTCATTTCATCGTAATTATAAATATGATGAGGTGTCGTAGTGGTTAGAATATTACGAATATTTTCATAAAACTCGGTTCAGTTTTCCCTACCGATGCTCTCTGCTTCTTAATATTTGTATCTAGACGAACGGAAAGTCCATTTCTGGCGGCAAAAGAATTCACAAAGTCAATACCCGGCACATTATTTTCCCACTGTGGTACAACCCTGCCTTGTTTATTAACAAATTTCTCGATCACACCTCGTACATCTGATTTAGTCATCGGGAATCCCCAATCACTAACAGTTCCCAGTGTTTCTGCAATCAATTCTTCTTCGACTTTAGATAAAACGGTTGAATGTCCGGGATTATTTTCATGAGACCCACGAACTTTGTACAATAACGTCGTTCTGTTTATTTTATATTTTTCAGCAGCCGCCTTTTGTGATAGCCTATCGCTTTTAACTTCACACACGGCTTTTTTTAAGTCTTCTTCACTGTAGTTTTTGTATGCACGAGCTCCCAGTTTCTTTTTGTAGGTTCTCACCATTTTTACACTATGATTTTGAATATTTAGGGCACAATAGAACACCTCAATACGCAGCGGAATTCTCAAACAGGCGCCTACTAATAATAACAGTAACATAACCTCAACGTTTCTCGCATTTCTGCTTATACGAGGGACTTTGTCAAAGTAGCCCCAAAAAGTGTCAAAGTAACCCTCGATGTAAAGTTAAAGTTTACGGTACGCTGTAGAAATTTTTTTTTTGTTTTATAGAAGAACCATTCGCGATCTTAGTAATGCTCAGTTGAACAAC
The DNA here is from genome assembly GCA_944452925.2 of Chrysolina oricalcia. Classification (NCBI taxonomy): domain Eukaryota; kingdom Metazoa; phylum Arthropoda; class Insecta; order Coleoptera; family Chrysomelidae; genus Chrysolina; species Chrysolina oricalcia. Next base: position 50,686,355 of record OX101823.2, on the reverse strand, counting down.
ATTTGACTATCGATTAAAAATAATATGTAATTGTTTATCATTTATCTGAATTCACTCAAAAATAATAAAATTCGTGATTTGGATTAATAATATGTACATACAATAAGGACCATCCCTTATTCCAAACACTCTGTATTCATAGCTTCATCATATTATGGTCGATCAACAAACCATTCTGATTGTTCACCAATGATAAACTCATTCACTGAAGAATTCAGTATATTGTTGTCAACCCTGTAAAAAAACAGTGGTGTTTTTTTATTCTGTATCATGTAAAAATATTTCTCGCGAATTTTAGGAATGCTCAGTCCCCAAGAATATTAGATATAAATGATATAATGATATTTTTTTATTTAGCTGAATTTCTCCAAAAATCACAAAATTCATGATTTGGCGCACTCTAGCGCCGAATCTAGTCATACGATCGAGTTGGGTCAATGGAGACTTTTCCTCAGAATGGCTCCATCTACAACATATCAAAAATCCAGCCATTTTTTTTCTTCATTCATTTTTCGCCAAAAATTTCAATGACTTGTACAATAAAAAAAAACGTCATTGAGTGTAAAAAATTTAAAGTCAAATTTAGAAACATCAAAGTCAAGCCTATTATGATAAGAATAAATTTTTTTCAATTTCTCCAATTTTTCGAAAAAGAATGATAACTTATGATACATCATTAAAAAGGTAAAATCTGGTTCTATTCAAAACAGGAAGCATCCAATGTAGTGCCCATAAGAAAAAATAAAGTTGATGATGGTGGCCGGAAGACAAAACGTCGGATAGCAAATCTGAAAACACCATTATGTAGCAGGGAAAAAGTGGCATTGTGGAAGTGCAATTTATTTCCGAATCCTTCGAAAAATGAATCCAGAAAAAAACATTTTCCGAAATTTCTGTTTTTTCCGGATATACTCGGAATTTCAGAACATTCTCAACAGCATATTGTTAGTTAGGAAAATGCACAACTTCGCCCCAATTCAACCATCTTCGTATCTCTCATAGTTTCCGAGATCCCAATGGTGAGGATCGAATTTGAAACACCCTGTATACAGGCCGTTACTTTTATCATTGCTATATTCTAAACCGAAATAGATACAAAGACGATTGAAAAGGGAAAAAGGTAACTATTGTGGTGAACAGTAAGTTGGCCAAAGAAAATTTACAGGTAATCTCGCCCTTCCCGGAGTTGTACAGGGAAAACTAAAAATGCTGATTTTGGTTTTTTACGAATAGAATTGTTATTTCAGAAAATATAAAAAAATTGAAAAGGAAAGGTTTATTGTATTCAAAATGTACTATAAAGATGTAACAATAAATCTTTAATTGAACGTTTCGTGTCAACACGGCCACCATCAACTTGTTTTTTCATATACGGACCTGTCTTTTTGATTACAAATATTGATAAAGCGATAAAATCACAATTCAGTGGTATATCACACTTGCTATTTTTATAACGTTTCATATAAAATAACTAGCATCATCAGTGACAACAATTTTCAATTACGGTCCTGTTGTTAGTTCTTTTGTAAATTGTTTTGATTTTTTCAAAACTTATTTAACTATTGGCATCCTTCAGACATTACCCAATAATTTCGATGAGAAGATGCCCTAACACAACGAACATTCGTATTTTTCCTTTTTGGAAATTTATGTATTACATTAATCCTTGTTTCAAGTCTGATTTCTCCTGAATCAATTTTTATACGGAATCTTTTTATAATTCTCAATCCTGGAAGTAACGAAAATTTTAGTTTTTGGTCAAAATACGATTGTTGTCTAATTTGGTACAATTGAATAGAATCTCACAACATTTACCATTTTTAAACAAGTAGGCTTTGCTTGGTTTTTATGGCAGAAAAAATAAATGAGTTGTTGATATCTGTAAAGAACTGTCAGACGTTGATGCACTCGGTTAAATGGTTACATCTAAGATGTATAAAAACCCTGGTGTGTCGAGTGATTTGATTTTGTTTTGATTTTTCAGAAGACAAATAAACAAATGAAATAGTGGTCTGCTTCTTCAATCGGTCCCAGAGATGGCGCCTTTATAGAATTTTAGTCCTGTCAATATTCCAGGGATATGGTGATTGACGACTGTTGCCAATTTTATGGAATTTCAACAAACTTCAAATGTTCAAATACTGTTCAAAAATTAATAGTTGTGACGGAATCTAAATTTCATAGTGCAATTTCCCTATATTGATAACTATTATTAATGTGTTTGTCCATTTTGCTGCATATTTTCTTAGAAATTTGACATTCATTCAATGATATTTCAATTTGTCTGATTGACTCGGCCGTTACTTGATGATCCATAGTAATTGAATAAAATACACAGAAAACTATTCGATCTCCACAAACTTTATTCAATCAGACAGTGAAGAAGCTGCTGTGTTGGCGAAACATTGAATTAAATTTGTGAATATCTAATCGTTTCTGTGTAGTTTGTACAATAATAATTTGATCATGTTCCGTTTTTGTATCATCTGTGGGCAATCCAGAGAGACGAACAAAATAATTCATCCATATCCAGTACCGAAAGTGAGTACCACCATATTATGAAGATTATCACATATATATCTTGTATTATTAGAAAACATTTTGATGAAAATAATGGCACGAATATATCTCACGGAATCCCGCCATTCATGATTATATTAGCACAAGATTGACAGGTTCTAATGGTGAATTTTCATAAAGCTTAATTTCGATACTTATTCCAAATGAAATGCGTGGTTATTATTGTAGTTAATTGCATTTCAGTAAAAAATTATAAAAATAAGTCGAAAATGTAACAAATAAAACTAATTTTGATGATAGTGATTCAGTAAATTTCAATAATTAGGTTTCTTTATTCAGTTGATCCGTCGACAATACTTGAAAACTTCTGTGCTTGTAAATTTACCCTAACAGGAAAACCGACCGTGGCGGTACACGCAAATGCGGAATATTTGGGAAACAGGTCACGATTTCATTTGTTTTCTCTTAATCAAGCTGGCGAATGTCTCCCGTTTTATCCCACAGTTTTGCAGGAATGAGTCGACACACCAGGATTTTTAGACATCTTAGTTACATCATATTAAAGATGTATTCAAATGACGAAAGGACTGATATGCTATTTGCTTATGCAAAATCAAATAGAAATCCTCTTTTGGCAAGAAATATGGATGGTGAGCTATACTCGAATCGTAGTATTACAAACATTCAAATGTTCAGATGATTAGAAAGAAATTTGAGAGAGTGTGGTGCATTTGACAGAAATAAAACTAGAAAATGTGTTGTTATTCTGGAAGTATGAGGAACCAAATACATGTTTTGGGTAAGCAAATATTACCTTACAAAGATTAACAAAGTGAAAAAAACTTTTTTTTTGGAATTGGTCAGTAACAAAAATATTTCTAATCAAGATTGTTCTTTACGAGAAATTGCCCAACTAGGGATTTGAAAATAGGAATTTAGAAATAATAAAAAAAGAAAAGATACAAATGCTGCAGGATACGCATAGTTCATCACCTTAATGAAAGGGATTACGGAAGGAGAGTACGATTTGCGATGTGGTTAAGATGTAGAAATAAAGAAGTTGTGAATATTTGTAAAAAAATAATATGGACGGACGAATCAAAATTCACCAACAATGGTTGGTTTAACAGAAACATCCATTATAGGTGGAATAATACAAATGAACATTTACATAGATAAACCAATTTCCAGGAAAGGTCCGGAATAAATGTTTGGTTGGGAATTGTGGGACAAACCAAGAAGACTAAAAACAAGGAGGGTTTAATAAGCTCTAGCCAATCAGAAACTTGTATCATCAACGCGTCATAGTGACGTACTTGGGTATGAGTACAGAGTCGAACTCGAATCAAGCAACAAAACTGTCAGCAGTAACTCTCATATACCAAGAGCTAGTCCGTCACTGTCTATAGAGAACGGCGGCCATGGCATGTATAACTACGTCACATTTCGTCACAAATGTTCTTTCATCTCTTTCTACTAGTGTCCCCATTGTCTTATGGGAATCAAACACTCCTTGTTTTTAGTCTTCTTGGGAACAAACATACTACTTAGGTCCTTCCTTTTACGGTGAGCATTACTCCTTATTCCTTTAGATTTTTTGTCTGGGGATACATAAAGAATAAAGTTTTTTCGACACCTAGCACAGATAGACCGGGATCCCACGCCTATTTTCAAAATTGATTAATAACAGGCTGAATCTTCCTGAGTAGCTTCATTTTGCCGAGACGCCCAACTTTTTCCTCTACGAAAATTCTCGATAGTGGTAGCTAATGAAATGCGCAGGCGTCAAACATGTCAATTTGGTGAGTAAAAAAAAATCATTAATAACAGTTAGTTTTTCAGTTGAACCTCAAGATAATTCGATAAAGTACTCGAAAAAACCTTTGTCCTGCAAAATGGATGGTAGGACTGAAGAGTCCCCCACTCCCAACATGTACCAATGACGTGGTCATAAAAATTCAATAATAACCAGCGGATTTTTTTACCGTTGCTTGGTTAATATTTGTATAATTGAATGGCCATATTGTCCTACAAATTGAATAGTAGTTGTTCCCAGTCCTACGCTCCAAACATGTCAATTCCATGGTGAAAAAAAAATTATTAATAACTGTAGGACAATGATAACACATGAAAGGTGAGTGTATCCTTCACCTAAATAATACAGTGTCCTACAAAAAAACGGGTATGTATCGCTAGTCCTACAAAAATTATTCAAAATAACGAATTATTTTGAAATTGTGGTTTAGCTCATTTAATGTACTTTTATTCGTGAAGTAATGTTACTTTCAATGTATAATTGTTTGTTCAATTCAAAAATATCATAATTTACGTGAAAAGTTTATGAAATAAGTGGGAAATTTTGTTTAGCTTTAACAATAACAAAGTAAAAACGTTGAAATAATCAATCTGCCCTTCGGGGCGGCTTAAATGAAGTCGCATGCGCTTCAACAGATGCGGGGTAACCCGGAAAAACCTGCAACACCACATCGTCGTATGAAGAGCAGAAATTTATAATTGAAAACTTTCAAAGAGATCAGACGAATTGTGAAATTCTGCTCTACGGTAAAATAGGATGTATGGTATCTCCAGAGGCCTCAAAAAGTCCAGTTCGAAAGAGATGTTATATTTTACGGGGGTCAAGTAGCCAAGTAGTTAAAATACCGATCTTTTATCCACTCTGTTAGTCGGTCGTGGGTTCGAAGCCTAGCGACTGCTTATATTTCTCTGATGGCCCGAGAAAGTGAAAAAGCACGTAAAAAGTGAGAATTCGTTAATCCTTGGCTCTCACAAGTTTTGTCTTTTGAGGGCTGTCCTTCGTAAGGGAACGACATCTGGTTAACGGAAACATTAATTTTAAACAACAATGTATGCAACTATCATCAAAGGACTCCGCACTTTTAATGAAAAAAAGTCTTACTGTGAAAATGGCTGAATTTTTGGTATATTGTAGCTGAAGCTATTCTGAGTAAAAGTCTCCATTGGCCCTACTCGATCGTATTACCAGATTCGGCGCTAGAGGGCGACACATCATCAATTTTGAGATTTTTGGAAGAATTTGAATGTATAAAAAATATCAATATACCATTCACATCCAATATTGAAATAGTGAGCGACTGGTCATTACTGACATTCGTGAGAAATATGTTTCATAATACAGAAAAAAACAAACTGTTTTTCTACAAGGTAGTCAATAATATAATCAATTCTCCTGTGTATGAATAGAATTTGTAAAATAAAAATGATATTCATCTATTTCTTTGAACAGTCTTGTCATGCTATGAAATGCAACACCCTTTGTGAAATATAATTTCTCATTCGAATGGAGGGACTAATGTGTTTATTTCTAAAAAAAATCGATTTCGAATTGAAGCAAAAAAATCAAATCGATTCATAATATCATATCAAAAATGAGGATAGATGTGCCTAATTACAAAATATTTAGATTTTTTATTTCAGAAGGTACCTATGATAGAAATATCTGTAGGCTTGTTAAGCCCGTAGCTTACGGTCAAATAGATTGATTTTACTGCCTTGAAATGAAGTTAATTCAATTGGTTTGTTTCACCATGAGCCACGAGCTTCAGATTTGGGTAAAACTAATGGTTAACCATACAATTTTTGCGCTCACCAAATCAACATGACTTTCGCCTACGCAGTTCATTAGCTACTGATATCAAGAATTTTCGTGGAATTGACAATTTCGAAGCGTAGGACTGAGAACACCTACCATTCAATTTGTAGGACAATATGACCATTCAATTATACAAATATTAACCAAGCAACGGTAAAAAAATCCGCTGGTTATTAATGAATTTTTATGACCACGTCATTGGTACATGTTGGGAGTGGGGGACTCTTCAGTCCTACCATCCATTTTGTAGGACAACAGTTTTTTCGAGTACTTTATCGAATTATCTTGAGGTTCAACTGAAAAACTAATTGTTATTAATGAATTTTTTTCACTCACCAAATCGACATGTTTGACGCCTGCGCATTTCATTAGCTACCACTATCGAGAATTTTCGTAGAGGAAAAAGTTGGGCGTCTCGGCAAAATGAAGCTACTCAGGAAGATTCATCATTTTTGAAAATAGGCGTGGGATCCCGGTCTAAGATATCGACCATCTCAAACAAAAAATAAGAGATGCATGTAATAGCATTACACCCATCATGCTAGAAAATTTTCACAGAAATTATATGGACAGACAACTATTGTGCATTCAGCAAAGAGGTCGTCAATTCGAGCATTCAATGTAGAATTCATTTTCTGTATTGGTTTAATTTTTCCCCAATAATTCATTATGAAATAAAATGTTTTTCTGTTTGTTTCATTTCTTCTACTCTAAAGTTTTTTTTCTGGGGTAAATTGCTTTCGTTCTTCTCTGAAACTACAGATATCTTTTATGCATGTTTATAGTGTAAATACAATTTTCATAGATACATTTATTCAAAACGTCTCTGATAATGTATATCGAAGCGTTAGGTTTTGTGGGATTCATAAACGAACTAACGATAGGACCGTAATTGAAAATTGTTTTCACTGATGATGTTAGTTATTTCAAATGAAACGCTATAAAAATATCAAGTGTGATATACCACTGAATTGTGATTTTATCGCTTTATCAATATTTGTAATAAAAAAGACAGGTCCGTGTTTGAAAAAAAGTGGATGGTGGTCATGTTGACACGAAACGTTTGATTAAAGATTTATTGTTACATCGTTATAGTATATTTTGAATACAATAAAGCTTTCCTTTTCCATATTTTTATATTTTCTGAAATAACAATTCTATTCGTAAAAAAACAAAAACAGCATTTTTAGTTTTCCCTGTATAACTCGGGAAGGGCGAAAGCTCACCACAATAGTTACTTTTTTCCCAATTTAATCGTCTTTGTATCTATTACGGTTTAGAATATAGCAATGTTACCATATATGATAAAAGAAACGGCCTGTATATACCGGCGTGTCAATGTATTCTTTAGGCAAGCGATGGTTTCCAGAGATCTACGGGTACGAGATTCAAGAATTGGAAAATTTTCCAATATTTCATACTCCTCTATCACTTCCGGCTTCGCCCTGCATTTTTCCCTCTTTGGATTAGGGACGATTCTGAAACATTGCAGAGATATACTTCAGACACATCTGAAATATTTTTGGTATATTGCAAAAGATATTTGAAATATTTCAGGAATGTTGCGGAAATATCAAACGTCCGCCACATGAAACCTTACTTGAGATTATTGCACAAATATTCCTGATGCAATATTGTGGAAACATTTTATAACATTTATGCCATATTTCAGTTATATTGCAAAATATGTATGAAGTATTTCAGGAATGTTGCAGAAATATCCAAATGTTCGCCCCATAACCTAAGGTGAAAAGATTCAGATGAATTTCGCAATATTGTAGGATATGGCATAGGTTCAACTTGCATTACAAAAATAGTAGGCCTTATACATATGTTTTCGTGCAATCGCACGCGAAGTCAGTATTTCGCGTTCTCAGCACAGTCCGCGAAATTTAATTTCGCGGCCGTTACCCATAGCATTGGCCGCGAAACCAAATGTCACTTTCAAAAATGTTTTCAGACATCGTCTTAACATTCTGTTTATCACACCAATCTTTAAACTCGCCGTAACATATTTCGTACTGCCGTTTAGATTTTTCGGGTATTAAAACGGAAAGCGCCTAATTTACAACGCTTTTGAGTTCAGTAGGAGTGGAAGGTACTGAAATATCGCTATCAGTATCAGACATTCTGCGTTTTGACAAGAACTGTCAAAATATTTTGTATATATTGAAACATATCATTTCCATAGCACACGGTGATATTGTTAAATAAACTGAACTGCTGTTGATTTTAGAGCAATAATATATTTATTTACAACTATCTATTTTAATAATTTTAACGATTGCACGAAAAATAGTGAGTATGCCATGGCCGCGAAACTTTTTAACGACCTCAAGATTATCTTGCCTCGGCCGCAAGCGGCCTCGGCGATAACTGTTCTTTCGGTACGTTAAAAAGGTATTTCGCGGCCTTAGCATACAAATAACTATTTATTCACTTTCTGGCTGTTCTACAAAGCAAAAATGAGTTTTTTTATACACCTGCCACTTCTCTGGAGGCTATCAATTTGTGTTTCGAACAGTGTCTGAAAACATATCTTGGATATAAAATTGAATATGGTCATTTCAAAGAAGTCATAACAGTCTTCTCCAAAATTAATATTCCGTTAACCGAGAAATACACTGACTTGAAATTTTAATGTAGATTTGAACAAAGTATGCTTGGTTCGGTTTTCATCTCCATGGTAATTTTATCTCCCATTCAGGGTATTTGAAAAACGTGTGTCCTTAAGCAGAACCTAATTTCATTTCAATCAATACATTTTTTTCTATTAATTCGTGCTAAATATAGATGAAGGTCATTGAATTTCCGACAAGTACTGGAAACATTTCTTTGGCACTCACCATGAATATAAAATGAATTTAAAATATGTGGATTTGAATATGCATTATAATTCATTTTATATACTTCTTTTTGACAGAAACACAATTGAATCCACTGTTTGTAAAACTTACAGGTTGTTTTGCTACTTTGTGGTCACGGCATACTACATATTATTTCAATTGGGCAATATTACCTATTTCAAATTGAAAATGATAGCAGTGTGTCGTGACCAGAAAAGAGCCAAGCAAACTTATAGTTTAACAAACCGTAACTTTCATGGTGTTTCTGTCAGAAGAGAGCATTAAAAATGAATTATAATGCATATTGAAATGCTGGTATTTCGAATCTGTTTTATATTCACGATTAGTGCAAAAACATAATTTCAAGAACATGCAGGAAATTCAATGAACTTACCACAAATAAATAGAAAAAAATTCAGAAGAATCGAATGGAATTATGCTGTGTTTGGGAATGTTGAGGCGTCAAGAGGTGATCCTTCAAAAACGTGTGTGTTGATTTCTGAGAATGGATTCAAATATGGACTTATTAAAATCCAAATTTCCTTCAGAAAATTATATGGAAAATATTTGAATAATATGAGAACAACAGTAAGGAACTTTTTGGCAATTTGCCGCTTCATGTATATCGAAGTTGTTGGTAGCAGTTGACTGGTGTCCCCTCCCTGTAGACAAGAAGTGAGCAGGTAACTGACTACAACCTTTGAAGATCGGTGGATAAGACACTTGGGTCCACAGCCTTAGCCACCGCGATTCCCAGATCTAACTCTTCTAAATTTTCACATTGACTCAAATTAAACATCACTTCGAAAACATGAATTAGCGATTAATAGGACCTTCATTTGTTCATTGATTTCTCAACAGACACGCGTTTTTCGGATACCCTGAATGGGAGATAAAATTATCATGGAGATGAAAAACTGAACCAAACATACTTTATTTAAATCTGAATTAAAATTTCAAAACACTGCATTTCTCAATTCATGCAATATTAGTTTTGGAAAAGACTGTTGTGACAAAAATACAAAATATAAATGAACAGTTAGAAATTTGGGCAAATTCGACAAAAATGTATCTAGCATTTTCATAAAAAAATCAATAACTCGAGAACGGAATGAAATTTGAAAGATCTGTATACGACATAAAACTGCATTTTTTCCAAATTACTCTACTTCATGCAACTTCCGGTTTCATCAGAAATAATAAACTTTCGAATTTTAAATGGGACACCTGGAATATTTTCTCTACTTTTGTCTCAAAAGACATTCTGAATACAAACATGTGTTATTTTATCTCGCTTCTGCAAATGTGAATAGAAAATTATCTGTATATAGGCAAGACGATTATTTGTTTTCGAAATAAAAATTTTGTTTTATAATGTTGGTCACGGGTTTCCACATGCATACAATGAGGTTTATCCACAGACTGCAGCAAATGTTTTCATTGAAATTTCAACAGAAAATGTAAACTTCCAAACAAATGCCTTGCTGAACTCTATAAACAAAAAAGTTAAATGTATGAAGAAGCCCATATGATGGTCTCATTTTAAAAGAAGAATTCAAAAAGTATAGGAACAAGTTGACCTTACTAATAAACAAAGCTAAATTTACCTATTGCAAAAAACAAATTGATGGTAATAAGAACAGTTCGAAAAATGTATGGGGTATAGTTCAGCAAATAAGTAAGACAAAAAAAATAAGGGTAACATTGAAAACATTGAAAGTGCGGAGACAGAAGAATTGCTGTTGGAAAAAATGTATATCACCAACGAATTTAATAACGGTTTTAGCAAAATTGGTAAAACGTTAGCTGATAAAATTGTGAGAGATGAAAACTATATAATAGAAAGAAAATCTACACCAAATTTTGTGTTTGCACCCATCACGGCAGATGAAGTACACAGAACTATTTTTGAACTGGAAAACGGCAAAGCCGTCGGAATAGATAATATAAAAGCTGAAACCTTGAAACTAATAACTCATCATGCAACCCTTGACTCATTTATTCAATAATTGTATAGAGCATGGAATTTACCCAACGGCCTTCAAAAGTTCCATCGTCACTCCTATATTAAAAAAAGGAAATATAAACAAATTTGATAATTATCGACCCATAGTACTCATCACACATATTTCAAAGATTTTCGAAAAACTTATAAATTAAACAACGCCTAGTTTCTTATCAGAACAAGTTCAAAATTTTATCCCAACACCAGTATGGGTTCAGAGAAAGAACATCAACACAGGATGCTGTAATTGCTCTAACTACAAAAATAAATCAAAGTCTTAATGACAGCAAGCCGTGTTTGTGTTTGTTCGTCAATTCATCGAGAGCCTTCGATACAGTTAGTCCCCAACTGCTCTTAAACTGCTTAGAAGATATTGGAATCCGTAATAATGATTTGTTGTTTTTCGAAAGCTATCTCACCAACAGACATCAAGTTGTGAGGATTGAGGATACTTTCAGCAATGAGATGCTTGTTGAAAATGGAGTTTCGCAAAGGACTGTCCTTGGTCCAACTCTCTTCAATATCTATATAAATGGATTATTCTCATCTCATCATAGGTTTTGCCGACGACACGGCTATCTTTTACAGAGCAGACACCTGGAATGAATTGAGAGTTACAGCGGAAGCTGGATTCTCACGAATTAAACAATGGCAGGATTCCAAATTACTAACCGTAAATACAGAAAAAACCTCCTACCTATACTTCACCTGTAATTCTTCCAGTAGACCGACTTTCAACCAACTTAATGTGAATTCTCATCTGAAAACTTTCACCATCTACCCTGAAACAGAAATCAAGAACTTAGGCATAATTATCGATACACACATGAAATGGGACATACATATATAGCATACCTGATAAAGAAATTGAGAGCTATATTGTATAAATTTAGAAAACTCAAAGAACTCTTACCTGAAACCTATCTTAGAACACTGTATTATTCGCTAGTTGAAAGCCACTTTCGTTATGGGATACTCGTCTGGGGCGCAGCTCCGAAAACTTATCTCCACACTTTGGAAGTTATGCAGAGGAGATTTCTGAAATAAATTTTTTCAAAGAACTCCAGCTATTCAACAAATACCCTATACACTGAAACAAAGATATTCGATATCAGGCAATTGTATTACAACTGCTCCTGTGTGCGACATCATATACATAAGCAATATTCCCAAATACTGGAACAAGAACCCAACAGTCGAAAAAAACAGTAGGTACTATATCATCCCATTCATGTCGAAAAAAGCTACTCAAAGGTCTTACTCTTATCTCACACCGAAATTATACCAGACTATTCCAGAAAACATAAAATCACTGATCAATATAAATCAATACAAATGTCAGCTAAACATTCATCTATTTGAGACTGGTAGATCTGTGCATCATTATTTCGATAACTGAAAAGTAGATGAATTTTAACTTATAATTTTAAATACCCACTACTTTACGTTTTACACCCTTACTTATTTTACTCAACTAACCTGCATTTTAAACATTTACTATTTTATACGAGGATGTATAGATATCTAGTTAGCCTAGACCAGTTCCCTGCATAAACAAAATATTGCGTTACCATAGCAAAGAACAATAACTTATTACAAGTGTCAGTGTAATGTTTGACGTCAAAAAAGTAAACCAGAGTTACGCAATAAAGTAAAAAGGAGGAGGTAATAAAAGCTGTGGAGGTCTGGTTGCAGAGCAAAAAGAAACATTTTTTTTGAAAGGTCTAGAGACGTTGCAGGTTCGCTGTAATAAATGTATCCATTTAAGAGGAGAATATATTGAGTAATAAAATATTTTGACATTGAAATTTTGTTTGGTTCTATAGTAGGCTAAGAATTTTTCGATATATCCTCGTATTATATATTTGAAAATTTTATTATATATTATACCTATATAACTATTATTATTATTATTACTATTACCATTATTATCATTAAGTTTATATGTCCTCATTCCGAAACAAGTGTGTATACACTTATCAGACCCTACTTTATTTCACAAACGTGAAAAAAACCTTGTTTGTATTTATTTGTATTTATTCATTTATGCGAATAAAGTATTTATTATTGTACGTGTAAATGGTATATTAATAATATATAAATATGTAGAGGTTTTGTCTTCCCTTACGCTTAGATAACTTGGACCAGAATAAAAGAAATAGTCATGTACCTTAATAATAAAATATATTGATCGTTACACACCCTGTATGTGCACAGTTCAGCTCACCATACAAAAGAAAATGAAATTAATGTAAATATCAACCACCAAGATGAATTCAAGTGAATGCTGTGATTGAGAGTATGGTATTGTTTGAATATATCAATATGAAACCTCCAGTCCCAGGTAGCACGTTAGTGAAATGACGTCTTATTAAAGTCCCTGCTGGTCCGTGACGTCCTCGACCAAAATTAGACATCAAAATGACGTCTTATTTCATGACGTCAAATTGACGTATTTCGTGGAGGTCATAATGACGTCCCTGCGAAGTCAACTATTTGTTATCCGAAAATTGTCGATATGAAGAGACCGTTACTGAGAATTATTCCAGAATACGTGATTACAGAAATCCGGACCTCTCCTGTTAGCAATTCTTCAAAAATCACTTAGGGTCGGCTGTATGAAGCGTTCTGTTACATTGCGTCTACTTCACGACTGAAATTTGTATAAATGGTTGTTATATTGTACCAATTTTGTATGATTATTTGTTTACGTAAGATTAGTCAGGTTAGGTTGGCAAGAAATTAACGCATTTTCAACTCTGTCTTGTCATTTAAACTTCCGCTATTACAGTGACCAATCGCTAAATTGCTGCAGTCGGGACGTAGACACTTGTTGAAAACACTCAGGCCGAAAGCCATGGTAGCGGACATCGTTGCAAATGATATCCATTTGCATGTTCCCAAGAACATTTTATTTTTGTTTTGTCAAGTAGTGAAGTATATTTTGTTTAATTCTGTCAATTAAATTCTCGTTACAAAAAAGTTGTCACAATGGGTCAATTCTGAAAAAGTTATTGATAATCTTAAAATAATTTGGTGGAATAAAATTATGGTTTCTTTGACCTGGCAACTCTGTGGCGGCAGCGTGGGTTGTCTGTCAGACTCGGCTGTATTCGATCGTCAGCGGTACGGTACGGGTTGCTCCTTTTGAATTATGTTTTAATTTGTCGAATGGACATTGCCTTTAGAATAAAGCTAAACTCTTTTTTCTGGTTTGCTGCTGTGTTGGTTTGTTTGGTGGTTTGGTGCTAACATTTTTGTGTTTTTTGTTGTTACGCTCTCGGATCAATCATCAAATAATGTCCTACGTACTGGTAGAGTTCTCCGAGAAGGACAAAAGGTGGAAAAAGCTAGGAAAACAGGAACTGTTGTGGCCGCCATTGAAAAACCAAAGGAGTTGCGATAAATATATCATCAAAGATATAGAGGCTGAAGAAGATTGAAAGTTCATGAACAAAAGAACACCGAAAAACTGCGATTTAGGTACAAAGTAGGAGCACCCAGGATTGCTGAAGCAATGAATTCTTTGTGATATTATGAAACCTGAATTCCTACAAGAGGATACAAATTGGTGATTATTCTTTCACAAAAATAAACTATTTTTTAAGATCTATCATATTTTTCATGCACTGTTAATTGATATTGAATGTAAGTTTACTACAACATCATGTAATATGTTTTATATTTGATATTTATCAAATGTAATATTGTAATTCAGTTAATTTTATTCTACTTCCATGAAACTATCAATTTCCACATGAAAACGAGGGACTGTGGAAGACGTCATTTATTGGTCATTTGACTGACGTCTATTAATGGTTTTATAGGTCTTCAAATTGATGTCATTTATAGTCTTCTTTTCAGACGTCAGAATGACTTCCTGCTGATGACGTCCTATGGCTGTGACATTTTGACGTCTTTTCAGAGTCTCTGAGACGTCACTTCCTGACGTCGTCGGTCAATTATTTGACCAAATTAGGACGTTATTTTGACGTCACCGTGCTACCTGGGGTGAGGGCTATTCCTGTGACGTTACGATGATAGCTTACAGTTATGGATACTTACGCCTTAGGGGCAGTCTTATGCTAAACTTATCTGATACTATGTAGATATTCTCAAGCATGCCAGTTCACCAATTATTGTGGTTGTAGTTCATCAGTGCCTTGGTGTATACAGGTGCACAGTGGGTACGACACAATCAATCAAAGTACATGTACAGCTGGGACGAATAGCGAAGGAATGCTGAACAACAGATATACAGCGGGACAACCACAGTTGAGCAGGAACAATCACAGCAGTGGAATAGTGGAAAGACAATCGTGTAGCAACGAAACAGTGGAACAATCACATTAGTGGAACTCCAATAATCGGTAGCAGAGTAGTAGCAGGACTAGCCGCAGCGGAGCAAAGTAGTAGCAGAGTGGTAGCAGGACTAGCCGCAGCGGAGCAGTAGCAAAGTGGTAGTCGCAGAGGAGCAGTAGTAAAGCAGAGTAGTCGAAGCGGAGCACCCTAGAATATACAATACCAGTCTGACTTCTGATTACACCTGTATGGGGCCATAATTAGAGCCCTAATGCAAATACTAACCTCTATCAAGTGGGAGGGTTCTGATAGCGAGTTTCTCGTTCCAGTGGTTTCACACAATGATGAAGTGACTTCTAACCTCAAAAATCCGCAAAGCGAACGGAGATTTCTCAAAAATATATAGCGTCAAAAATCGCAAACAATATGGGAAACTCTCCTGGGACCAAATTTTTGAAATCGTAGGAATTGATTCTCTCATGAAATATTTCTCTAGATTAAATTCTTATGAGAAACAATGAAACGAGAGAACCGCTATTTTTGAACACCGTAGGAAGTCATTTCGTAGGAGCTTTGTTATGGGACGTATGTCTTGCATGCGGTCATGGAAGAATTTTGTTTGACCAATTAAAAAATAGGATTCTTGGGAAAACGCATCTGAATTTGACGTTTGAATATACGATTTTTGCTAGGTTTTGTTATAACTTCCTGGAAATTGACGTCAAAATAAGATTCATAAGCAGCGCTCAAAAAATGCATTAGAACTGCAGTAAATGATGCAGAACTAAGAATTGGAAATTTACGAAAACTTTAACTCATAATATCGCAAAAGAGAGGTAGGATAGATAGTATTATCATTAAATTGAATGTCATTTCTAGGAAACTTAAAACAGGTTTGCTAGAAAAAGGTATGTTGGTAGAATCACACATAAGAGAGTGAAGCAAAATTTTCCTATCGTGGAGTTGGCAAGATCCGAAAAATCATGAAAATACAAAGAATAGGGACGCAAAAAATTATAACAAAATGAACCGGCGGAGGGCCACCAAAAACAAACACTGATAATGAATGAATAATGAATTGAAAATAATAGAGCGGTCAATAATTTTCCATCTGCATGGGCTATTAAAAGTTTAGTTTATTTTTTCATTGCGAAGACAGGGTGGTTGCAGCTGTTATCATCGATTTCTAACAATAATTTCTGAAAAGTGTCCTTCCTAAATGTGAACTGTCGTTCACTTGAATTGTGGAACGAATTTTGGTCTCGCAAAAAAATGTGTCATGTTCTAGCCATTGCAGCCCCCAAATTGTTCAAAACCATCTCTTGTAAAATATCCATACCTATACCTACCTGAATAATAATAATAATTTCATTAATACATAGAAAAAAATCTTCGCTGAAAACTAAATTCCTAGGAGAATTTTCGAATTCTCCTACATTGTGTACTAGGAATTTCATCTGTCAATATCAAGAGAAATATTTCTCTCGTGATATTTCAAAAATAGGTATTGAGTGAAATTGAGAGAAAATGACGTCATATTTCTCTAGAGAACCAATTTCGACATTTCAAAAAATGGGTCACTGATATGAATTTTCCCAAGATCCATCAACGATGATCAAACTTTAATTGGAAATCTTCAAAATAGGTCAGTCACTCATCAAGATCAAATAAGAATTGAGTTCGGTATTATGATCTCAGAGTGGAGCAGATTTTAGTCACGTGGTCACAAATTAATCGGATCAATCGGTAATAAACGTACGAAACGGACGTTGGCTTGACTTTGACATGCTATTCACCAATAACCACATTCAAATTTGCATCGTTTCTTTCGTAAAAAATTTGAACGTTTTGAATATTGCAATAACGAATATACAAAAAATATTGCTGGTTTCTGTTTGGGAAAATCAAATCTTTAATTTTAATGATGATGAACACAACCTCTCTTTCAGATTAATCTTACTCGTCTGCCAAAATTCTCCGAGCAAACAGATTAAACTAAGACTGATCGGATTTGAATAAACGAACGATCAAGATTTTCCTCCCCTATAATCGCTTGCAATAAACGAACGATCCAGACTAATCTGACCAGTCCGATGTAAAAACCGAAAGCGACTAGGAAGAGGAAAATATCTCTCAGATGTCAAAGTCGAAACTGTCAATATCTGACAAGGCACTTTCATGTTCATTAGTGTTCGGTGGGAACAGTCTAGGAACTAACACGAACTACTTGGAGCTATGAAAAGAACACCTTAAGATTTAGTGTTGCCAACTGAACCAAGATGAAAACGCCAGCCTCTCAATCTCAGAACCAAACACAAACAAACAAACAAAAGGTCAAGTATTCGAATGTATTGGTACCTCAATGACACAAGACAGAGATAGAGTAGAAATGAGTTTGGTGTTTTTACCACAAAACAATAGACTAACCAAAAGTATGTTTACAAAACAACGCTGTCATACCGCAAAATAGAACAACTGATAATTGTCATTAGCTTAAGGCCGGTTCATGTCCGCTCGACCTAGTACAGCAAAGGTACGTACTATCATTCGGAACAAGCTATACATGACAACGATCAAGTTGTCATTTTGATACAGTTGTGTACAGAGTGGAAAGTGTATATCAATGACAGAGAATTTCTGATGTTATTGTATTAAAACAGAAAGCGTTTTCTAGTGCAAAATAAACCCGTAACAAGTTTATGTCACTTGCATGAAGTTGAGCCATTTATCTTTTATAGATCTTTCAAATTTCATTCCATTATCTTCAAAAACAAAAAAGTTATAGGTGCGAGCCACCTTCCGTGGACACCCGGTACCTATATATTTTCAAAAGAGGGCTTCATCTAGGGTTGGTGGGATACTGAATTTCCTTCTTTCTTCGCCGACTATCAGACACAATTTTAATACAGTGCGTCAAATTTAAAAATTACCAGTGGGAATATTTCGGAAATGTAGCTATACTAATCCAGGGTGGGGCACCTCATACGACATGGTCCCTATGAACCAAACCATTATTATTTTCTGCAATTCCTCCATTTCATTATATGTATATTGATTAATGCTACAAAAGGAAATTATTCTGGAGTCTACAGGGTATATTTATTGTCAATAATATTATGATATGAATTGATTTTTATTCTGCTAGAACATTTTAGAGCCCCAATAAATCTTTAATATTGGCGAATGAGATTTCGTGAATAATTATAAAATTGAAAATTAAACAACTTTTCCTTATAACATTTTTGTAAATGTTAAGAATCAAGCAATTTTTGGATAAATTACGAGACTACTTGAGTTAACCATTTTTTACTGCCCTGGGAACAATAAATATAGAAGTTGACTTTTATTTCGAATCTTCAATTAAAATAATCCCATGTGTTGCGAACTCTTTGGCTGATACTGTAAGGTACTGTCGGGTAATAAGGCCAGACAGATTGTAAGGCCATATCGTTCAAAGTCACAACATAATCATTATTTTATGCTCCTAGCGCCATCTGCATGTAGGAAGCTTCCGAATGACCTGAATGAAACAGGGATTGAGCGCAGTGGCTTTTCCGTTAGCTGGCTGTACGTTGTCGACCGATTTCTTAGATTTTTATTTATCGATTTATAAAATTAGCTACAAAGTCGTGAGTGACCTTTTCATTATCACACAGAATTGTTATCTATATTCGGGTACGTATGTTCATGTTGATATTAACAATTGATGTATACCATTATTTTGAGATATTTGTTGATTGATACTTTCTGATAACCTCAAAAAGTGAAAACGTGTTGGACGTGTAATAAGGCTCGGGCCTTATTACCTTCCTAGACATGTATTATGGCCCGGCTTTATTACCCGGAATAAGTATTTACTAGTAACACTTGTATCTGGTAATGAGACCTACCCTGAAAATTTATATATTTTTTTAAATTTTCAGATATGGGTAAGAAAAATCGAGGAATTAGGGCTAAGTGGACAGAAGACATGATGGAAGAAGCCTTACAACCGTTGAGGCTAGGCCATTCCCAAGATTATGTGTCACAGCGAAGTGGTATCCCTCGTCGGACATTGAGAAACCACCTAAAAACTGGCTCGAAAAAACGAGTATTAGGAGCAAAATGTATCCTAACCAAACAACAAGAAAATGACTTGGTTGAAAAAATAATTAAATTCGCACGAATAGGATTTCCGCTTACTCCTGGGGTACTTCGTAGAAGTGTTTACAAATTTTGTGAAATGCTTAATATACCCCATAAATTTAACAGAGAAAAACAATTAGCGGGAAAGGAATGGTATCGATCATTTATCAAACGTCACCCGAATATTTCTCAGCGAAAAGCACAGATGCTCAACCCAGCACGTGCCCAGAAATTGAATCATTTTATTGTTGATGATTATTTTAAAACGTTGAGTAATCTTTTGGAGCGAACTGGCCTAAAATACAAACCTGGGAACATTTATAACATGGATGAAAAGGGTTGCAGGCTTATGCTACACCATCAGCAGCGAGTTGTCTGAAAAAGGAACCAAAAGAGTGCATTTGGTGGGATCAGAACACGGGGAAAACGTAACGATTGTTGCCTGTGCAAATGCACTCGGTCACGTAATACCACCTATGATTTTATTTAAAGGGCAGAGATTGAAACCCACTTTTGCGGATGGGCTTCCTGCAGGTTCTGTTGTGCACATGACACCAAAAGGGAGCATGACAACGGAGGTTTTCATTAAATTTTTGGACCATTTTTCAAACTTCATGTCTCCTCCTCCAACGATCCTTATTTTCGATGGCGCATCTAGCCATTTAGATATTACTATCGCTGATAAAGCAGAATCTCTACGAATTGAACTTTTGTGTTTACCCAGCAACACTACCCACGAACTTCAGCCAATGGATAAGTCTGTATTTCGTTCGTTTGAATCTCACTGGAATCAGGAACTCTTGGATTATTGGGATCAACATCCCGATAGAAAAATAAACAAGGAGAGGTTTTCAGATGTCTTTACTCCAGTTTGGGGAAAGTGTATGTCTATAAGCAACATATGTAGTGGATTTAGATCGACAGGCATATACCCCTTTAATAAAAATGCTATTCCGGAACACGCTTTTGCGCCCAGTCTTACGACACAACGTAACCAGTATGAAAATATTGAAAACCATGATCCCAATATCCATGATGATGTCAGGCAAGATTTAAATATTGAATATCAGTGGGATTCAGAAGATGAAATCCCACTAGCACAGTTAATTGATAAAGAAGCTCAAAACAAAAATAACAATTCTTTTTCGGAAATTCTGCTTACCCCGGACATGCAGCCTACTAAAACTACAGTACGTAAAAAGGCATTGAATTATCGAGTCCAAGAAATAAAAAAAGATATATTCAAGGACGACAGCTCTAAGAAAATTCATACTTCGTCAAAGAAGAATAAGAAGTCAGCTGATTTGCCGACCACTAGTAAAACTGCGGCTACAGAAGTCTGGATGTGTTCAGTTTGCGACAATGATTATGTGGCTGATATGAGATCATGTGTATCATGTGGCACCTGGGTGCATGAGGAATGTGTTGGTCTCTCAAAAGATGACACAGACGACTTTACCTGCCCAGAATGTATGCCATGAACTATTTCGAATGTTCGGCCTTATTACCTGCATTGATTATTTACTGGTGGCCTTATAACCTGCCCGTGCTGATAATAAGGCCAACTGTAACTTTTTTACTTTTTATTCCTGTTGAGCGTGAATGTTTATTTTGAAGTTCCTATATCATTATAATGTTATAGAATATATGTTTAGTTACCTATTCGTATAAGCCAAATCTTAGATATGTTTATGGTTTACGAAAAAAAAATCAGTTTTTCCTTAACCTGGCCTTATTACCCAACAGTTATAATGAATACCGACAATCTTTATTTCCATTCATTCGTCCCTGATGAATTCAATCAATTACTCCAATTCATGAATTTTTGATGAAAGTTTTATTGACGCGTTAGCTTGACTGAAAATCAATTATTTTCCCCACTAATGGATAGTCGTTTGTCATAATTATAATTTTGGTCTTCGAGGAATCAATAATAGTACATAAATCATTAGGTACAAGTATTTATAAACTGTTCCAAGAAAGTTGAAAATATTCCCAATTGTTTCATATTTAGATTTACATGAAAGACATAAATTATCGGAGAACTTCATGAAAAACAAAGACGAGTCAGTGAGTGTTATTCTAGAATTTTGGTGAATAGAAATATCATCAGTCATAAGAGAGATTTAACAACATGGGAAGAACATCATCAAGAATTCTCATTAGACCAGGATCCCACACCTATTTTCAAAAATGATTATTAACAGGCTGAATCTTCCTGAGTAGCTTCATTTTGCCGAGACGCCCAACTTTTTCCTCTACGAAAATTCTCGATAGTGGTAGTGGTAGTGGATGACAGTTAGTTTTTCAGTCGAACCTCGAGATAATTCGATAAAGTACTAGAAAAAACTTTTGTCCTACAAAATGGATGGTAGAACTGAAGAGTCCCCCACTCCCAACATGTACCAATGACATGGTCATATAAGAAATCATTAGTAACCCGCGGATTTTTTTACCGTTGTTTGGTTAATATGTGTAAGGTAAGTGTACCAAATAAGGCCCACTTAAGACAACATCATTGATATTTGCTATGAATTTTCCACTATGAAATTTTGTAAAATGGGATAATATACTCGAATATCTATAGACTGAAACGATATAGTCGATGATTCGAAAAAGAAGCATTTGAGGTACTTTCTAATGCGATGAAAACTTATGCTTGATGGGCTTCGTTAGGAACACAGTGTCCTTATTAAGGCCCATGTCGAGTATCAAATGAAGCCCATGTTTTTTAAAGCCTTTTTAATGAAAATAAAATAATAAGTGCAATTCGCTTTTTCATAAAATGAGGAAAACATTAAACATCGCATTCTGGACATCTAAAGTTAGGAATTTTGTCCACAGCAGTCAATCCTACACACTCTTCATGGACATATCTTCCACAACTAAAACAAAGTCTCATATCCTTTGCTGAATCCTCACCACATAGGAAACAAAACCACGAGTCATATGTTTTGCCTGATTGTTTCATTATGTTCTTGGTTTTTCCTTTTTTACCAGAGGTTGCTTTTGAATTTCTTGGAGTAGAGTTTGATTCGAAAATTGCTTTTGTTACTTGCTGTGCACGATAATTCAGAGATTTTTCCCTTGTGCCCTGTTTCTTTATTGTTTTCAGTTCAGGTGTTACTAACACTTCGCTGCAGCTCACCACTGCTTCTGTTTCATCATCTTGCTCTTCCGCTGAAGTGGAGTCATGTAGGGACATATTGTCAGGGGTAATATAATAAGTGGTATGACTATTACCGATAATTTTTTGGAATATTAATGAATTGCAATCCTGTTACAGTTTATTATTTATTGATATTGTTTGTGCTTCCCTATATATGATTTTGAGTTGCTAACAGTCGAATATAAGAAAAAATAACATTATATGATTGTATGTCAATAGAAAGTAAACATAGTAAAAAACATACAAAAAGTCCGTTATTCAATAGTAGTGAATAGCACGAGGTATACAGTACAGCTACATTTGGTCCTTCAAGCAAAAAACTGCCCAGTCCGTGGAGAAATAGAAGAAAAAGTATCGAAGAAAGCAAAATGTCCGTCAGGAGAAGTAGCAGGAAGAATATAGGAATACCTCCAGTACGATATGAGGATGATAGCCACCCCAAAGCAATATCAGAACCACAGATTACTCGTCCACATCCAAATAAACCTCAGGAAATTTCTAAGGAACAAGGAGACGCAGACAGAAGCGAACGGAAATCAGCAGCAACGAGAGCCTTCTCAAAGATGACAAGAAATAGCACAATCCGAAGAAGAGAACTAGAAATAGAACTTGAAGCCCAACGCCGGATCGTGGAATTGGAGAAGTCACTGATTCAGAAAGAAATGGAACTGAAGAAAGCGGAGTTAGAAGAGCAGCAAGACCTAGATGATACAGATTCAGTTGAAAGAAGTCAATGTGAAAATCAAGCGGAAAGCTGTTGCGCCACAGATAACAGGGTCCAAAATTGGGTTGATAACATTCATGATTTTACTAATAAAAACACTGTTTTAAGTTCTAGGTCTGGCAAAGGTAGTTATCCTGAGCACTTTTTGGGTAGTGAGAGAGGGACAGAAGAGAGAAGAGAGAAAGTGAACCAAAAGAAACAGGAGGGATACCATGAAGAGAAAATTGAAGCAAATCAGGAGGAAACGAAAATAGGCAAGTTTCTAGCGAGACATTCCATTCCCAAAGAACTACCAATATTTTCCGGAGAACCTACTGAATGGTTGCAGTTTGTAACAGCTTTCAGGGAAACAACTAAATTATGCGGATTCAGTGATAGGGAAAATATTGCAAGGCTCCAGAAATGTCTACGAGGAAAAGCAAAGATAAGTGTACAAGCATTATTAAATTTTACCTGCGAAGTAGATAAAATAATTGAAACACTTGAAAAAAGGTATGGAAAGTCCGAATTCATTATCAATGACTTGATAGCGTTTATTAGAAAGTTTCCACAATTACGCGATGATAAATTGGAACCTTTATTAGATTTTGCTACAGCCGTGCAGAATCTGTCAGTGACAGTGACAAGTCTCAACTGTCATCAATATTTTTCTAACCCTCAGCTACTGGGTGAACTAGTTTCAAAGTTGTCGACCACACTGAAACTGGAATGGGGCAAAAAAGTGAGTAGTTTAAATGTCAAAACTGAAAATCTCAATATTTCAGATTTTTCTGACTGGTTCGCTGAAATTGCAAATGCCACATGTTGTGTTGTAAGTCACCCGGATACCGAAAATGATAGGAAGAAGAAATACGTATGTGCTGCTACCGAGGATAGCCCTACCCGTAAAATCCATTGCCTGTATTGCAAAATGAGCAACCATCGGACAGAAACTTGCAGTAATTTCCAGCAACTGGATTCAGACCGAAAATGGGAATGGGTAAAGAAAAACAAAATTTGCTTCTGTTGCATGCGTAACAATCATCAGATCAGGTTTTGTAGAAAGAAAAAAACGTGTAACAAGGATGGATGTAATAAATTTCATCACAGCTTACTCCATCCAGATTCTCCAAGAGAAAATATTGCCACAGAACCGAACCCTGAAACTGAAACTGTGAGTTACCATGCAAAAGAATCAGAAAAACGAGTTTTATTGCGCATAGCCCCTGTTACCTTGAAAGGACCCAAAAATGAGGTTCAAACATTTGCTCTATTCGATGAAGGGTCGACTATCACCATGATAGATAAAGAGCTGGCCTCATTTTTGGGAGCAAAAGGTCCAATTGATCCTCTGAGAATGCGATGGACAAATTCAACAATTAATGAGGAGAATGATTCTCAGAGCATCAACTTGACTATCAAAGGCCAAAATGAAAATCAAGAATTTTTGATGACAAATGTTAGAACAGTCACCAATCTGAATTTACCAATTCAGACGGTTAGTTATGAAAAATTCATGAAAAAATGGAAACATTTGCCATCTGATGATATACCATCCTTAGTCAAAGGGCAACCAAAAATATTAATCGGACAAGACAATATTCATTTAATTATTGCTCGTGAAGTTATAGAAAGTGGAAAAAACTCACCGATATTGTCTCGAACGAAACTTGGTTGGGTTATTCATGGCACTATGATGCATCGTGGACGTGTTGACAATGAATTCATTTTACATGTCAATAGGGATGAAGAATTAAATGAATTAGTTAAAATGTCTTTCAAAATTGATAGCCTTGGAGTCAAACTGGAAGAGAAAACTACAGTGGAGGAATCCAGAGCTATAAAAATAATGGAAGAAACAGCCAGAAATCCAGAATTTTCAAAGGAATATATGAAAAAATTGAATGAAAGTAATGGCTATGCAAGGAAGGTCATGAATACGGGGGCCATACAGGATGGTAAATCATGGTACTTACCACATTTTGGAGTCGTGAATCCCAAAAAACCTGGAAAGGTAAGACTTGTTTTTGATGCGGCTTCCAAGGTAAATGGTATCAGTTTGAATGATACATTACTTAAAGGCCCTGATTTTTTAAATTCTTTACTGGGTGTACTCTTCAAGTTCAGGCAGAAGAAAATTGCGTTCACAGGAGACATCAAAGACATGTTTCACAGAGTATACATCAGAGAAGAAGACAGGAAGTTCCAAAGATTCTTGTGGTGGGGAGAAAATGGACAAACAGAAGAATATGAAATGACGGTAATGATTTTCGGAGCAGCTTCTTCTCCAGCTTCTGCCCAGTTCATCATGAGAAAAAATGCGAAAGAATTTGAAGAAGAATTTCCTAAAGCAGCAAAGGTAATTTTGGAAAAACATTATATGGATGACTACTTAGATAGTGTTGATACTGTGGAAGAGGCATTAGATTTGATAACTAGTGTCCAAGAGGTTCACAGTAGAGGTGGTTTCCATATAAGAAATTGGACAAGTAACTCCAAAGAGGTTCTGAAGCTGATTCCAACAGAACAGAGAACAAGGGGAATTAAAGACATGGAAATTGAGAGAGAACTTCCAACAGAACGTGTTCTAGGACTTCACTGGAATCCGAACGAAGATTGTTTTTTGTTCAACGTCGAAATGAATGAAATTTCGGAAATTTTGGAGAGGAAAACAGTAACCACTAAAAGAAAAATGTTAAAAATTGTAATGTCGGTTTTCGACCCTCTTGGGCTCCTCTGCAACTATACTGTGAAAGCCAGAATCTTGTTGCAAGAAGTTTGGAAAATGGGTTCTGGATGGGACGATGAATTCTATCATTCAGTGAATGAAAAATGGGTCAAATGGTTACAAGACTTCAAAAAAATTGAGGATTTGAGAATTCCTAGATGCTATTTGGATGATACTATGGAATACAATATACAGTTGCATACATTTTGCGATTCTAGTTCGAAAGCCTATTCCGCTGTTTCATATTTCCGAATATTATCGCACCAGAAAATACATTCCAGTATTGTAATGGCAAAATCTAGAGTATGTCCACTGAAAACATTATCCATTCCTAGGTTAGAACTTCAAGTAGCAGTTCTGGGAGCTCGTCTAGCTAAAACAATAAGAGAAAAACATAGTATTTCTATCAGTCGTCAGTATTTCTGGACGGACTCTAGGACTGTGATCAGCTGGTTGAAAGCAGACCCTCGAAAACTGAAGCCTTTTGTATGTCATCGGATTAGTGAAATATTGGATATCTCTGAAGAGAGAGAATGGAAATGGATTTCAACGAAACAGAATGTAGCAGATGAAGCAACCAGAGACAATATAGTTTATGAATGGTCAGAATTCAGTCGTTGGAATATTGGGCCATCCTTTCTCAGATGTGATGAAGACACGTGGTTCAAAGAAAATGAAATGGAGATGAACAAAGAAGAAAATGGCGAAATAGATGAATTTTTCTTGGAAATGAAAAAAGAATACGTTGCCCTGACAACTGAAGAAGGAAATTTGATTGAATCTGTTCCAAAAATTGAAAGATTCTCATCTTATCTTCGCCTTATAAGGTCAACTGCCTGGTTGTTGAGAGCCATTCAAGTTTTCAGAGGTACCTTAATATCGTTCTCTGAGCTATTACCAGAAGAGATAGAAAAATCTGAAAGAATATGGATAAAACTTGTACAGGAAACATGTTTCAGTCAGGAAATTCGAAACTTGAAGGATAAGAAGTCCGTTGAAAGAACAAGTCGTCTATACAAATTGTCACCTATGTTGGATAGTGAAGGAATTTTGAGAATAAATGGAAGAATAGGAGAATCAGAAGATATCCGTTATGAGACAAAGTATCCAATCATTCTTGACGGAAAACATCAATTTACGCGTCTGCTGATACTTTATTATCATAACAAAGCCGGACACCAAGGACAAGAGTTTGTTCTGAATGAGTTGCGACAGAAGTTTTGGATTTTACAAGCTCGTACTTCTGTCAGGAGTGCATGGAACTCATGCTATAGGTGCAGGAACTTCAGAGCCAAACCCGTAGTCCCGGAAATGTCTCCACTCCCAAAGTGCAGGGTAAGTGCATTTGTTAGGCCTTTTACTTTCACAGGTATGGACTATTTTGGTCCAATGAATGTCACCATCGGACGTCGTCACGAGAAGCGTTACGGGGTTTTATTCACATGTTTGAGTGTACGTGCAGTACACTTGGAGATTGCAAATTCTCTTACAACTGATTCCACCATCATGGCCATCAGACGGATGATCGGACGAAGAGGTTGTCCTGTGAAATTATTTGCTGACAACGGTACAAATTTGAAAGGAGCCGAGAGAGAAATGAAGGAAGCATTGTTGGAGATGAATGAAAATCAGATTTTAGCCGAAATGACTACCAGGGGAATCGAATGGGTAAGGATACCACCTCTAACTCCACACATGGGAGGCTGCTGGGAGAGAATGGTGCGATCCGTAAAAACAGCCCTAGCAGTCACGCTCAAAGAGAGATTTCCGAAAGAAGAAGTTTTATTCACCCTCCTTATCGAAGCCGAAAATATTGTCAATAGTAGGCCCTTAGTCCACGTACCGATAGATGCCGCTGATGGTGAAGCTTTGACGCCGAACCATTTTCTCATAGGGACTTCAAGTGAGTCTCAACTTCCTTGTAGTTTATCAGAAAGTGATCTGGTTACAAAAAAGCAGTGGAAAAAATCTCAATATCTTTCAGATTGCTTCTGGAAACGGTGGATCAGGGAATATCTTCCCTCACTCACCAGGAGGACGAAGTGGCACGAGAAGAGGAAAAATCTAGAAGTTGGAGACGTTGTCATTATAGTAGATGGTGATTTGCCTAGGAACTGCTGGCTGAAAGGAGTAGTCGAAGCTGTTTCTGCTGGGAAAGATGGTCAAGTCAGAAGCGCCGATGTTAAAACGAAGCTGGGAACTTACCGAAGACCCGTCGTGAAGTTATGTCCATTAGATTTTCAATAAAATACTTTCTATATTTATTTTGGGGGGAGAGAATGTTACAGTTTATTATTTATTGATATTGTTTGTGCTTACCTATATATGATTTTGAGTTAATACAGTTGCTAACGAGACAGTCGAATATAAGAAAAAATAACATTATATGATTGTATGTCAATAGAAAGTAAAAATAGTAAAAAACATACAAAAAGTCCGTTATTCAATAGTAGTGAATAGCACGAGGTATACAGTACAGCTACAAATCCCAAAGCTGAAAATACGAGTCCGCAGGACGAGTTGTATTTTCTTGCATTGGGATTGCCAATGAATTGATATTCCAAAAAATTATAGGTTATTAATCATACCACGAATTATATTTAGGACGACAATATATCGATTTGAAATAAAGAAAAATCGTGTCACCGTTTCAATTTGAAGTAATTCACAGAAATCAAAATCTAACAACGTGAACACTAAAGAGAAAAATTGGGATCATTTCATTTTAATTCGTTACAGTTGAAGGTTTGAATATTGAAGGTACAATTTTCGAAAAGAATGCGTGGACCTGTCTTTGTTGTCACTTCGGTATTGGTAGTTGTAGCAACCTTTAGAATGGGCCGATTTCCAATTATGATTTGATGTAATGAACAGTCTGTTTTAATATGCGGCGGACTTTTTCTCCATCAGCTTTCTCAATAAACGAACTGGACATATTTCTGGGTCAATTTCATTAGCAGTCAGCCTTTATTATTAGCACAACTTCTTGCACCCCCTTGGTTAGTCTTCGGGAATATAGGCTGGCAAATCAACAGAACTTGCCCTCAATAACCTTGTCTCAGGAATAAGCGACGCCCTGGAACGCCAGGAAATAGCAATCGCTGCATTCTTGGACATAGAAGGAGCATTTAACAATGCGCTACCTCACTCCCTATATGAGGCCACTGTCTCTAGATGAATTGAACCGATACTATGTGACTGGATAAGAACTATGCTTCACAACAGAACTATAACGACCTCTCTACAGGGGGAAAGTGTCAGCTTCAAGCCAGCCAGGGGCTGTCCCCAGGGGGGGGGGGTCCTCTCCCCACTGTTATGGTCACTGCTGGTGGATGATCTGCTGGCCATTCTCTCGCTTTGGGAGGTTGATCTGCAAGCATATGCTGACGATCTGGTCCTAGTAATAAACGATAAATCCGAAGAGACGATCTCCTACGTCCTTCGATATATTGGATACCATATATAAATGGTGTGAGAGGGAGGAAATGTCCATTAACCCCCATAAAATGGTCATAGTACCATTCATTAGGAAAAGGAAGCTGGAAAATTTAATACCTCCTTCCATCAATGGTGTAACAATTCCTTTTGCGAGTGAAGCAAAATATATGGGAATAACCCTGGATAAAAAACTTAATTGGAACTCGCACTTGGAAAATACTATCCGGAAGGCTAGCCTTTCATTATGGACATGCCGCAGAATATGTGGCAAAACATGGGGCATGTCACCAAAACACGTATACTGGTTGTACGTGACCGTCATACGTCCAATGATAACGTATGGCTCTATAGTCTGGTGGAGCAAGGGACATAAAAAAATGGCCATTGCTAAACTTAACGGACTACAGAGACAAGCGTGCCTGGCGATTACTGGAAGTATTCGCTCCACGCCAACGGAAGCAATGGAAGTCCTCCTTGGATTACTTCCTCTCCACATAGTTCTGGAGAGAGAGACAAGATGGGCAACATACAGACTTTATCAAGCGGCCATTAGTCTACCGCAGGCATGTGTCATGAGAGGCAGCGGCATGCTGGAGGGCATAATAGCTCACAACATTCTAGGAATGCCCTCAGACATCATGCCTAAAACTATCAACCTTCACACGTCCTACACTGTGGTCTTTCCCGAAAGAGAAGACTGGGTCCGGAATGAAACCAACCTATATAGGGCAAATGAACGTTGGTTCACCGATGGTTCCAAAACTCAGGAAGGCGTCGGAGCCGGAATAAATGGGATGAACCCAGTAGTGAAACGCTCGTTCAGTATGGGCAAACTAGCTACGATATTTCAGGCAGAGGTATATGCCATTGAAATGTGTGCCTGGGAGCTGGAAAATCGGCACCACACACGAAAAACATTAAAAATATTTTCAGATAGTCAAGCAGCACTTAAAGCGCTTGAATCCAACTGCTTTAAATCTAGGGCAGTATGGAACTGCAGAGACACCTTAAACCGACTGGCGCAACGCAACAACGTTACCCTAGTCTGGATACCAGGTCACACAGGCCAAGAAGGAAACGAAATAGCGGACGCCCTAGCAAAATGGGGGGCCGAAACAACGTTCACTGGACCAGAACCGGTAATCGGTTTAGCATATAGCACTGCCAAGAATGTCATAACAGCTTGGGCAGACAATAGAAGACTCGAGTACTGGCGTAGTCTATCGGGCCTAGCCCATTCCAAAGCATTTATTGCATGTACAAGGAAAAAACAGGACTCTGACAAACTGCTAGAACTCAGCAGAGCGCATCTCAGAGTTATAGTAGGTTTGCTTACTGGCCACTGCAAACTCAAACATCACATGCATAAAATCGGACTTGCACAAAATGCAGAGTACCGGCTATGCATGGAGGATGATGAAACGGCTGAACACATTATGTGTACATGCCCTGCAGCGGCCAGAACCAGATTCTCAATATTTGGCGATACTACAGTAAGGCCAGAAAACCTGGTAAATTGTTCTCCCAATGCATTCCTCAATTTCGTCAAGAGATTGGATATACTGGGAGAAATATAACCATAGGTTGAGCCACAATAGGCCATTGGCCGCAGTGGAGGGCCTGATACGGGCCCACTCACGTTCAAACCTAACCTAACCTAGTCTTCGGAAATACTGGATTGTACACTATTCTTCCTGTTTCATTGCCGTAATTGTCAACCTCTTTCTGAAAATACGGTACTAAAGCATTCGCTGCTTCGTTACCTCTCCAAGCAAGTTCGGTAGCAACGATGTTGAAAAACTTCTTCTGCAACCCTGCAGGAGAATTTTCGTCCCAACATTTTTTGCAAAGATGACAGTTCCTCTTTAGTAAAAGCAGCAGCACTTTGCTTACGTTTCTCCGGTATCTTTTGTAACTGCTTTCTTTTGTAATCTTGTGCGTCCCTTGAACCTTTAAATTCTAGGTCACTAAGGGCCAGTTTCACAGGTTCCAGTTAGAGTCCAGATTAATTAACTGGTGGTTAGAATGTGAACCTTCGACGCCATTTAAAGAATGTCATTCACCGTCTGAACTTTCACTTAGTTATTTGAAGGTTAACTGGGACCTGTGAAACTGGCCCTAAATGGGTTAAATTTTATTCCATAGCTTTTCAAACACCTTTCTTGTAGTCTCTTGGCAACAGTATTCCAGTGTGTTTTGATAACAGATTCTTTATAGTCTGTACCATCCAATTTCCGCATATCACAAGCATAATCTTTCAAAATATCAGCCAGCTCCACAATTGTGGTATTCGCATTGACAATATAACCCCTGTTTGTGCAAAAATTGTTGAATTGCCTGGTAATTGATTCTTTATTTCTGGCCGTATTCAACGGAATACTCTTTTCCACTGCTTCATCTATGATACCAATAGCCATTTCTCCCCAACGATCGCTCATATTGATTAAGAAATATAACTAGTCAAAACACAAAGATTTGACGTCTATAATTTAAATCATTATTTTCACTTGACAGCTAGTAAAACAAAAACTAAGCAGGTTTATCACCGTGAAAATACAGCGACAAGCTATATTTTCACTTTAATTCCGATTCTATTGGCTGAATTTCAAAATTTGAAATAGACTGATTGGTTGTTAAGCAAGGAGATATATTGTCGTCGGAATAATCAGAGCTGCTACTCTCATTGGCAAATCCAGGCCGCAATCTTTTGAAAGAAGTTGGAACGACAGATGTTTTGATAGTCGTTGAAGTGGAAGCGGGATTTCCAATAATGTTATTGTTGTAAGTAGAACAACCAGGGTCAATGCTAGTAGAAAGAATGGTATTTTCGGTTATTTCTGAGGGAGCAAAAGCAATATCTGCAATTGCATTCGGATCGTATGGATAGATACCCGTGGCTCGTAAACCTGATATTATGTTGGATGCAGAGGTTGCTTTCGGCCACACTTTGGAAAAAATCTTTCCGAACGTAAATTTGTTGATGGTGCGATCAGGGTTGTGTGTCATCTCAATATGATTCAAAAGCCTTGAATACACTTTTGTCCATTGGCTGTAATTCATGAGTCGTGTTACTGGGCAGACAGAAAAGAGTAATGTTATGAAGTTCCGCTGCATCCACGATTCCTGCATCAAGGTGAGACGATGCACCGTCAAAAATTAAGAGAACGTTGCCTTGAGGTGTGTACTTCGCGAAGTGGTTCATCCATTTTATGAAACCTGGAGTTGTCATGCTTCCTTTGTCCGTCATTTCAATGACTGCGCCAGGTGGTAAATTATCTAACCACTCCAACTTCTTTCTTTTACCTTTGAATAAAATCATTGGAGGAATTACTTGACCAAGAGCATTGCCACATCCAACTAACGATACATTCTGAGCATGCTCCTGTGAAATCAAATGAACTCGTTTACTACCCTTGCGAGAAAACACTTGCTGAGACTTATGTAGATTGAGTCGTCATCCTTTTTCGTCAATATTGAAAATGAGCGAGGCTCCCCATGACGTCAAGTTTTACCATGAGTTGTAATTTATCGAAATAATCATTCATAATGAATCTGTTCAACTTAGCAGCTCGAGCAGGGTTCATGAATTATTATTTTCGTTTTGCTTCTTTAGGATGACGACCCAGAAATAATTTGAACCATTAACGACCAGCAAGACCTCTGTCGTTAAAAGGGGATGGTAAGTTATTTCTTTGAAAATACTCATCATAGACCGAGTTCCTTAAAACTTTGGATGTCAGAGGCATCCCAACGTCAGCTAGCCTGAAAATCCTCTGACATAATTCATTTTCCTGTTCAGCTCTTAGGCATGAAGGTCGCCCAATGTTGTTCTCAGATGTACCACTCTTCACGTGACTTCTTAGCGTTCGACGTGGAATACTGTACTCTTTAGCGGCAGCTCTTACTGACAGACCATTTCCAACTGCTTGCAGAGGCCGTGTCGTTCATTCTGTATGAGAAAAATGAAAATAAATATCAGGTATTCCTAATAAAGCCCGCTTGTGTTCCTAACAAGGCTCATGTGGGCCTTAATAGATACCTCCCTTTTATAACAAAACATCAAGTAAAAATTATGAAGCAGTTATCACAAAAACTTTTTTTATGATGTTATCTAATGTACAAAGATTGGGCTACAAAATGGTAAAAGTAATGATAATAACCTCTGAAGGAAATATGAGAAATAATTTGAAAATGACTCACCTAAAATTATAACCGATATTTAACGAGTCTCGTAGAACAACTGAATGTCACTCAACCTCAAGGAGACTAAAATTTAACGAGGAGAGTTTAATCCCCATAAGACAATGGAGACACTAGTAAAAAGAGATGACAGAACATTTGTGACGAAATGTGACGTAGTTGGACGTGTCATGGCCGCCGTTCTCTATAGACAGTGACGGACTAGCTCTTGGTATATGAGAGTTACTGCTGACAGTTTTGTTGCTTGGTTCGAGTTCTACTCTGTACTCATATCCATGTACGTCACTATGACGCGTTGATGCTACAAGATCCTGATTGGCTAGAGCTTATTAAACCCTCCTTGTTAAATTTTAGTCTCCTTGACTCAACCTCACTTTGATCGTCAATGATAAACTCATTCAAGTTATACACTCGTAGGCGAATTCGTACACAGGATAATTGATCATAATATTGTTTACCTTCTAGAAAAACAGTTTCGTTTTTTCTGTATTATGAAACATATTTCTCACGAATGTCAGTAATGCCCAGTCGCTCAATAGTTCAACATTGGATATGAATGGTATATTGATATTTTTTTATACAGTAAAATTTTTCAAAATTCTCAAAATTCATGATATGTCGCCCTCAAGTGCCGAATATGGTAATACGATCCAGTAGGGCCAATGGAGACTTTTACTCGGAATAACTCTAGCTATATACAGCATACCGAAAATTCAGTCATTTTCACCAAAAGACTTTTATTCATCAAATGTGTGCGGGGTCCTTTGATGATAGTTGCATAAATTGTTGTTTAAATTTGATTTTATCGTTAACCAGATGTCGTTCCCCTACGAACGACAGTCCTCAAAAGACGAAACTTGTACGAGCCAAGGATTAACGAACTTTTAACGTGCTATTCCACTTTCTAGGGCCATCAGATAAATATCTGCAGTCGCTGGGCTTCGAACCCACGACCAGCGACCAGAGTGGATGAAAGATCGGTACTTTAACTACCGCCATTTGACCCCCGTAAAATAGAATATCTTGTTTCGAACTCGACTTTTTGAGGCCTCTGGAGACCATACATCCTATTTTACCGTAAAGCATATTTTCACAATTCGTCTGACCTCTTTGAAAGTTTTCAATAATAAATTTCAGCTCTTCAGACGATGTGGTGTTGCAGGTTTTTCCGGGTTTCCCTGCATCTGTGAAAGCGATTGCCTCGGAGGGCAGATTGATTATTTTTGTTTTTACTTTGTTATTATTGTTTTCAATATGTTTGTAAAAATAATACATGCTAGACAAAATTTCCCACTTTTTTCATAAACTTTTCACGTAAATAATGATGTTTTTGAATTTAACAAACAATTATAAATTGAAAGTAACATTACTTTACGAATGAAAGTATATTAAATTAGCACAACCACTATTTCAAAATAATTCGTTATTTTGAATAATTTTTGTAGGACTAGCGATACATACCCGTTTTTTTGTAGGACACTGTATTATTTAGGTGAAGAATACACTAACCTTTCATGTGTTATCATTGTCCTACAGTTACTAATAATTTTTTTTTACCACGGAATTGACAATTTCGGAGCGTAGGGTATGACCACGTCATTGGTACATGTTGGGAGTGGGGGGCTCTTCAGTCCTACCATCTATTTTGTAGGACAGAAGTTTTTTCGAGTACTTTATTGAATTATCTCGAGGTTCAACTGAAAAACTAACTGTTATTAATGACTTTTTTGCACTCACCAAATCGACATGATAGACGCTTGTGCAGTTTATTAGCTACAACTATCGAGAATTTGCGTAAAGGAAAAAGTTGGGAGTCTCGGCAAAATGAAGCTACTCAAGAAGATTCAGCCTGTTATTAATCATTTTTGAAAATAGGCGAGGGATCCTGGTCTACATGGTTTACGTGTTTGAAAAAACGATAATATTTACGTCATTTTTGGTTGAACAAGCAATCCAAGATGCATATAACTCCTGGTGGAATTACTTATAGCTGTGAAATTGTCATCCAAAACTGTTGATGTACGGCCTGCTTGATTCATGACATTTTTATTGCGTCAAGAGAGTTTACTCAATTTTAACATAGATGGCAGGCAAATCATTACCGATCATGATGATTTGACATGTCGTTTTGCCAAACGCATGCTGCGTCATCGACATAACCTCAAATTGAACTATGTCATGATTGTCATGTCGAAGTCGAGACTCACAAAAAAATGCTATACACTACCCTAACTTTTACGAATGACAGAAAAACACAAGAACAAATAAATAACAATAACCCAACAACTAAAAACGTCGCAAAACTACCGATCTGAGCGAAAAGTATTAAAAGAACAGAAAAATCACACGATAAATACCAATATGCAATGTAATTGACATATAACCTCAAAATAATGTTAACGTTCAAAAACTCAAAAAATGTATCTAGTAGGCACTTTGGATTGTTGGAAACTCCACTATATTCGACTTAAGCGCCATCAATTGACGAATAGAACAAACTCTATTGACGCAATTACAGGATCAAGAACTTTAGTTGAAACAAAAGCGAATCAGTAAACGCACCAGGAGTTATATGCATCTTGAAGCAATCACATGATATAACCTCAAATTATCCGTCAAAATGGCGAAACAACGATTTTTCAGAATTTATTTTTTTTCTCTAGAACAAATGATTTAATTTACATGAAAATTCGTAGGAATATGTCTTTTTTGTGTCGAGTGAGCATGATTTTTTTTACAATTCAGAGAAACTAGAGAAATATGACGTAATTTTCTCTCAATTTCAAGCAATAGCTATTTTTGAAATATCACGAGAGAAATATTTCTCTTGATAGTGACAGATGAAATTCCTAGTACCCAATGCAAGAGATTTCAAAAATTCTCCTAGGAATTTAGTTTTCAGGTTAAAGAAAGAAGATTTTTTCTATGTATTGATAAAATTATTATTATTCAGGTAGGTATAGGTATGGATATTGTACAAGGGATGGTTTTGAACAATTCAGAGGTTGCAATGGCTAAATCATTACAGAGAGCAAAATTCGTTCCACAATTCAAGTCAACGACAGTTTGTGAAACACTTCAGATTAAGAAGGACACTTTTCAGAAGTTAGAAATCGATGATAAGCTGCATAAACCTCCCTGTCGAGTTTTCGCAATGAAAAAATAAACTAAACTTTCAATCACCTTGGATATTCCATGCAGATGAAATTATAGACCGCTGTGTTTTTTCAATTCCTCATCCATGCATTATCAGTGAATGTTTTTGGTGGTTCATTTTGTTATAATTTTTTGCGTCCCTATTTTCTTTTTATTTGCATGATTTTTCAGATCTTGCCAACGATAGGAAAATTTTGCTCACGTTATCCCTTATGCTTGATTCCACCAACATATACCTTTTTTCAGCAAACCCCAGTTTTATGTTCCCCAGTCATACCATTCAATATAATAGAAATACTCTCCCACCTTTCTTTTGCGATATTATGAGTAAAAATTTTCCTAAATTTACCAATTCTTAGTTCTGCATAATTTTTTGCACTTGTAATGCATTTTTTGAGCGATGCTTGTGAATCTTCTGTTGACGTCTATTTCCAGGAAGTTATTACGTGTCTGCAAACGTCAAATTCAAATGCGTGTCCAAAAATCATATTTTTTAATTAATGATAATTTATTCACTTTCAAATTTGAAATACAATACAACAATTTTGAATAATATAGTTGGTGAATAAATTGGAATACTTACGAAGCAAAGGAGTTTGCTTGTTTGTAAGAAAACAATATATATAATTCATGCAGTAAATACAATCTTATAAGTATAATGGGATGATATTTGATCATCGTACAGTAATATAAAAATAATAATAATCTATTTATTTGAAGAAATACAAAAAAGGAATAACAAGCACAAGAGACACTTTGTCAACAAATATAAGAGTGTTAAAATGTTAAAATATTAAAATGTATAAATATAATCATATAAAATATTATAGGTAAAATGTATAATTCTAAATATAGAAGTGTAGAAATGATGTAGACATTAATGTAAGATTTGTAACAAAAGATAATAATGTAAAGATGCAAACAATTTTTTAAATTTATTTTCCTATCATCTCGTTTATTTCTATACGGGGGTATGTTTTACATGGAGTTTCAGATTTTTTAAAAAAAATTTCTTGGGTTTGGTTCATTTTTTAGTGAATCAGGCAGGAAGCTGAAGAGTTTTGGACCTAGGTAATGGTAATTTCTTTGACCGACTGACTTGTGCATGACTGGAATTACAATTTGTTTTTTTATGGCGAGTTTCATAATTATGATCGTAGATGATCAATTCGTTTCTGTGACTATATTGACCTGTGATTATATTTATGAAGAATAGTTGTCTTGGGTCGAATATTGAAGTTTCTGAGTAGAGAAGATAGCTAGGGGACTTGTATTATATTTTTAGTATACATCGCAGGAAACGCTTTTGAATGACTTCAAGGTATCGTATATGTGTTTTTGATACTCCTCCCCAACCAATTATGCCGTAGTTTAGGTCGGGTTCTACCAAAATTTTATACAATATTATTTTTTGTTTATGGTTTAGGATGTCGATTATTTTTTTGAATTTGTAAAATATTTATCTAGAATTATACCTAGGTACTTGATTTTTTTGACAGGTCTAATGACGTATGACGGCCATATCGGATATTGCTATATCATATTCTGGCAAGGATATATCGTAGCTACTGAATGGTAGGTAGTACGTTTTTTCAAAATTTATGGATAGCAGTCTATTCAAACCACTTCCTTATCCGGCCTAGGTTAGGTTAGGTTTGAACGTGAGTGGGCCCGTATCAGGCCCTCCACTGAGGCCAATGGCCTACTGTGGCTCACCGTATGGTTATATTTCTCCCAGTATGTCCAATCTCTTGACGAAATTGAGGAATGCATTGGGAGAACAATTTACCAGGTTTTCTGGCCTTACTGTCGTATCGCCAAATATTGAGAATCTGGTTCTGGCCGCTGCAGGGCATGTACACAGAATGTGTTCAGCCGTTTCATCATCCTCCATGCATAGCCGGCACTCTGCATCCTGTGCAAGTCCGATTTTATGCATGTGATGTTTGAGTTTGCAGTGGCCAGTAAGCAAACCTACTATAACTCTGAGATGCGCTCTGCTGAGTTCTAGCAGTTTGTCAGAGTCCTGTTTTTTCCTTGTACAAGCGATAAATGCTTTGGAATGGGCTAGGCCCGGTAGACTACGCCAGTACTCGAGTCTTTTATTGTCTGCCCAAGCTGTTATGACATTCTTGGCAGTGCTATATGCTAAACCGATTACCGGTTCTGGTCCAGTGAACGTTGTGAACCTTTTGCTAGGGCGTCCGCTATTTCGTTTCCTTCTAGGCCTGTGTGACCTGGTATCCAGACTAGGGTAACGTTGTTGCGTTGCGCCAGTCGGTTTAAGGTGTCTCTGCAGTTCCATACTGCCCTAGATTCAAAGCAGTTGGATTCAAGCGCTTTAAGTGCTGCTTGACTATCTGAAAATATTTTTATTGGTTTTCGTGTGTGGTGTCGATTTTCCAGCTCCCTGGCACACATTTCAATGGCATATATCTCTGCCTGAAATATCGTAGCTAGTTTGCCCATACTGAACGAGCGTTTCACTACTGGGTTCATCCCATATATTCCGGCTCCGACGCCTTCCTTTGGAACCATCGGTGAACCAACGTTCATTTGCCATACATAGGTTGGTTTCATTCCGGATCCAGTCTTCTCTTTCGGGAAAGACCACAGTGTAGGACGTGTGAAGGTTGATAGTTTTAGGCATGATGTCTGAGGGCATTCCTAGAATGTTGTGAGCTATTATGCCCTCCAGCATGCCGCTGCCTCTCATGACACATGCCTGCGGTAGACTAATGGCCGCTTGATAAAGTCTTTATGTTGCCCATCTTGCCTCTCTCACCAGAACTATGTGGAGAGGAAGTAATCCAAGGAGGACTTCCATTGCTGCCGTTGGCGTGGAGCGAATGCTTCCAGTAATCGCCAGGCACGCTTGTCTCTGTAGTCCGTTAAGTTTAGCAATGGCCATTTTTTTATGTCCCTTGCTCCACCAGACTATAGAGCCATACGTTATCATTGGATGTATGACAGTCATGTACAACCAGTATACGTGTTTTGGTGACATGCCCCATGTTTTGCCACAAATTCCATAATGTCCATAATGAAAGGCTAGCTTTCCGGATAGTCTTTTCCAAGTGCGAGTTCCAATTAAATTTTTTATCCAGGGTTATTCCCAGATAGTTTGCTTCACTCGCAAAAGGAATTGTTACACCATTGATGGAAGGAGGTATTAAATGTTCCAGCTTCCTTTTCCTGGTGAATGGTAGTATGACCATTTTGTGGGGGTTAATGGGCATTTCCTCCCTCTCACACCTCTTATCCGGCCTAAGTCGTTTTCCAGTTTTTGTTTCAAATTGTACCAGTCATATTCTGCAAAGACGATGACTGATCATCGGCGATCATCGGCGAAACTGATAATTTTGGAGTGTGTGTTCAATAGGAAGAGATTGTTGAGGTAGATGTTGAACAGAATTGGTCCTAACACCGTTCCTTGTGGTACGCCACATGATATGTTTTTTTCGTCACTCATTCTATCATCAATTTTTGCTCTTTGCCGTCTACTTAATAAATAACTTCTGAAGAGGTTGTGTGGTATGCCCCTCACACCCATATCTTCTAGAGTTCCGAGTAATATAGAGTGGTCTACGGTATCAAAAGCTTTCCTTAAATCTATTAATATACCAATTGATGGTGTAGACTCGTCTAAATACTGATATATATTGTGAGTCAATATTTTTATGGGATCTTGGGAAGACATATTTTTCCTGAAACCATACTGCGATTTTGACAAGATATCTTATTTTTCAATGAATTTATTTAGTCTTCTCCGGTCAAACAAAATTCTTCTATGATCGAATGCAAGACATACGTCCCGAAACTAAACTGCTAGGAAATGACTTCCTACGGTGTTCAAAAATAGCAGTTCTCTCGTTTCATTGTTTCACGTGGGAATTTAATCTAGAGAAATATTTCATGAGAGAATCAATTCCTACGATTTCAAAAATTGGGAGAAATATGACGTAATTTTTTCTCAATTTCGAGCAAAAACTAGGTAGGTAGGTATACCAATTGAGAGAAAATGACGTCATATTTCTCTTGAGAGATTCTCTAGAGAAATATGACGTAATTTTCTCTCAATTTCGAGCAAAAACTAGGTAGGTAGGTATACCAATTGAGAGAAAATGACGTCATATTTCTCTTGAGAGATTCTCTAGAGAAATATGACGTAATTTTCTCTCAATTTCGAGTAAAAACTAGGTAGGTAGGTATACCAATTGAGAGAAAAT
Organism: Chrysolina oricalcia; assembly: GCA_944452925.2. Lineage (NCBI taxonomy): Eukaryota > Metazoa > Arthropoda > Insecta > Coleoptera > Chrysomelidae > Chrysolina > Chrysolina oricalcia. The sequence continues at coordinate 50,645,303 of OX101823.2, read as the reverse complement.
GACGTCATATTTCTCTTGAGAGATTCTCTAGAGAAATATGACGCAATATTCTCTCAATTTCGAGCAAAAACTAGGTAGGTAGGTATACCAATTCAGAGAAAATGACGTCATATTTCTCTTGAGAGATTCTCTAGAGAAATATGAAGTAATTTTCTCTCAATTTCGAGCAAAAACTAGGTAGGTAGGTATACCAATTGAGAGAAAATGACGTCATATTTCTCTTGAGAGATTCTCTAGAGAAATATGACGTAATTTTCTCTCAATTTCGAGCAAAAACTAGGTAGGTAGGTATACCAATTCAGAGAAAATGACGTCATATTTCTCTTGAGAGATTCTCTAGAGAAATATGACGTAATTTCCTCTCAATTTCGAGCATAAACTAGGTAGGTAGGTATACCAATTGAGAGAATATGACGTCATTTCTCTTGAGAGATTCTCTAGAGAAATATGACATAATTTTCTCTCAATTTCGAGCAAAAACTAGGTAGGTAGATATACCAATTGAGAGAAAATGACGTCATATTTCTCTTGAGAGATTCTCTAGAGAAATATGACGTAATTTTCTCTCAATTTCGAGCAAAAACTAGGTAGGTAGGTATACCATTTGAGAGAAAATGACGTCATATTTCTCTTGAGAGATTCTCTAGAGAAATATGACGTAATTTTCTCTCAATTTCGAGCAAAAACTAGGTAGGTAGGTATACCAATTGAGAGAAAATGACGTCATATTTCTCTTGAGAGATTCTCTAGAGAAATATGACGTAATTTTCTCTCAATTTCGAGCAAAAACTAGGTAGGTAGGTATACCAATTGATAGAAAATTACGTCATATTTCTCTTGAGAGACTCTCTAGAGAAATATGACGTAATTTTCTCTCAATTTCGAGCAAAAACTAGGTAGGTAGGTATACCAATTGGAGATATAGTGTGGAAATATCATTCATGTAAATAATAAAAAGGAGCGGACCTAACACGGAGCCCTGTGGTACATCATGGTTTATGTGTTGATACTTCGAAGAGATATCATTGATGTGCACTAACTGCATTCTATTTTTAAGGTAAGAGCTAAAGAAGTCAAGTGCCACACTCCTTATTCCATAAAAGCTTAATTTCTCTAAGAGAAATTCATGCGAGACACAGTCGAAGGCCTTGCTCAAGTCACACATTGTTATTGAGGTATGTTCACCCCTTTCAAAACCCTCGACAATGCCTTGCACAACTTTTTAGATTGCTTTTACGGTGGAGCAATTGCTTCTGAATGCAAATTGGTTTTTATTGAGAAAATTATGTCTTTCAAAGAAGCTCATTAGCCTTTGCTTCACTATGATTTTAAATATTTTCCCAAATATGGGAATTATAGATATTGGTCGGTAGTTGTCTACATCGTCCTTGTCGCCTTTATTTTTGAAAATAGGAATAATTTTAGTGAGTTTGAAGACATCTGGAAATGTGCCTTCGGAAAGACATAGATTGATCAATGCAGTGAGAGGTCCCACAATTATCTCACTTGTTTCTTTAATAATTTCGCTGTTCAGATCATCATAGCACTTTGTATTTTTGAGGTTTGAGGCATCTGAAACCTCCATTTCTGTTACAGGCATAAAAAAGAAAGATTCGTTGGGTTTCGGAAGATTTTTCAAGAAATTTGTGGTTTTTTTTTATCTACCGCAGGTAGAGAGTTTAAAATATTCTCTGCAATGTTGCAAAAGAAATCATTGAATTCTTCAGGAGATATTGAATTGTGGTACTTTTCGGGTGCTTTGTTTTTGTTCCTTTCATAATTTATTAGCCTCCAACTGTCACGTGATTTATTGTTGGAGTTTGTGAGAAAGTTATTGTTGGCAGTCTTTTTTGCAAGTTTAGGGGATGAAAACGTTTTTTTGCGATTTGCGATGACTTCTTAGCGAAAAATGTTCGATGGAAAAGTTGTAGATGATAAGGTAACCAAAAACTTTTGCATTCAATACCTTTCGACATCACCTTAAATTATCCGTCAAAATGGCGAAAAAGCGATTATTCAGTAATTCATTTTTTTCTCTAGAATAAATGATTTAATTTACATGAAAACTTGTAGGAATATGTCTTTTTTGGTGTCAAATGTGCTTGATTTTTTTGCAACTAAAATTACCTAATACTAGTTTTCGAGTTATGTATATTTTTCGAAAAAAATACCGTTATCTTCCACGAAAAATTGTTCTGGTGTTTTTTGTATTTCGGTGGTCTATACGTGATCATTTTAATTTTTGAAATGTCCACTTTCAAATGGTCTATGGTCTATGGTGGTTTATAGATCGTTAAAATTGAGAAGGTCTCTCTGAATCATGATGTTCTCACCATTTTCAATGAATTTCGACTTTATTTTTATAACAATAAGTAGTTTATATTAAATTATTCATAGGTAAATCACGAGACTACTTGGATAAATCATTTTTTACCGCCTTGGTAGCAAAAAATATCGAAGTTGACTTTTATTTAAAATCTTTAATTAAAATAATCCCATATGTTGCGAACTCTTTGGATTATACTGTATATTGAAGACTTTATTCTTTTTTCTTTATTTCCATTCATTCGTCCCTGATGAATTCAATCAACTACTCCAATTCATGAATTTTTGATAAAAGTTTTATTGACGCGTTATTTTCCCCATTAATGGATAGTCATTTGTCCTAATTATGATTTTTGTCTTCAAGTAATCAATAATGGTAAATCGTTAGGTAAGTATTTATAAACTCTTCCAAGAAAGTTGAGAATATTCCCAATTTTTTCATATTTAGATTTACATGAAAAACAAAAAGTATCGGAGAACATCGTGAAAAACAGGGAAAAGGAAAGTCAATGGTGTTAGCCTAGAATTTTGGTGATAAGAAATACCATACCATACCATACCATAAGAGAGATTGAACAACATGGAGAGAAGATCAGAATATATAATCCTACCTAAGCAACAGAAAACAAGCAGTATTTCAGTATTTGAACTGGGGTACCTCAGGGATTCGTTATTTGCCCGTCACTCTTTACTATCTACATGAATAATCTCTATTACCCTATGTCTCATAATAATTGCGTTGCATATGCTGGCGACACGACATAAATAAACACTTCTACTCATGCAGATAGTTGTGTAAACACCATGGCTGATTCTTTGAATAGGACACAGAACTGATTTAGCGCTGACAACATCAAATTAAACAACAGTAAAATCCAAATACTTATGAAATTGCGAACACTGTACGATTTCTCATTCTTCCACACACACATAAATTATGGCATGCATACTGTTATGGGAAAATGTAGAAAAGAGCGATAAGAATTATTGCTGGTCAACAAATCTTTAAAGATCGCTCTATTATGCCTGTTCCTCCCCTATTCATTTATAATACTCTTCTAGAGAATCACAGAAATAAAAGTTTATCCAACTGTGATTTCCACGATTATCAAACTCGTGGAGCAAACGACTTAGGCCTTCCCGACATATGCTCAATAAATCTCAGATGAATTCACTTAATGTTGGACAAATTTCTTAAAAATTGTTTAAAATTGTTCTTTCCGTTAACCAGCTGTCGTCCCCTTACGAACGGCAGCCCTCAAAAGTCGAAACTTGTGCGAGCCAAGAATTAACGAGGTCTTACCTTTTTACGTGCGATTCCTAGCACGATCCGAGGACAATCTCGAAGGGAGGTCCGTTGGTCACCCATCAGAACCACGACATCGCCTAGCGTTGCTTGGCTTCAGATATCGGTGAACCGGCGCTCAATAATTCAAAATGCTCAATTACAATTGATTTAAATTAAAACTGAAACGACACATACTGTTCCACTATTTTCATACAATTCCAAAATTCTCACTATTTCAAAAAATTCATCGGATTTCAAAAAAGGTTCAATAACTCCTGAAGTGCCATATTCAGATATGTCGTAGATTATGGCTGTACACGGTAGTCGTAAGACCAAAGATCCATTATGGGTCAGCCGTGTGGTGGCCAGGTGTACAGAGCAGCACAATAGGCCGAAGACTTAGCAAGGTCGAGAGGTTGGCCTGTTTGGTAGTAACGGGCGCAATGAGAACGACTCCTACCGTAGTGTTGGAGGTACTGCTGAGGTTGCCACCGCTTCCAGTCTGGATCAAGAGGTAGGCAATGTCAGCCCATTTGAGCATGCGGGACTCGGGAGTCTGGGTAAACGAAGGAGCGATGATAGGTCATGCGGTAATCGCGAAGAGGTCGGGGCAGGAGATCCCGAACTACTCCATCAGAGTGAAAACCGCACAAGATAGACTGCGATGGAATAGATAGAGCGTTTAATCTTCGCACGGGAAGCCTAATATGTTATACGGACGGCTGGCGTCTGACTGACAAACAGGCTTCGGGTGCAGGCATCTACCTGGAGGAAAGAGAGGTACGAGAAAGCTACGCTTTTGGTAGATTTACAACAGTTTTTCAAGCTGAAGTGTTCGCCATACAAGCCGTAGCAACGAGGCAAGAGGCGGAAGAAGGGCCCGAGCAGATACTTTATATCTGTTCAGATAGTCAGACAGCGCAGAGCCATCTGCCATCCTAAATCAAGCTCAGCACTTGTAAAGGAATGCGGAGATGCGCTCGAGAAGCTAGCCGGTATGGGTCCCGGGTCACAGGGGCGCGGGGAAACGAAGTGGCAGGCAGACTTGCCAGATCCGGATCTGCAACACCGTTCTCTGGACCGGAGCCTGTACTAGGCATAGCAAGAAGCCAAACCTCTTCAGCCCTCGACGAGTGGGCGGGAGAAAAGCTGAATAAACTATGGAGGAATAATACCGGCTGCAGGCAGTCGAAAGACTTTGCGGCTGGCTCCAGTGAGTCAAGGACGACATAGCTGTTAGGCAGAAACCGCCAAGCACTACGCCTTCTTATAGGAATACTATAAAAGGACATAACAAGTTAGACCTATCATTTATAGAAATAGAAGATAGGCCCACTTGCCGTAAATGCGGAGAGGACGAAGAAACTTCATCCCACTTCCTCAGCGAGTGTGAGGCTAAGATTTGGAACCTTCGGAGTTGAGAGACTCCAACAAGAGGAACTAATTGACTTGGAGTGGTCGGACATACTGACCTTCACTAGGAGGTCACACAGGTTCGAAAAGGAAGATTAGGAGAACGGATGTAGATAAGTCGAGAACAGGGGATTGCAAAAAGGGTCCATGAGAGGTACTTCTTGCCTGGCTGCGGCAGCAGCCTTCCCAAGAACTGCTACTACTAGGTATGTCGTGGCTAATTTCAATGATATTGAATTTCTTTGACACCGTTCCATTTTGAGAAAAAGTTGAACATCTCAAAAACGGCGAGAATTTCGTATAAGGGTATACTTTTAGCAAAGTCAGCTCATAATTATTTCTTCTCAAGGAATTGAAAAATGAAAGAAAATACAAGATGTTCTATTTTTGAAATATGACTGATATATTTCACGCTCTTTTCAAGCACCCTGTATGAGAATAATTATTTTTGGAACTTAGTAAAATTCGACACACATATACTTCCCTAAACACAAAACGTCCTTTGACCACAAGAGTTGGAGGTGTTCAGCTTGACTCCTCTGTATATTCTTATTAAATCTTAAATCTCAATTTAAAAGTTTCCGTATGTCAAACAAATTATTATTATCTTCATAACATGGTTTTTACAGCAAAAAAATTGCCGAGACAGCCTTTGTAAGTATGTGAATTTGAAATATTCATTCTCTTTCAAATATAAAGTGTGTAATTGGCCTCTTCATCGACTTTCATAAAGCATTCGACCGTGTTAGTCATGCATTTTTTTTATCTAAATAATCAATGTATGGATTTAGGGAAACAACGTTCCAACTGCTACAATAATATTTATCAGACTGACAGCAAATCGTTAAAATAAACAACATCAGTAGTCATTATTTATGCATTAATCAAGGTGTCCGTCAAGGATCAATATTAGGCCCTCTTCTATATCTTGTATTTGTCAATGATCTCATAGCATATCTGAATAAACACAATGGAATTACTGTAACTGTACTGTAACTGTTTTGCAGATGAAGTATTTTAATACTAGAAGATGACTTATTGATTTCTGGGGCATGTACAATCTTCATAGTCTTTCTACAGAAGCGAGCGTTAAGATATACACGTACGGTATGTCCGAAACATTCATAGTAGAGACAATCTTGGAAACAACCAGAAAACATTCAGATACCGTTAACTGGAAAGAACACCCGCAAAACTTATATTTAGTTCAGCAATTTACTTGTACGAAAATACAAACAAATTGTGAAAAATGTCAAAAGGAGAATGTTGTAAAATAAAGTACAAGATAATACAATCTAAAACATTGTAATCTACATATTCATACATAAGTACAAAAATAAGTATTCTCTAATTGAAAAATTATTCCATGGAGTAGCAGTTTGTGAAGAGTAAATGCTTTTTCAGTTATTTTGGAAAATTGTTATAGTATCTTCAATTATAGTGTTTGCACCCATTATACTCGAAAAAAAATTGATACCAAACAGTACTATATCGATGTGATCAAATAAGTGTTTTCTGAAATCGTTCAAGAATGCCCACTTTCTCGGAGCAACTTCAGGCCTCAAAATACGCTAATCTAGTATTTTAGTCCGTTGCTAAGCAACGAACTTTCCCGGACCGTTATCGGACCTAAACGGTACGGGAAAGTACTTTTTTCGGCAACCATCCGGGAAGTGTTCAATTCCCGGACACTTTTTCTTTGGTAAAGTAGCACTTCCCGGCCTAGTCCGGGAAGTACGTACTTCCCGGACTAGGCCGGGAAGTGCTCGAATTTTAATACAAATATTAATATAAATAAGAATTAGAATGTTTCTGTTGGTACCTATCTTCTGTTCGAATTTCAATATATAATACAAATAAGAACTGAAATGTTCGAAATATTCAAATTTGGAATCGTTTCATCCGGTTAACAGATGGGTGAGAGTCGACCTCTCTTCGTCACTTCCCGGGCAATTTTTCTTTGGGAAAGTAGCACTTCCGGCCCAGTCCGGGAAGTACGTACTTCCCGGGAAGTACGTACTTCCCGGACTAGGCCGGGAAGTGCTCGAATTTTAATACAAATATTAATATAAATAAGAATGAGAATGTTTCTGTTGGTACCTATCATCTGTTCGAATTTCAATATATAATACAAATAAGAACTGAAATGTTCGAAATATTCAAATTTGGAATCGTTTCATCCGGTTAACAGATGGGTGAAAGTCGACCTCTCTTCGTCTCTTAGACTAAATGCGTCTGATTGATTTGTCTAATAATAAAATGGATTAAGCAATCCAGACTACTGCATTTAACCTATACAATAGGTATAATCGTCGGCAAGTCTCCAACAGAAAACAACTACTGCCCCCTACGACCATTGAATTATATCTGTTAGATTCTTGGCAAAGTATTCTACAAGAACTACTTTGCAATGTTCTCCCAATCTCAACGCCAAAACATGTCTCAACCCACACGAGGGAACACCTACGGACCGGTTTCATGGTTCCTTGCCAATCATCAGCGCAGGGTAGCTCACCCAACGCAATCGAAAAATATCTTGACCCCAAGATTCGAAGAACACTCCGACTATGGTGTCGACTTCGTCTGAAGCCAAATAAATTCAAAAGAAAATATTTGATGACACTACTTGGCAGAAGCCCATTAAACTAATAATAAAATGGATTAAGCAATTCAGACTTCTGCATTTAACCTATACAATAGGTATAATCGTCGGCAAGTCTCCAACAGAAAACAACTACTGCCCCCTACGACCATTGAATTATATCTGTTAGATTCTTGGCAAAGTATTCTACAAGAACTACTTTGCAATGTTCTCCCAATCTCAACGCCAAAACATGTCTCAACCCACACGAGGGAACACCTACGGACCGGTTTCATGGTTCCTTGCCAATCATCAGCGCAGGGTAGCTCACCCAACGCAATCGAAAAATATCTTGACCACAAGATTCGAAGAGCACTCCGACTATGGTGTCGACTTCGTCTGAAGCCAAATAAATTGAAAAGAAAATATTTGATGACACTACTTGGCAGAAGCCCATTAAACTAATAATAAAATGGATTAAGCAATCCAGACTTCTGCATTTAACCTATACAATAGGTATAATCGTCGGCAAGTCTCCAACAGAAAACCACTACTGCCCCCTACGACCATTGAATTATATCTGTTAGATTCTTGGCAAAGTATTCTACAAGAACTACTTTGCAATGTTCTCCCAATCTCAACGCCAAAATATGTCTCAAACGATACGGAAAAGTTTTTGCCGGCTTGTTTACATTTTAGACAGTTATTGAATTCACGCAAACAATATGTAGAATTCCTCAGTTTTTGATAATGCTGATTGCGATTTCAGAAAAAATAGTATGTGTACCTCGTAGTAAAAGCACATTCCCAGACTTCAATGCTTGTTGGCCTCGGCTTAACGCCTCGGCCAACAATTTACAATGTCGTCCGGGAATGTATTGCTTTTACTACTAGATACACAATATACTATTCTTTATCCTCTAGCCGAAAGTACGCACTTTCTGGCCGCATTTCAGGCCGGAAAGATCAATTTCCGTGGCCGGTTGACGACAGAATTTTTGCGGCCGGTGATATGAACATGAATTATTTATTCTGTGCTCTGTGTGTCGTGTCGTGATCTCGCGAAGGAATTCATTCAATTGTGTTAAAAAAGTACGAATCCTCATCTGAATGTTCCGCAGATGAGGAAAAGATATTGAGGAATTTTGACGAAGAGGCAAAAATTATTGTGCGATCCGAAACAATTGCAAAAAAATCTTCTGATCGGTATCTGCTCGTCTACAACACGTACAAAATATGGCGAGAAGAAAGTAAAAAATCTCTAACCAGCTCAGAAGAAAATAATTTGATTATTTATTTTCAAACCCTGAAAGGAAAACTGAAACCACCAACTTTGTGGAGCATATCGTCGCCTCAGAGCAACACTAGGATGTGTGAAATCTTTGCCAGAAAATTGAATTTAAAATGTCTCAGTATTTTAACGCTATAATAGCGCAGCTAGTAATACAAGAATCTGAATAATTTTTTCAGAGAGTGCAATTGACCCTCCCAAATAAAAGTTGGGAAATTAGAACTTAGAAAAAAATGTACTTGTCCTACTGTTACACTGACCTTCATGACAAATTTTAGGAAGTCTAATACTTGTCTTAGTGTTACCCTGTGTATGTCGGCAATTTATGTTACAGAAACAACAACTAATAAATTCAAATTTGAAGAAATTTATGTAATCGCTTCATTCAAAAATACAACAAAATTGAGTACTGGATAATTTAATTCAATTCACTGTTACAATCGCTATCGTGTTTGTAAGTTGCTTCAAGTGACATAAAAAAATTGTGATGTTTTTTAGGAATTAAATTCTCATTGCATAAACTCACGAGGTCATTCTTTTTATTCACTGGCTTAGTTGGTGCTGCAGTATAGGCCGGAAATAAAGAGACCTCTGCCGGTTTTATTATTCGTCTTTTTTTTCTGTTTATATCGATGATATTGTATTCTTTATCGCCGTAGGATGTCTTGTAATAAATTTTGTTGGATTCTGTCTTTTTAAACATTATTATTTTGATATCATTCCAACATACGTTTTCTGCTTTTTCATTTACTTTGAAATTTTTCTTCATTGTTGTGTTTATCTTCTTCCAGTCTATAGAATCTTCTGTGGACATGTCAGTGACAGCGTATGGAGTGCCTTTTTTCTTGGCAGTTTTTACAATAGTTATGAGTACGGTCGGAACGTAAATTGGTCTGCTTCTCAAAATCCTACTCTTTTCTTTTTCTGTACATGAATGCATGAATGCATAGAGTCGCCCACGATTAAATACTTGTGAATTATCTGTTCGAGATCCAAGCATTCTATTGCGTACAAATACATAGTTACCAAAAATTGGTTTTTGTTTTGGGCGGAACAATTATCACTATAGAATATGATCTGTTTTCCTATACCATACTTCTTTATATAATCGAATACACAAGTTGCTATTTCATTTGCTCCCCTTTTTGCTTCTCCTTCATGCCACATATAGCAAAATCCCGTCTTAGCAATAATATTGAAAACAGTAAAGTTAAAAACATTTACAATTTACGTTTATAGTAAAAAGAGGATACATTTCCATTAGACAGCGGGGTCACAGCTTGCAAGTCAAATGCAGAAAGCCAAATATTCTCATTTTCTGAAGCTTATTTCTTATCATTTTCCTTTTCTAAGCGCGATAATATATTTTCTTCCTCGTGCTTCTTCATTTCTTCTTTTTTCTCAGCATTTTCTTCATCACTTGAATTTTTGTATACTTCACACACCGAACAAAGATCTTTTTTTGGCTTGAAAAAACCAAGATAAAATATCGTGTTGAAAATTTCCTGATAGGTATGTTGTTTCACAAACGGCATATTATTTTCTATACACTTCTCCTTATACAACCTGTTCATCATACTGATGTTTAATGATCCTTCTAGATATTCTTTTTTTGTCGATGATCTGCAGTAGTGAGATTCTGTTCTCGGAAATCTATTGATATTGTCGTGAATTGGGGTTGATTCACGACTAACTAGGTAGATACTGATCATTCATAGATTTAAAACACTTTAGAAAAATATAAAAACATTTATTTTACTATGTACAAATATGCGATTTAGACGATTGAAATTAATGAAGGAAATAATCAATAAAGAATTAATGAATTAAAGAATTGAAGAATCTCTCTTAGACTAGTTATTGATTGAATGAATAATTTTAAAAAGATCTTTACTTACAATACATATCGGCATTTATATTTAAGAAACATTTTCCTTCTATCTAATATCTGATCTTCCAAACTCCCCCCATAGCCCTCACTAGCTGCGGGCACGCCAAAACTCTAAACTCGACTACCAGATCGAACTATCAGTGGCCTTTTTGAAAACTCTTGTTTATGTTCTGTTGAGGACAAGTTGTGTTTCAAAATAAAATATCTTCGCTCACGTACTGAATTGTAAAAAGGTTATCCACGTATTGAAATATAAAATATTTCAATGTACAGGATGTTCCATATATTTTTGACAATATGATCAATTACTTCCTGGATTAAAGCATCACCTATTTTATTGGCCCGATTTGCATGTGTTCCTCTTTGTTCTTTAGCTAGAAAACCATATTCAGTTATCTTTTTCACAACAGTGTCTATCGCACAATTTGATATGTTTAATGTGGCTTTGAAAAATAATTTGCAAACTCTGATTTTCTGATCTCTGATGTTAAAAAAATACGCACAAGAGAATTTTTTTTTTTGTATGTTTTGTCTTTTGGCAATATTTTCTCAATGTTTCGATACAAATATTCTCTCTGGCTAGTTTTGTCGGCAAGATCGTAATACTTTTTGAAAATTTCTGCCCTATCATCCTCGCATATTTTTTCGGAACATTTGAAAGTACATTTTTGTGCACAAGCAGGTAAAACAGATTTTGCTCCATGTTTTTTTCCTAATCTAGAAACATATTCTTGACCCGAGTTGATTTTAAACTTTTTCCTATTTCTTCCCCATTTGGTCTCATCTCTCAACCTTTTTCTGCTTTTAAGGAGTTCACTCTTTGGCGTCATTTCATCCTCTATATATTCCAAATTTTCCCCTACCTCATTGTGTTCTAGTTCCATGATTTTATTATTTTCTATTACATTACCTCCGTCACTGGGTATATAATCTGGGTCTATTGAGTCATCATCTTGTGAAAATTCGCTTGCATTGTCATTTTCATGCGTTGAATTTTTCCCATTAGGTATTGGTGGTACTGCGTGATCTTCCAACGCATCTAAAATGATAACAAAAAATTCAATTATTACACAGATATAATATCAAACTAAACAAAAAGTAAATAAATCCGTTGGAAATTCAATTAAATTAAGATAATCGCATCAATGTTTAACCTCTAAATTTAATTGAAACTGGAATTCTAATTTACTCACTTCTATCTGGTTTCACGTTTTCTTTCTCGTTTTCATTTACTGGCACGCTTGTTAAAACAGTGAACTCCTTATGAGTACTCATGTTGATATTTGCAGCTGAAAATGAAACATTTTCGATTTCTTTTTGAACAATAATTGGAGCGGGACTATAATAATATAATGATAGGTCATTATCCGTTCCAAAACTAAAATTCTGATTTTCAATCCACTCTGCAATTAACTGGTTTTTTTCTCCAGAATTGTTTTCCAGAGCTGCACCACGATCAACTGATAATGATTCCAGGTCTAACAAAAAAGTAATTAACTGATATTGTCGTGAATTGGGGTTGATTCACGACTAACTAGGTAGATACTGATCATTCATAGATTTAAAACACTTTAGAAAAATATAGAAACATTTATTTTACTATGTACAAATATGAGATTAAGACGATTGAAATTAATGAAGGAAATAATCAATAAAGAATTAATGAATTAAAGAATTGATGAATTAAATAATTGATGAATTAAAGAATTGATGAATCTCTCCTAGACTGGTTACTTTTGTATAAATTATTTTAGAAAGATCTATACTTACAATACATATTGGCTTAAACAGTTTATGAACATTTTCCATTTATTTAATACCGAATCTTCCAAACTCCCCCCATAGCCCTCACTAGCTGCGGGCACGGCAGAACTCTAAACTCGACTCGACTACCAGATCGAACTATCAGTGGCCTTTTTGAAAACTCTTGTTTATGTTCTGTTGAGGACAAGTTGTGTCTCAAAATAAAATATCTTCGCTCACGTACTGAATTGTAGAAGGTAAAACGGTTACCCACGTATTGAATGATAATGAAATATTTTAATGTACAGGATGTTCCATATATTTTTGACAGGACAGAGGCAATCATAAACATGCTAGTACCGACACCATTGGAAAGTAACTAAATTTTAGAAATTGATTTGAAGAAAAGCAGTTAGGTAATTTTAACACCCTATATACAGATAAAAAATTAAACATTTGCTTCCATCGTTTCTAATGAAGCGAGCCAAGTAATTCGGTGTTGGAATAACTGCATACGTATTTTATAAGTTACGTACCATTGCTGCTATATTTTTTCTCCGTAGATTTGTCGTCAGAATCTGAATCTCTTTTAGCCATTTGTAAAATACGTTCGGTCCTTGTAAATTCGTTCATTTTCCTTGTGCGACTCAAACTCATTACTAACTTGTTAATCAGTATTGGCTTCAAAACTATACGAAAACTACAGAAACACATCAATTTTTATCGACAGCTACTCACGAACTGACAGGAAAAGACCTGTAAGCATTCACGGGTAACAGTAGGTTTATTTGTAAGTAAATAACTTCGGTTGAACAGTAGGATATACTATCTTATCCTACAGTTGCACTTACGAACAATGAACTTCAAAACCGGTGTAACCCTAGGATAAATTAAGAAGAATTTTTATAGGATATCTTATGGCCGTTTGCGCGGACCTTACCTAAGCTCTTCTTAAATTAAGGAATTGTTAAATTTTAAGGATTCCTTTAAATTAATTTGTTTGCACCGCACAATTTTAAGTGACCCTTAGTTTGAGGAATCAAAAGTTTGGCTACGTCGCAGATTTTGGAGATTTTTTTGTTATTGTTTAGGGTTGGTTACATTTTTTGGGGTAATTCATGTTTTCAAATGTCATTTAACTCTAACTCATAACCTCGCTTCAAGTAAGAAAAAGTTGTGATTCCCGCCCTTCTATTTTTCTGCGAGCTGATTGGTATTTTCTATTGTGTTAAGTTACAAAACACTAACATTCTATTCCTCACCTTTGTGTTAAAAAAGTACCTACTCAAGTCATGGAAGCTGTAACTTGCAAAACTGTTCCTAAACGTGTACGATCTTCTAATTTCTCATCCGACGAAAAATCAGTGCTACTAAATATAATATCTAAATACAAAGAAATAATCGAAAACAAAAAAACAGACGCTGTTACCAATGAAGAAAAAGCCTCAGCTTGGAACCGGATAACATGTGAATTCAATGCTGTTTCACCAAATCTTTGCTCCAGAAGCACAGACTCTCTTAAAAAGTGGTTTGACAATAAAAAAAAAGAAATAAGGAAAGATGTGGCTGAAGAGAAACTTCAAACATTTCTAACGGGTGGAGGATTACCTGAACCAGTTAAAAAAGATGAAAACCATGAACTTATTTTATCAATAATTAATAAATCCACAATTTATGGAACCACCTCCCAATGGGATTCAGATGGACAAAGGATACATCCAAAATTAAATGCAGATTCTGTTACTGTCTACGAATTTGAACATGATGTAGGTATTATCACAGTAATATCATTTACAAAATGAGGAAAACCCATTTGTTTAATGTATTTTTTTTTCTACTCTCCAGAAAATTCCGGACTCTGCAGATAATGATTCAACTAACTTGAGTAGGTCAACTTCAGAAGTTGAAAAAGTCATTCCAAATAGCGTGAGTTATATATATATATATATATATATATGTATATTTTACTTGAAAAGACCAGACAACTTACATAATAATAATAAGTAATATTGTGAGGAAGTAGGTACATGTACTCATTTTACTTTTCTGAAACAATTTTAATCATACAAAACTTCAAGTGTACTAGTATAAAATAAAATATTTTGTTGTAGGAAATCAAAACCACATGGAAAAAGTATTGTCCAAAACAGTTGCAATTACCCACATCAAGTCCTTTAACACCATTGGCCCAAAAAAGGAGTTCTGGAACTGCGGTAATACAGTTTAGTATATATTGACCAGTCTCGTGTTCATTATATCAGTTTAGCTAACTCTCACAAAAATTAAATTGTATATCACGGATTGTCTTGAAATAATGAAGTCGAGATTTGGTGAATAGAATGTTCAATAAAATAAATTTTACATCATATGATGGAAAATACTAGTTGAATTTTCTGCCAGAATTAAATTTGATAATATTAATATTGTAGGCTAATTCAACACCAAAAAAAACAAAATTTGAAGTTAGTCGACGTCGTCCAGCAACCCAAGTTAAAGCTTTAACTACGTCTGAAATTGCAAAAAAATATGATTTGCTAATGGAGAGGCGACTAGAAATTGCAGATTTAACCAAGCAATCTTTGCTGCTGGATATTGAGATAAAAAAGGCGGAACTGATCAAACTAAATCAAAGTACTGAAAAGAATAATAATTAGTATTAAGTGTGTATTGGTTTAAGAGATAAAACTTCAATTACGTCATTTGTGAACTTTATGTGGGGATATCAGAGTTAATAAATAATTTTTAGAATCTTTTAAGTTTTTTATTTCAGCAAGAATGGAATTTCTCGATTACCTACTAGCTTTTATTATATTCAAATATTACAACAAAAAAACAAAATCGAAGAAATGGATTTTAACAACCAAACATACAATAAAATGTTACTATCTATAGACTGACCCTGCCTTTATATAGGGCAAACCCTATTATAGACTTTAAAAACGATTACAAATCATTAAAATAATTTATTATATTTTGTTGAATTTGCTGTCCATTAACAAGTGCATCTACTGCAGGATCTGGTATATTCCCAACTGCAATAAGGTAATTTAATTCGTCTATGTCTATAAATTCATTGTCTAATGGTGGCTCATCTTCATTCATAGCTCTTGCGAAGTTATGTAAAACAGCAGTAGCAGCTATAATTGTCTTCACAGTTTCTTCTTTTAAGCGAATGCCATAAGCCATAACTGGAAAACGTCTTTTCCATAACCCTATTTGTCTCTCTATTAAGTTTCGTGTTCGGATCAATGACTCATTATACAATTGTTCCTTCCTTGTTATGGGATTGTTAAGAGGTGTTAAAAAATACTTTCTCAATGGATATCCACTATCTCCTAAAAGTAAAAGTTATTATGTGATCTAAAATAACCTTAACTACATAACCATTACAATTATAAATTGCATTGTTCAATTTTGTACATTTTTCAAAAATTGTGTACTTTTTTTACTTGATACATGGAAGTAACACTCTAGTGCCAGAATCACCATTAATATTTTTTCATAAGATTAGATTATAGTTACCAATTAAAATGCATCCATCAAACTCATTGTTCTCAAACCTCATTCTTATGTTGCTGTTTGAAAATATTGTAGAATCGTGAGCTGATCCAGGCCATCTTGCTACTACATCTAAGAATTTCATGTCAGCATTTCCCACAACTTGTACATTTAGGGAAAAATATCCTTTCCTATTTCTATAAACTTCTGCATTTTCATGTCCTAGGTATCATAAAAAATATAAAAAAGGGTTGTAGGTACCTATTTGATCGTATGATTGTCTTTATTTTTATTTTTTTTCTATTTCTATTCTAGGGTAAATTAATGACTGAAAGCAATTTTATCTAATACAACTTCATCATTGAAGATAGTTTATTGAAAAATGCCAAAGAAATCAAGCGAAAGAATATATTACCTGGTGATTGAATTTTAATATGTGTGCCATCTACCAATCCAATTGTTCTTGGAAACTTGGCAATTTGATAAAATTTATTTTGCTCTGTAATAAAATCTAGTTGTTCTGGCATTTTAACTGTGTTTGGAAAAAGTCTAGCTATTGCTTCTGATACTCGCACAATGATCCTGGATGCAGTTGATATGTCAATATTCATGAAATCGGCTACACTACTTAAATGTCCTGCACAAGCATAAAATCTTAGGCAACATAAAAGTTGATCCATTGGTGATAAACTATTGTTACTGAAAAATACAATTTGAACTTTTACGAGACTGGAGAATGTTTCAAATTAAATTAAAGCAAAATATGAATGTATCAAAATAAATTTAAATTTTTTTCCATATCAATCTTATAGCAGACTTACGCATCAGTTGGATATTCCAAACGTTGCTCAATTTGGGCAAGTACTTCAAGCGTTGTTGCTTTATACAGTCGAAATCTTTTAAAAAAAGTGAAATCATCTAGCTCCTCAAAGTAATGTCTCCTGATACGAAATTGCCTAGGAAACCCATAATCCAATATTTCTAAAATGTCCATATCATCTTCTAAGAAGATATCTTGGTCAAATATATCCATATGATATATGTGTTGAATAATTTTCAATAAAATTGCAAAAACACAAAATATGTTTATACCAAAGAAACGATTCAGGTTATGTTATGAGCAAGCCAGGCGCACGCGTGAAGTCCTACTTAAAAATTAAGGATTTCTTAAGCCACCAAAATTGATGGTTTATCTAAGTAACTGTTAAGGAAGGTTTAAGAAAACCTTAAAGTGCGGTGCAAGCAAATAAGGCATACTTATGTTTTAAGCTTCCCTTAATACGCCCGCGCAAACGGCTATTAGTGTTGCATTATTTGAAGGCATTTTCTGTGCCTGCTTATATGCAAATATCCGAAAATCGCAATTTTTTGAGATGTCCTAGTGTTGCTCTGAGGCGACGATATGGAGTATGCTCAAATAAAAAAGTTGAATGTGAATGGGGGTATCAACATAAATAATTTTTTGTACCTAAATTTTGTAATAAAAAGGAACGCTAAAGGATACAAGCCAAAAAAGGCTTTCGTTTTAATATGGGAGTAAATCATGAAATTTATGAACGAGGCTCCGGATCAAACGTATTTAGCAATGAAGGTAAGAGTCATTTACGATTTCCCTTGTCGAATAATACTTTTTTAGTTAGTGCCGTTCAATTTGTTCATTGAAATTTTTACAGGTTATACTGATATTTGGGATCTGCGGTTGCCTTCGATGTGATGAAATAACGAACATCAAGGTTAAAAATGTGGAAGATTTAACGAATAAATATCTGGTGTCTATCAATCAAAATAAAAACGACTATGCTGGGCAATTTGTCATTGGGAAACTTTTATACAACACAGTAAAGAAATATATCTCATTGAGACCATCGGAGAAATTCAGCGACCGCTTTTTTATCAAGTATGCAGAAGGTAAATGTGCCCGAATTGCAATAGACGAGGAAAGTCGTGACGTCACAAATGTCATTCTTGTCAAAACTGATTCCAAACAAATCCCTGTCAAATTTAAATGGACTTGTCAGATATTGATTACATTAAGGTTTTTGATAGAAGATTATGTTCATCGTGTTATATATAAATATTTGTGTTATCTTTGATTTTACAACTCTATTACGGACTGTGTTGAAGGTATTTTGAAAGGTAGTCTGCTTTAATTACACATCTTTAGTACAAAAAATGATTTTTTATATGGTAATGTGCTTCGCACCAGATTGCAACCACTATAGTGAAAGGCGAACGTGCAGATTCTTCAGGTTTCCAAAAACACCAGAGTTATTGAGAAAATGGATATCTTTTGTGGGGTAAAGTTTATGGAATGACAGTATTTTTTCTTCTAATTTTCATTTGAATTGTTTAGGAGAGGTGATAGAGAAGTTGGAGCCCATTCAATGCTTTGCTCCTGTCATTTCCTGAATGGAAATAAAGATAACTTACCAACTTTATTTGAGAGGGAAAGCACACATGCAAATAAAAAAAGTAAAAAGTATGCATTAGTTGTATTGCAAACCTACTGCATTTATAATAATATACATTTATGATTTCAGGATATTGAATGAATCACAAAGGTTTGGGGAGTTGGCGAAGAGGCAGGAACTGCTACATGCTCCAAGTGAAGTATGTGGAGAGTATAGTGGTTCTATTCAAGGGGTTTGTGGCAACAGGCGATCACCAATTTCGGAGGTCAACACTTCCTCTAGGAAGAATTCTGTAGATCCCTCTAGCAAAAATTCCCTAGAAAGAATCTCTAGGAGAAAGTTGCACTGATAATTCCAGTGGTATAACTTCTCAACTGGGTCATAATTTGGAAAGACTATCTCTTCTCGCAGGAAATGCAACACAAGAAGCAGAGATATATTTTCTTAGGAAGGAAAATGAAAAATTAAAAGAGGCATTGGAATCCAGAAGATTGACTTATGATGACATAAAAAATGATGATCAGTTAATTAATTCATATACAGGAATACCAAATAGTTAATAGTTACCTATTTGAAACTTTATATAGCTTATTTAGTGAAATAAACTTAAGCTATGTTTATGGCTGGACTGTTGGAATTATTCCCAAAAAGGATCAGCTACTTTTAACTCTAAAATGAAATTAAGATTGAATCTTTTAAATATTGACCTGGCATGTAGATTCAATTGTAGTAGAACAACAATTGCTCAAGTTATATCTACATGGATTTTAGCTTTACATGAAATTTTGTTTCTTCAGCTGATGAAAAATGTTCCATCCCGTGATAAAAATAAATTATGCATGCCAAGCTGCTTTAGCACATTCACAAATTGCAGAATTGTTCTGGATTGCACTGAAGTTAAATGTGATAGGCCAACATCAATGGATAAGCAACGTCTGACCTACAGTAGTTATAAACACCAAAACACTTTCAAAGGTCTGATTGGTGTTGCCCCTAATGGTGTTTTAACATTTGTCAGTGAACTCTATTCAGGTTCTACATCAGACAAAAAAATTGTAGAAGATTGTGGCATTCTTGATCAAATGGTAGCGGGTGATCGGATATTGGCTGATAAAGGGTTCTTCATTAAAGATTTGTTGCCAAATGGTGTGAGCCTCAATATTCCACCATTTTTAACATCAGCACAATTCACAGACCAGCAAGTTATTCAAACCAGAACAATTGCTAGAGCTAGAATCCATGTAGAACGAGCTATTCGAAGAGTTAAATGCTTTTCAATACTAAATTTAATCCCCAAAAGTTTGGCCTCTCAAGCCTCTAATATATTTCAAGTGTGTGGGGCACTAACAAATTTTCAATTTCCATTAATAGCTGAAGTGGCTGATTCCTATGAAAGCGATTGATATTAGTTAGTACATTTTGTATTATTGTTTTGTCTTGCCAGGATTTTTTAGATGTAAACTTTTATTTGACGTTGTACTTAATCAACAAGCTTTCAGAATATTCTCAGATATTAATTGTATCACTATACATAAAAACCAAAATAATAAGTTTTTTTAGGTTCTTTATAATTTGTATATCAAATATTAATCATGTTAAATTTATATTGTTTTTTTTTTTACTTGGAATAATAAAAGATTACAATTTATTGATTTTCAACCTACAAAATCAACTTTTATTTTTTCAACTTGCAGCCGATAAAAATGTTGAAAGAATTCAAAATATTAAATTTTAATGAAGCACTATCCATTCTCGTGAAACAATACAATTTATTTATATATGTCAAATGTTGGGCAACAATTATAAAATACATAAAATTATAAGATATTCAAAATTAATCTAAAATGAAGTGCAATATATACATGGTACAAAACAATACATGACTAAAAACAATATACACATTACAGAATTTATCTACCTTCTACCTGTCTATCCAGATTAAACAGAATTATTGAGTCACATATTTTTCAACCGGTAAGAACGTAACATAATGATTCAAATAAAAATGTTTTAATATTTCAAAATTTGTAGAAAAATCTTCGGCAGTTATATTCACAATAACAACTTCTTTTGGTGTCCAAATCACTAAATGACAAATTTTTCTATTTGTAATAAACAATTGGCCCTGTATCTGTTGAAAATATTCATGATGTTTATTGACAGTAATATTTCCAATACTATCATGGTCAGTTTTTATATTTTCTAACAAAAAACTGTCTTTGTATTTGAAGGGACATTTAACTTCCACAATTGAATCATCTCTAATGAAACCATCAGGCCAGATGTAGCCAAAATCCTGTTGGGAGGACTTTCATGTTTAGTGATTCTTCTGCTGCCTTGATACCACTGATTTCATGCTCTCTCCCCCACTGAATAGGGAATATGCATGTATTTTTTTTATTTGTTTAATCAATTTTTTACTTCGTTAGAACATAGTAAAAAATATAAATACGGTTGAAAGTCTTGAAATTAATTTTTAAAATAATATATCAAATACTGATTGAATTTGACCTATTTGAACGCCTCCATTTTCGCGCACTGTGGATGACGTCACATGGCGCTATCAGTGTTGTTCTTCTTCAGTGTCGTTCGTTGAGACGTACTCTGATTGCTCTACTTGCTTGAAGTTGATCTTTTATAAAAGAGTAAGACAAATGCAGTACAAGTGTTAGATAGAGATGAACATATGTGAAAGTGATCTCGATCAACCAGAGCAGTCTTCAATGAACAAGCCTTTCTATAGTTATGGCCATTGACACTATTGACAGTTATTAATTAGGTTAAGGATTTGCAGTTTCAATCGCTATTACGATAATGGAAAATGCTAAAAAAACTTTTTATAGGTATTGTCTAGTACCGGAATGCCAAAACACAATTATTATAAGTACACCAAATAAAGAATTATTTTCTGTTCCAAGGAGATGCGAAAATACGTAAACAATGGTGTAAGGTTATGAGAAAGAGGCGAAGTATCTCCAATATCACATTCACATTGTTGTGAAGATCATTTCAATATGAGTACATTGCATTTCGATAGTTAAAACATGAAATGAATTGATCAGAAGTAACTTTTGTATGCATAAATGTTTTGTATATCAAGCAGGAGATAACTCTGTTTATACCTGCCTCACCTAAAAAAGGAAAACTATCATTTGATAAACTATTCCTACTTATCAGTTCAGGTATTGTCGGATTGTGCTTTGACAAAACCACTTTCAGTCATTGCTATTGATAATTTACAATTGTTATCTGACCAAAATCGCACTATGTAATGGAGAACACTACAAATATATAAATAAAAACAAATTTTCTATGAAAAAGATAAATGTCATAACGTGCCATTTGACGTCATACTTCGTTTCGACCAATGGTGATGCGTTTCGCAAATTTGAATTCCGCGCGCTTATTATGCACTTTTTGATTAAAGTTTTATGGAGTTAAATACAAACTAAATGATAAACTAATGGTGTAGGTGTAATGTCAAGACAATAAAGTATCGGAGGTAAAAAATCAAGTAAATTTAAATCACTTGCATATTCCCTATTGCTTTGATCTGGCTAAGGTCATATGTCACTAAAATAATAATATATTAAATATATGAGATCTCATCATAATCATTTCATATAATACCTGAAATTCTTTTGAAGAGACTAGGTGGATACCTGTTACTTCTACACGCTGCAAGAACAATACCAAAGTTACTAGCAGTCAATCTATTTTTTTGTTGTGTATGGGCTAAGCCGACCCTGCGCGACAGATACGGCATAAACCTTGAACCTTTTTTTTGTCAGTTGATTTGAGACATCGCGGGTAAATGCACGGCGCATTTTCCACGAAAAAACATTACGTTTAAGTTGTAAAGATGATGACATGTTTACATGGTTTGATGTTTGAATAAAGCTAGTGCGAATCTCCCAGCGAAACCATAAGTCATTTACTTATTATAAAACCATATATGGAACTCATCATTTGGCGACGAGGATGGGATTTCGATAATCTCCCGACAGTGACATTTTGACGGTGAACATTTGGGAAGTGAAGTGAAAAAAAAATGGCGACAAGCTACGGAAATATAGAACCTTTTGACATTAATAATGCAAAGACCTGGGAGGCCTATACTGAAAGAGTGGAATTTTTCATTACGGCCAATGACATCAAAGAAGACATCAAAAGGAAGGCAGTATTTTTAAGTTTATGCGGCCCAGACCTGTACGGGCTTCTGCGAAGTTTAATATCGCCAAACAAAGTGACTGACAAAACCTACAAGGACATTATCAAGGAGTTAACAGCGCATTTTGCGCCGAGAACCTCGGAGATTGTGAACCGTTTTCGTTTCTACCGTCGAGATCAGAAGGCTGGTGAATCTTTTACGGAATTTTTTAAGGAACTGAGAAGCCTGGCGGAAAGATGTAATTTTACGGAACTTGAGGTTATGTTGCGTGATCGGATCGTATGCGGGATCAATGACGAAGGTTTGCAGCGGCGGATGTTAGCTGAGGATAACATAACATTTAAAAAAGCTAAGGAAATGGGCTTAGCACATGAGGTTGCGACCACTAGTATGTCAGTTATGCGAGATGGCGGAACGGAGACAAGCGGAAATACACTCAAAGTTACCCAGGGTAGTTTTCGTCGAGATTCCCGAGACTCCCGGGCCAATTTCGACAACAAACGATCGCATCGATCATCGACTAGCAATTTTGGTGCACAGGTACGCTGCCAATCAGATAAACAATCCTTTTGCTGGCGCTGCGAGGGACAACATTCCCCGGATTCTTGTGCATTTGTTAAGGCAGTTTGCCGTTATTGTTCAAAAAGGGGCCACATAGAAGTAGCATGTTTTTCAAAGAAAAAGGACATGAACACAAGAAAACAAGTGCACAATGTGGAACATCATAGTGACTCCTCCGGAAGTGAAGATTTGGAGGACGAGATAAGATCAGTGAACGCACAAACGAATTTTGTTGGACAAAACATTTCTGTGAAAGATTCAATTTATGATGATGTGCTATACAAGGTTGAAACAGTCGGTTTTTCAAAAAAAATCACAGTCAACGTGATCCTAAATGGGAAAATTTGCAATATGGAAATAGACAGTGGCGCCGCGTATACAGTGATTGGGCGTCCAACATTTCAGAACTGTTTCAGTGAAAATCCACCAGACATTCGATGTTCTAACCTAATTTTACGAGACTATCAAAAATCTGTTATTGCGATTTTAGGTGAATGTGATGTAATAGTGAAACTAGGCGATAAAAGTGCTTTATTACCACTTATTGTGGTGGATTCCAACACAGCCAGTCTTCTTGGCAGAAATTGGTTTGATGCTTTAGGTTTGTCCATTTCTGGTGTCAGTCAAATTATGCTAGACAATAAGTACGTGCAGGATTTTCAGGAAGTTTTTAAGACAGAGCTGGGTAGCTGTCGAGGCCCTCCTGTGAGTTTGACACATCTGTGAAACCAATCGCTTTGAAAGCCCGAAAAGTTCCTTTTGCACTTAAAGATAAAATTGACCGGGAACTGGAAAGGTTAATCGAACAAAAAGTGCTCGAACCAATATCATATCCAAAATGGGGAACCCCAATTGTAATTGTGACCAAAGCAAATGGAGATATTCGCATTTGTGGGGACTATCGATCAACTATAAACAAATCCTTACGCCCAGATATTTACCCTGTACCCTCGGTTCAAAATATATTAGCAACTTTGCCCGGCGGGAAGGTTTTTGCCAAGTTGGACATGGCGCAAGCATACCTACAGCTTAGTGTCGATGATGAAACAGCGGAAGCTCAAACGATAATAACTCATCGAGGTGCCTTTCGATGCAATAGGCTTCAATTCGGGGTATCTGTAGCTCCACAGATATTTCAGCGGTTCATTGATATGAGACTTTCCGGAATTTCAGGGGTTCTACCCTATTATGACGTTATTTTAATTGTTGGTAGCTCTGACAGTGACCTTGAAAATAAAATCAAACAAGTACTTTCTCGGTTTCAAGAAGATCGGTTACACTTAAAACAAGAAAAATGTGTTTTTAGAGATAAAAAAATTGATTTTCTCGGTTTTGATATAAGTAAAAAGGGAATTAGTCCAACAAAAGACAAAATTAACGCTATAGTTAAAGCACCTGCGCCAACTAATAAAGTGGAATTACAAGCATTTTTGGGACTCATTAATTTCTATCACATTTTTATGAAAAACAAAGCGACGGTCGCGGAACCACTCCATAGACTTTTGAAAAAAGACACACCTTTCCAGTGGCTCCCTGAACAAAATCACGCGTTTCAACAATTAAAAAACGTATTGGTGAATGAACCTGTGTTAGGTCACTATAATGAGAAAAAGCCATTAACTGTGACCTGTGACGCGAGCCCTTATGGGGTAGGATGCATATTGAGTCAGCCAAATGAACAGGGCATTGAAATTCCAGTGGCGTACCATAGCCGTACTCTATCCGAAAGTGAAAGAAATTTCGCTCAAATTGATCGTGAAGCTTTAGCTATAGTGACTAGCATCAAGAAATTCCATGACTATATATATGGTCGTCAGGTTACTATTCAAACGGATCACAAACCTTTGTTAGGTATTTTGGCGAAAGATAGAATTCCAGAGGTATTGTCACCTCGCATGTTACGTTGGAGTATACTTCTAAGCGCTTACAATTATAGACTGATATATGTTCCAGGAAAAAACATCAGCAACGCAGATGCATTGAGCAGACTACCCTTAGAGTCAAGTGCTATAGACCCACCACCACTTTATGAGGTTTTGATGCTAGAGAACATTCCGGAAAAAATCTATTCTGCGAAACAAATTTCAAATGAAACCAAAAAAGATCCTACCCTCTCCCAGGTATTGCAATGGGTCTGGAAAGGATGGCCTGCTGACAACACACATAAAAATTATGATTCACAATTCCAGCCCTATCTATTAAGAAAAAATTAAATAACTGCTTACCAGGATTGTTTACTGTGGGGCACAAGGGTGATTATTCCACCAGGGGGGAGAAAAGACATTCTGGAGATATTGCATTCAGCCCATCCAGGTATTGTTAAGATGAAAAGCCTAGCAAGATCTTATGTATGGTGGCCTAATCTAGACAAGCAGATAGAAGATTGTGTCCACTTCTGCCAACCTTGTCAAGAATCCCGACATATGCCAGCTAAAGCCCCGGTACATCCTTGGGAATGGGCTAAACGGCCCTGGCAAAGAATTCATGTCGACCATGCAGGTCCCATGGATGGGAAATATTTCCTGATTGTCGTTGATTCATACTCCAAGTGGCTGGAAGTTAGACAAGTGCCCAGCACTTCATCCACAGCGACAATCAAGGTATTGAGAGAGCTTTTCGCTACACATGGTGTTGCAGAAATATGTGTTTCCGACAATGGATCAGCATTTACAGCTTCCGAGTTTCAAGATTTTTTATACAAGAATGGTATACGACAAGTTTTGATAGCCCCATATCATCCCAGTAGCAATGGGCAAGCCGAACGCATGGTTCAAAATACTAAAGAGGCTCTTAGAAAAATGTCCAAAGGAAAGGATGTATCAATGTCTATAAGTAGGTACTTGTTAACGCAACACATATCTCCCCACAACATGACTGGTAGACCACCATGTGAGCTTTTGATGAACCGTCGGCTCACAACTATGTTGTATAAAGTTTTTCCTGATTTTGTAACAGATATGGTTGAGAAACAAGAGATCCAAAGTAAAACTGAGAAGGCAGTTAGAACATTCGAAGAAAACGATTTGGTTTTTTGCCGATCTTATAATTCTAATAAAAAATGGATTCCTGCGACCATCATCGAGCCAACAGGTCCACTTAGTTACAGAGTTGCAACTTCCGAGGGAAACATTGTGCGGCGACATACAGACCAGCTTCGGGTCAGAGTTGAGGTTAAGAGCAATAATTCATCTGCCAGTCCGACTGTCCAACCTGATGAGAGTGACGGTGATAAACTACCCAATGATATTACGTTTCCCAATTGTGACATAGTTCCAGAGACCCGCGAGGTATTTCACGAGTTGCCAAGGGAACCGGTAGAGGATACCCCACCGGACATTCAAATTAGACGTTCAAGCAGGATTAGAAATGCTCCTGCTTATCTTGAGGATTATACCAAATAGATCCGGTATTATCTGGGGGAAAGGGGTGTTGTGTATGGGCTAAGCCGACCCTGCGCGACAGATACGGCATAAACCTTGAACCTTATTTTTGTCAGTTGATTTGAGACATCGCGGGTAAATGCACGGCACATTTTCCACGAAAAAACATTACGTTTAAGTTGTAAAGATGATGACATGTTTACATGGTTTGATGTTTGTATAAAGCTAGTGCGAATCTCCCAGCGAAACCATAAGTCATTTACTTATTATAAAACCATATATGGAACTCATCATTTTTCTAGCAATAAGCCATTTTGAATTGCTTGCTTGACCCACAGTTTCTTTGGCAATATGTTCAATATCCTCATCAGAAGTTTTCATTGTCTCCTCAAAGAATTGAACCTTATTGGTTGAATCATTATATATTCTGCTCTATGTCTATAACTAAACTTTTATCAGATGCTTCACATTCCGGTGACAGCAATCAGGAAAACCCAACAGCTCCATCAAAAATGGTTAGTTTTTTCTGAATTCTTCTATTTCCTCTTCACTTAAATTCCTTTCTGTGGCTCGATGTTCTTTTCTAGGAAAAATGTAGCGAATCCTAGTCACAGGGTTATCTTTTGACTTCGGAACATTCCAGCTACAGGATTCATCAGTGATAGATATATTTTCTCTTGCAAAAAGTAGAAGGCATGCCATGTGGTGACATATCAATTGGCCCCTTGGACAGGTACAAATTGCAGAAGTTATTGCCCAAGTTGAATCGAGGTAAACCTGCAATAACAAAATAATAAGTAAAAATACATACATACTTTAGAAAATATCTACTTCATCTATGATATCTACTTACTTCTACATCCTAGCATCTATCCTTCATACTAGCATTGATTTTGCCCTTAATAGCTTGCAATTCTCTATCATAAATCATGGTAACTGTGTGCCCCGACTCAAGTGCATTCTCTCCTCGAGAAATCAGCTTCTCTTCATCTTTGAAAAACTTCAATATCTCCCCCAATCTAATGACATGTTTATTCGCAGCAGCTCCAGCCATTCTCAGCAAAAATTTCAATCCAAAAACAAACTTCGAGCAAACAAAATCGAGACAACCAAACACAAACTAATAAGCAAAAAAGCAAAGCATCAACATCAACAAAGAACAAACCGAGAATAAATGCTTAAAAGAACACGTAACCTCAAATTATTTGTTTGGAATCAGTTCTTGACTAGAATGACATTTGTGACGACACACTTTCCTCGTCTATTGGACGACATAAAATCGGAGAAGTCCCCGAAAAGATTGCGGCCTATCTGAAATTACCCGAACCAAAGAGATACATTGGTCATTGCTTTCGCAGAACGTCTGCAACGCTTCTCTCTGATTCTGGTGCTAACATGCAAATGGTTAAACAGCTAGGTAGATGGCGTTCAGATATTATTGCCCAGGGATACATAGAAAATTCTATGCACAACAGGGAAATTATATACAGGGCAATTCAAATTCGACCCCCACTATTGGTATCTCCTAAACTACAAGAGATACGTCGAAGCTAAAATTGGGACAAAGTTGCGTATTCTGGTGCTTAACAAAATACTGTTTTGAAACTTGGAAAATTCCGAGTATTTCCGGAAATATCGGGAAAAAACTGAAAATCGGAAATTTCGTTTTTATTTTTTTCTATCGTTATTTGACAACATAGCTCAAAACCAAAAGTACATTTTCATTGATACTTTTTTTCAGCTACACGTTTTCATGTTCAGATTTACTATCTGACGTTTCGTCTTCTGGCATTCATCATCAACTTTTTTTCTGTTATGGGCGCCATATTGTTTTTTTTATACAGAAAAATAGTGATTCTCATTCTGATTTCATTGATGTATAATTTGTTATGATTTGCACTTCTGAAACTACAGATATTAAAAAAAACAACTTCATCTGAGATGGTCATGACTCCATCGAAAAATTTTGTTTAATAAACACTAGTTGTCAGAACTCATTAAACATCATAAGTTTGCACAAATACTTCAGTCGAAATGTCCTCATTCTCATATGAAGAAAAACGAGATATGTTAAAACTTTATTATAAATTTGATAGGAATAGTACGAAAACAATACAAATTTATTCTGAATTATATCCGGAAAGACAACAGCCGGATAGAACATTATTCGGAATTTTTGGCAAACACTTGGCTGAGTACGGTGCGTTTTAAAAAACAAGAATGAAATCATGAGCTTGTAAAAAATGCACAAAAAGTATTACAATAAGTGTTCGAAATGATGGCCTTCCTCTTGAATACATAACCGAGCTCGTCTTCTCAAATTAAGAACAGCCCTAACAATATCCCTTCTTCTGTTAGACCTGAATTGCGTGATGATATTGTCTCTAAGTTCATCTACTGTGTCATATTCCTGCTCTCCATAGATTCTGTTCTTTAAAGAAAGTATCCAAAACTGTAAGGTCAGGTGACCTTGCCGGCCACCTCACTGGTCCAGAATTTCCTAACCATTAGGAAATCTTTGGTGTAAATATTCGCAAACTGCTCTTTTATTGTGTGGAGGAGCCCCGTCATGCTGAAACCAGCAGCTGTTATAATTAACAAGGGGAAACGTATCCATTTATTCTTCGAATTCGTTTCTTAAGAACCGAAGATAGGTTTCCCCGTTCAAAGTATTAGAGAAGAAATGAGGTCCAAGTATTCGGTCGTCATAAATTCCAGCCCACACATTCAAACGAAACCGAACTTGTGGTCTGACTTCTCTGAAGTGTCGTGGATTATTTTCACTCCAAATGTGCTCATTATTTCTATTAAAAACACCACAGTTCGAAAAAGTACTTTCGTTGGTCCAAACAATGTTTTTCAAGAAGTTTGTAGGGTCTACCCTATTCGAGAGCCAGCTACAAAATTCCATCCTTCTCTCAGGATTACCTGGATGTAATTTTTCTGAAATATGTATCTTATAACATTTCAAACCACTTTTTTTGAATTCCCTCCAAACGCTCGTCTGTGGCACATCCATTTCTTCAGAGACTTGATGTGTTGGTTTGGAAGGATCTGCATTTATCTAAAAAAGTACCAAAAACAATTATACTTCTTCGAATATGGAATGAACAATTATTTTACCTTGGCTGATAAGTTACGTCTAATATTTTGTTCCATTCTGCTTCCATATTTCATTCTTGGTTTTTGAAACGCACCGTACTCAGCCAAGTGTTTGTCCAAAATTCCGAATAATGTTCAATCCGGCTGTTGTCTTTCCGGATATAATTCAAAATAAATTTGTTTCAACATATCTCGTTTTTCATCATTTAAGAATGAGGACATTTCGACTGAAGTATTTGTGCAAACTTATGATGTTTAATGAGTTCTGACAACTAGTGTTTATTAAACAAAATTTTTCGATGGAGTCATGACCATCTCAGATGAAGTTGTTTTTTTATTAATATCTGTGGTTTCAGAAGTGCAAATCATAACAATTTATACATCAATGAAATCAGAATGAGAATCACTATTTTTCTGTATAAAAAAAACAGAAAGAAAGTTGATGATGAATGCCAGAAAACGAAACGTCGGATAGTAAATCTGAACATGAAAACGTGTAGCTGAAAAAAAGTATCAATGAAAATGTACTTTTGGTTTTGAGCTATGTTGTCAAATAACGAGAGAAAAAAATAAAAACAAAAATTCCGATTTTCAGTTTTTACCCGATATTTCCATTAATACTCGGAATTTTCCAAGTTTCAAAACAGTATTTTTTTGAGCACCAGAATACGCAACCAATTTAAGCTTCGACGTAACTCCTGTAGTTTAGAAGATCCCAATGGTCGGGGTCGAATTTGAATTGCCCTGTATAATGGCGTTACCCAAAAAGCATACATTCGAAGCCATCTACCAGCGCGCAGACCATTGTACTCGAAAACGATGATTTCGATTTTCATATTAATCTATCGGATTTTGAGGAAGAATTCACTTTTGATGAGGTTGATGCCACTCAAAGTTAGTAAAAAAAATTATACACTCATTTAACTATAAACGCACCTGTGTATCAATTATTACTCACAGTGGATTTATTTTCAGATAAAACGGTGAAAGTGGTTTCACTACAGCAAGAAATAATCCAATCTTTTTCCCAATGTCGAATCAAAATAAGCCAGATGTCTGCAAAAAAAAAACTTGTTTTGGGAAAAACCAGGAATAAAAATTAATTTTCTAAATAAAAAGAATGTCCTGCCGTCTACATCCGAAAAAAGAAAAAACATTAAAGATTCGGACAGCGAAAATCACGCAGCTGTTGAGCCACCGATATTCAAAAGAAAAAATAACAATGAAGATTCGGGAAATAAAGTTTACAACGATATGTCTCACTTCTACCTGAATGTCTCTTAAGGGATAGACGTGTTTCACTGTGCTGTCTGAAAAGTATTGTAAATCTGCACATTATTATTATTTTAGAAGCTTTGTTAGTGAGTAGTGATTGTGCACAAAGGATTATTCCATATTACATCGCTAAATTGGTACTTGATTCATCTAGCGTGATTAGTTACAAACATGAATATGTGACGTCATTTTAATGCAGGTTCCTTAAAAAAAAAACCCTGATTTTAATGCTTTTCCATTGTTTCAATCAAGTTACGGCATGACTTGGAGGCCAGATCACTGAAGTTACGACATGACTTGGATGCGAGCTCACTATCGCCATCTACATGTCGCATCCATTTTGATCCAATTATAATCCCATAAGGTTGACTAACTATCTTCTATATAAACAATGATAGAAGTAAGATGGTCAATGCCTGTGTAATTGGTGTTGGACGCAAACACGAGTGTCATCTAGCGTGATTAGTTACAAACATGAATATGTGACGTCATTTTAATGCAGGTTCCTTCAAAAAAAACCCTGATTTTAATGCTTTTCCATTGTTTCAATCAAGTTACGCCATGACTTGGAGGCCAGATCACTGAAGTTACGACATGACTTGGATGCGAGCTCACTATCGCCATCTACATGTCGCATCCATTTTGATCCAATTATAATCCCATAAGGTTGACTAACTATCTTCTATATAAACAATGATAGAAGTAAGATGGTCAATGCCTGTGTAATTGGTGTTGGACGCAAACACGAGTGTCATCTAGCGTGATTAGTTACAAACATGAATATGTGACGTCATTTTAATGCAGATTCCTTCAAAAAAAACCCTGATTTTAATGCTTTTCCATTGTTTCAATCAAGTTACGCCATGACTTGGAGGCCAGATCACTGAAGTTACGACATGACTTGGATGCGAGCTCACTATCGCCATCTACATGTCGCATCCATTTTGATCCAATTATAATCCCATAAGGTTGACTAACTATCTTCTATATAAACAATGATAGAAGTAAGATGGTCAATGCCTGTGTAATTGGTGTTGGACGCAAACACGAGTGTCATCTAGCGTGATTAGTTACAAACATGAATATGTGACGTCATTTTAATGCAGGTTCCTTCAAAAAAAACCCTGATTTTAATGCTTTTCCATTGTTTCAATCAAGTTACGCCATGACTTGGAGGCCAGATCACTGAAGTTACGACATGACTTGGATGCGAGCTCACTATCGCCATCTACATGTCGCATCCATTTTGATCCAATTATAATCCCATAAGTTTGACTAACTATCTTCTATATAAACAATGATAGAAGTAAGATGGTCAATGCCTGTGTAATTGGTGTTGGACGCAAACACGAGTGTCATCTAGCGTGATTAGTTACAAACATGAATATGTGACGTCATTTTAATGCAGGTTCCTTCAAAAAAAACCCTGATTTTAATGCTTTTCCATTGTTTCAATCAAGTTACGCCATGACTTGGAGGCCAGATCACTGAAGTTACGACATGACTTGGATGCGAGCTCACTATCGCCATCTACATGTCGCATCCATTTTGATCCAATTATAATCCCATAAGGTTGACTAACTATCTTCTATATAAACAATGATAGAAGTAAGATGGTCAATGCCTGTGTAATTGGTGTTGGACGCAAACACGAGTGTCATCTAGCGTGATTAGTTACAAACATGAATATGTGACGTCATTTTAATGCAGGTTCCTTCAAAAAAAACCCTGATTTTAATGCTTTTCCATTGTTTCAATCAAGTTACGCCATGACTTGGAGGCCAGATCACTGAAGTTACGACATGACTTGGATGCGAGCTCACTATCGCCATCTACATGTCGCATCCATTTTGATCCAATTATAATCCCATAAGGTTGACTAACTATCTTCTATATAAACAATGATAATATTCAAGGTGGTTAATGTCAGAAAAATCTTTCAAATATTTGAATTTGTATGAGAGGCCCCTCAACTTCCTGACCATATTTCGGATTTGTATATCCCACCTAAGATGTCGGTCAATTTCAATGCCCAAATATTTGATGGACTATTTCTCAGGAATTTCAGAGTTCATTCCGAAACAAAGCGGATCCTTATCAGGTAAGTTGTTAGAGTACGAAGTGAAAGGTAGGTACTCCGTCTTATCTAAGTTTAAGGTGAATCTGTTATACCTGAAACCTCTGTCTATTTAACAGAGTCGGTTTCTGCTTTCACTTTTAAGTTTGCCCAGGAATCAGACTCGTATATGGTAACAGTATCGTCAGCAAAACAGAATATTTTCCCCAGTTTTCAGACTAAGAAGGCTATTCATGTAAATTATAAACAAAAGTGGGCCTAGGACTTTTCCTTGAGGGACGCCATAAGTAACAGTCATTGGTTCACTGGTAGTTCAATTTATGTTAACCATTTGTTTCAGATCCAATAGATAGCCTCTCAAGATTTGATGACCCTTTCCTCTCATTCCATAATTTGACAGTTTTATCAATAGTTTTTCAAGACAAACGGTACTGCTGTATATTTAAAGTATAAATATGTTTAATTCATTTATTTCACATACAAACTAGGTAATTTACATAACAATTATAACTCGCTATTTTATTTGAAACTGAACTGTCTATACTTCACTAACTGACTCTCCTCACTGCACGATGCTTTTTATATATTCAGTTCATTTCGCCGAACGCTCTGGAGATTTTTAGTAAGTAGAACTTTCGCCTGCATTTCGACTAGTCAATTCGAGAGTTTTCTCGTCGGCCAACGTGCGAAAGCGATCGCGACGTGAGTCACGTCGATGCGGCGTCAGGTCCGGCCTCAGAAATATTACAGTATTGAATGCTTTAGACAAGTCAACGAACATGCATAAACAAGGTTTATTTTTGGTCCAAGGCATTACAGATGTGCGATGTTAAATGATATACTGCATCTTCCTACCTTCCTACCCTCTCTGAAGCCATACTGAACACATGACAGGATGTTGAATTTATCCAATAGAGCAAAAAATGATGGTTTTTTAACAAAAATTCTAGTAGGAAACCGATATCACATGAAAGATAGTCCGTAGTTATATTCTGTTATGTTTTGGACTCGCAAATATCATTTATTTATTTTTTTATTAGCATTTAAATACAAAAAACGTGTTTTTTGTGTTTTGATTATGAAATAAAAAATAATACAGCAATCTGGTTGATTCAATGAGACAAATTGTAGAGAATTGAAATGGGAACAAAATGAGGGTTTTTACGATCCGATCGGATCATTAGTAACGGAGAAAAACTGGAAACACCGGAAAATTTTGTGATTTAAAAAAAAATCATTACTCCGCCATTTTTAAAGTTGTAGGGATGGCCCTTCTCTTGAAAGCATTGAATTACGTGCACTTTATGTGTGCACAAAACAGGCGTTGTCGATTCATTAGTTTTGGCATCACTGCAATTTGTTTTTGTTTTTTATTATCTTGCAGCGTGCCTGGATGCACTAGTGCTTATGCAGGCTCGTCCGTTTCCCGCTTTTTCCAGATTGCTGTGAAAGTTCTCATTTTATAAACAAAACACTGGAAAAAAAAACTTTTTTTTGTAATCAAATGTTTATAACAAATTAATAAATGAGAATTGCAGTTTCCACCTAGTTATGTTTTGAATGCACTGGAGTTTTATCCCAACACCAAATCACTATTTTTAACACCTCGACACGTATTTCGGTCACCAAAGGAAGAAGATTAAATACAGTTTAAGTATTTATGATTCGCAAATTTAATTCTTGAGATATTCTGTACACTTTTTCGTACACGTACACTATGAGCTTTTGGATTTCCCACTACAGTTCACATTATCTTTCTTGTGTTCAATTCAAGACAATTAGGTATCACAAAATCACGGTTCCTAGGGTCAACACCCCATTCAATACTAATAAAAATGTAATATTCAACCTAAATATACCCCAATTAGATGACGAATGCAGATATCAAAACGCGTGTGTTCTACTTATATTTTCCCTCACGCAAAGTCGAGTGATAGATATATGAATGTACTAGTAAACGAGCGGTATTAGGGTTGCTGTCACCCCTTGAAAATTATGGCCGCAAATGTGGAGGAAAATCTCATTGATTGTTCACCCGTGATTCTTGGATTGTTATCTGCATAAATCAACCTTAACGGTGACCATAACGGGTCATTAAGCTGTAATTAGACGATGGCGATTTTTAGGTAAAGAAACTCGCGCAGTTTCAATGGGAAATTGGATTTCGGTAAATTTGCTCGAATTTTTCATTTATTGTAGAACTCGTGATGTTAATCAAATGTCTCCATTGCGCCAAAGCTCTAAATTCAACGGTTTAAATTATACAGGGTGCTGAAGTTAACTTTTCCAAAATTCCAAATGGCCATCGTGAAGACATTTTTTCGAATGTATAAACCAAATCGACTATGCATCGATCATTCCAATGGCCAATACACATACACTATAAGTATAATAATTCCTGCACATACCCACGATATATAGGGTGAGTCCAAAGCTAGCGATTTCTAAAAGATTGAGCCGCACCCGTCCTGCTTGTTGATATATCCAAATGCCACGAATTCTGGATAACTCCGTGATAACTCGATCGTCTATGATGAAAGTTTACTCTGCATTAGAAACTCTATCAGGACCCTTGGATGTTGTGCTCTTGTGGTCAGTGTTATATGGTACCTTGGCTACGCACGTCATGAACAGTACATAAGTCATCTGCCAAATGCACTTCTCTTTCATATAAGGGATGCTGCACATATAGTCCAGTTCGAAAATTGTAGATAGTGATTCATCGTCAGTTTATAGAGTTTCAGAGTGCTGAAACCCCGTAAAATGACTCAGCACTCTGAAACCCCGTGAACTGACGTGAACTGGACTATAGAGAGGAATTAATCAGGTGCTCTGACTCTATCATCCTATCCTGATTCCTCATTTCAGTTCTAAAAGTTTGGCTTTCGTCTTATCCGGTTCAATGGTAATGGGTGGGGGACGCAAGCGTCAGCGACTAGACCCCAGTGGGCCCTTTTCGCAATCCCCGGCATCTTCACTCATCCCATGTCGGATACCTGTTCGAACATCTTCGACCTTCTTACAAAAGTCGAAATGTCCTTCCATTGCAATGAGTGCAATTCTTCCTCCTTAAAAGTGGCAGCTCCGAAGACGTGGCAACTCCGAAGTCCTTCTCCTAACCACATTCCGTGCATAGTGGGTCTGCCTCAACTCTGATGAGAGCCATGTGCCTCCTGAGGCCGCAGTGGCCGGTTAAAACTCCTACCAACAGTCGGAGTTCTTTGCGGCTTAGCTTCAGTATCTTGGCAGTCCTTGCCATGTCGGGCCCCGATATCATCTACTTTGACTGCCTGCAGCTGTCTATCCCTCTCCAATCTTTTCCTAATGTATCAACGGCCCATTCATTCATTGCCGTTGTTACTTGTCTCCTTGTTATGCCGAGTGCGGGTTCAGGCCCGTAGTAGGGTTGTCCGGCTCCTTGCTTGGCTAGCTGGTCCGCCTGATCGTTGCCTTCAATCCCTGCATGGCCCGGGACCCACATCAGCGTTATTTCCTTGTCAGTCGCAAGACTCTCCAGGGCATCTCTGCACTTCTGAACCAGTTTTGATCTGGTTCTGGTTGCATTCAGAGCTCTGATGGTGGCCTGACTGTCTGAGCAGACATACAGTGTGTCCCACTTACCATGCTCACCATGGGAATCTTTCCAATGGTGAGAGATACGAGGTCGGTTAAATGACACCAAATGTGGAGTTTATCAAGGCCAACTATAATGTGAGAAAATATTTTGATAAAATCTATTCGTTTTTGTTTTATACGCAAAAAACAGATTTTGATCATTTTCATGTCTCCTCCGTAACTTCTTTATTTATGAAAATATTCGAATAGGAATTTCACATTCTCATGGCAGTTTTTCAACGAGATTTCGAAAAAAGTATGAAAATTATACCAACTCTTCTAAAATTTGAGATATCACCACCAACTTTTATTTTTCAAATATAGGTCATAGCTCACTATGACTTAGTTATGAATAACTTATTTTTCTCTTACAGATGATATGTCACAGTAATAGTTTTTTGTTGATAACAACGGAGTTATCGCCATTTATACAAAAACAAGAACTATTTTGAAGTCGCCATCTTGAATTAATAAATTTTAACAAAAAAAATCATGATCTCCGACTTCAAAAACCCCCACATACCAATTTTGAATGGAATTGGACCATAATCACAAATCTCGTCCGCCATATTGGAGGAGCCGCCATTTTTAATTTTTTACTTCAATAAAAATTCCGTAGTATGGAATTATGAACATCTGCCAAATTTCAAGTTATTAGGACTGCCAGAAGTGGGTCAAAATTCACTTGCAAGAGACATGAAAATGATCAAAATCTGTTATTTGCGTATAAAACAAAAACGAATACATTTTATCAAAATATTTTTTCACATTATAGTGTTGGCCTTGATAAACTTCACATTTGGTGTCATTTAACCGACCTCGTATCTCTTACCATTAAAAAGATACCCATGGTGAGCACGGTAAATGAGACACACTGTATACATGTCTCTCTGGGCCGGACCTCACCTCTGGTTGCCTGGATGGCATACATCTCTGCTTGGAAAACTGTTGTCAGAGATCCTAGCGCATAGGCTCTTCTCTCTCCGTTTTCCAAGTAAACTCCTGCTCCGGCTTGTCCTTCCTCCAGTTTAGACCCGTCTGTGAAACAGACCAGGCTTTCTGGGGGAAATATCATCCTTTCCTCTTCCCACTCTATCCTGTCTGGGATCTCTAGCGAGATCGTCCTTTTCCACCTAATTTCATCCTCTGTCTGTATCACTTTGATAGCGGATAGTGGGATTTCTTTCTCCGCTACCACAGCGATTTCGGTATGCCCTGTGTTCCCCTCTCCTCGCCAGCTCCCTGAGTCACGCATTCTCAGATAGGACGCCAACGTTTCCTTCTTTATATAAGCGACGGCAGACCCAGCAGGGCGTCTAGGGATGCCGAGGGGGTCGTCCTCATCGCGCCGGTTATTCCCCTACAACTCTATGCTCTATCTCCTAGAAATATTCAATATAAAGGCTGATGTGAGGAATATGAAGCAAAAGCTTTTTCCACCATAATATGAGGCAAATGTTTATATTCTGATGAAAGAAATGA
Source organism: Chrysolina oricalcia (assembly GCA_944452925.2). NCBI lineage: Eukaryota > Metazoa > Arthropoda > Insecta > Coleoptera > Chrysomelidae > Chrysolina > Chrysolina oricalcia. The sequence goes on along the minus strand of OX101823.2, from coordinate 50,607,199 downwards.
AGGAAAAGCAAATTTGCTTACGTAGCAATTGCATTTTCCAGTGAAGTGAATCTGTACCTTACCTAAAAATCAATAGCATTAGCTTAATATTTTGTTAGCACACCTTACGACGGCTTGAGAGCTTATCCAATTTAAGAAGTAGCCTTAGCTTAATATTTTGTTAGCACACCTTACGACGGCTCGAGAGCTTATCCAATTTAAGAAGTAGCATTAGCTTAATATTTTGTTAGCACACCTTACGACGGCTTGAGAGCTTATCCAATTTAAGAAGTTGACAGATATGGCTACTTTTCTAAACGTTCGTAAAGTTAAAGAATATCCAGAAAGAGTTGTCTATCCAGAACATAAATTCAATGAATTGTTTCGATTTCGAGGAAGATAGTGTACAGTGGTTAGCAAATTATTGTCTAAATTATAGACTGGGAGATGGTGACAGATTTCAGGTGACGATTTTCTCGTTTATGCCTCTGAGACCAGTGAAAGATATGAAAATTCTGACAAAAATGATGAAACATTGGCGCGGTCGCCGCGTGGCTTTCATATAAAAAAAATCGATTTTCATTAAAAAATATATCTGTTTTGGGACGATTTTATTTTTCGGACAATTGAAAAAGATATTTACTATTTTACAAAATCCAATGAGAGTACACTGTTTTCTGCTACATAATATTTCAAAATATTCACAAGATGATTTAGTAGCTGAGATTACCGTAGATGGAGATGATGAATATGCTAATGATGAAAGTGAAGACGTTAAAGAAGTACTACAAAGACGTGCAAGAATTTTTGACTCAAGACACTGATGCTGTAATGATTAATCTAACAAGACATGATTAACAAAATCATATTTTTATTAACAAAATAGCGTAATAATTAATTCATAGGAGTAGTAATGGTTCATGCTATTGAATGTCCACATTTGTTATTTCATTTCCTTCTGCTAGTTTAGAAGCTTCATCCACAACTTTCATTTTCCGAGAAATGATGTTTTCTTTTTCAATCTGTATAATTGTAAATTTTTATTTTTCAATCAAAACCAGTCTTTGTAACTAGCCTGTACTCAACTTTTTCGTTTCTTCTGTTTCGTAAACATCAGTTTTTATCTTTTTTGGAACTTCTAAAGTTGGATTGTTGTTGTTGAGATGGAGCTATTATCGTTTTCAATTTAATTCTCGTTGATAGGGAACCGAACTTTAACAGCTTCTGAAATTGATGCAGATGATGATTCAGAGCCATAAGTACAAGAAAGGACACCGCACATTTAGTACGTAAAATGGCTTTCGGCTAATTTTGCTCAAATTTAGATATATTGTAGATCTTGGCATCCTCATTACGTATTCCAATTTACAGATAGATTATATGACCAGTTTCCGAGGTACAGGGTGTCAAAAATTCGATTTTCGCTATTTTGGGTATTATGCATCGATTTGATTTTTGTGCTCTAATTCGAAATTGAACTGTCTTAGAAATGAACTTAATGAATCTAAGTTGTAGCTCATGAGTTCCTCCATACGAATGAAAAATAATATCTAACAAAGGGTGTTGCATTAAAGCATGACAAGACAATATTCATAGAAATAGATCAAAATCAATACCATAATCGTTTTGATTTTCACTCAATCCGTTAAAATTAGGAAACAAACGGCTAGAATTGTCCATAACTGTTACTAGGATATGAAAGTTAAACTCTCATGAAATAATCCTTCCTATCACCCCCCCATTATAGCCAACCCCCATCACCCCCTTGATTTACAGCCCCCTGCTTTCCAATACTTTCAATAGAAATCTCTACTTGTGATACCTCATTGAATAGCTGGTAAAGAATGCTCTTCCCTTCCTTCCTTCTTCCTCTTCATCAAACATCAAATCAAACATCAAATATTATTTTTGTCATCCCTGAAGACAAGGCCGGCGAAACCCCCCTAAGTGAAATTGACACTAATCCCTCCCCCAGTGATAGGACACATATTAACCCCTTGCCTGAAATAGACAGTGTTAGGATAGGAAATCTCCGTGTGTAAATATAACAAAAAGTGATCTAACCTTGCGATATCTAATTCCTCTTCAGAGGTAGGCCACTCGCTGAGAAGGAAACAAAAATGGACTCCAGCGAAGAGCCCTGATTATCGAATCAATCAGGTGAGCAAGCCACCAAAATTAACACGGGAACATTGGGAATACACGAAACGACCCCCACACAATTCTCCCTTCAAGCTCCACAAATAATGGGAAGTATGGTGAAATCACTTTCTAGGAAGCGGTCCTGCAGAATTGTAATAATTTTAAAACTAAATATGCTAATAATTGTATATAGAATATAAAAACCACTGTTTTGCAGGTTTTGTAAGTTCATTTATTTATCTAATATATTTTTATAACTAACTACTTAGAGTATGAAAATACCTATTCAGGTAAGTATATAAAATATTGATGATGCGTTTTTTCACATCATTCCCATACGCAGAGATGTTCACCAAAATAATATTTAATTAATTGTTTGATGAGGAGGGAGAATAGATCTATTTTTACCAGCTATTCAATGAGGTATTACAAGTAGAGTATGCATGTGGCTGTAAATCAAGGGGGTGATGGGGGTTGGCTATAATGGGGAGGGGGGTGATAGGAAGGATTATTTCATGAGTCAGTTTAACTTTCATATCCTAGTAACAGTTATGGACAATTCGTAATGATTATATAATTTTATTCATGAGATGTAGCATTTGAAAGCAATCAAATCGTCACCCTGCACCCTGTACCTGGAAAACTATATACTGTTGGACCAGAAATCATATGAATCCTAACGAAGTTGATCAAGACCCATACTTTATGAAAAAAATTGTCAAATTCTAGCCGTATGTTTTCTAATTTTAACGGATTGAGTGAAAATCAAAACGATTATAGTATTGATTTTTATCTATTTCTATGAACATTGTCTTGTCATGCAACACCCTTTGTTAGATATTATATTTCATTCGTATGGAGGAACTCATGAGCTACAACCAAGATATAATAAGTTCAATTCTAAGACAGTTCAATTTCGAATTAGAGCACAAAAATCAAATCGATTCATAATACCCAAAATAGCGAAAATAGAATTTTTTACACCCTGTACCTCGAAAACTTGTCATAGAATCGATCTGTAAATTGGACTACGTAATGAGAATATCAAGATCTACAATACCTCGAAATTTGAGCAAAATTAGCCGAAAGCCATTTTACGTACTAAATCTGCGGGGTCCTTTTCTTCTCAATCCTTCAAAGTGATTTTTTCATTCCCCGTAGCTGTTTTATCAGTCTTTTTCTTGGGAGCTCCTTTCATACTGTTAATCTTCATTTGCAACTGTTTCTTTGTTATTTGATTCCCAAAGGAACGGGAATATTTATATATTATCTTTAAACTCCAACGAAGATTTTTTTTTCTGAAGGACCAGGCAGCAGCATTATGGAAAAACTGTCACCGGTTAATTTTTCTGAATTTTTGGTATGTTTTAGAATATGACCTCCTGAACAAGGGTGTCCATGGGTCCAAATCAATCCTATGACTAGTTTTCGAGATACAGGGTGTCGAAGTTGGAAAATGGCCATTTCTTTAAAGTAACATTGCTCGTAGGAAAACATCTTGAATGAAAGAGTTTTGCGCAACAAATATTGCTTACCCATTAGGCAATAATTTTAGACTGGTTTTTAATGAAAAATATTGTTACAGTAGGAGATTTGAGCCGGTTCTGGGCCTCCTCCCAGGCCTCCTCCCACCACTATGACGTCATCAGTGACCTTGACCTTGACATTGACCTTGACCTTGTTCTTGATACATATTGTTGGGAGAGATGTTCAGGGTTTGTATTTGACCTTGAGATTTTTTTTAAATTTTCATACACGGACAACTACTTTTTCCAAGTACGTATATCTCTACCTGCATGTCTCTGCTACTGTGTATGATCCTTATGTGTAGAGTACACATAGAACTATATACCAAAGTATAGAGACGGTACACGTCCGCACACCATGGAGATCCAGCCAGATATGTAACCTGTGGTTCCTCTCTCGTGATGTTTACCAGGCGATGGTAGTGGGGGAAGAGGTCGCGTGACGTCAGTGCTAACCGCACGACGATCCACTGATGTGTGTCAGATACTCGCTCTCGACACGGTGGGTCCGCTGACGTCACACACCCATACAGTGTGGTGATGTAGCGACTACTATTTACTCTCCGTCCTCTATCGATGCGATGCAAACTCGCGCATGGTGGGGTCTTTGCAACACACACGCGGTGCATAAGTCTGTGGTGGGGGTGGTTCACTATCTATTATGAAAGAAGTGGGTATGGTGATATGAAATCAGAAGTTGTATACCTAGCAGTCGAGTAGTTAGCAAGAGAAGAGAAGTTGTTCCGTTCCTGCACTTCATCTTCATGTGTGACTTTCGTGTGTAGTCACTATAAACTGTCTAGTTTGTAAGAGTACATGGGAAAACCATGTGTCTTTTACCGATATTTCCCTTACTTGTGAAACTATTGAAAATTGATTATCAACAAATGTAGGCTTTATTTTACCACTCTTTTAACGTTTCGAGTGGTGGTGGCGATGGGCTCTACTGTGTGGCAATGACCTTGAGATGTCCTTGAGATTACTTTGTAATTTGGTGGTTGTTTGACCTTGATGTAGATTTTTTGTAGTGTTCTGGGTTTGAGTTTGACCTTGGCGTGACATTGGGATTTGTTCATACACGGTTATGATGACGAGGCATGTTTCGAATACCTCCAAGTGTTGCCACTACTTATGACCTGTGTACTGTAATTGTGATGGAGTACTTGAGTACTTATTACCTTCATGTCTTGCAACTGTGTACGATCATATGTACTCCAGACTTGCTACTGCGTATGACTTTCATGTGTACACACAAGTGAACATGAAAATCTGAAGTAGCAAATTCGAGAATGCACACGTCTGCACACCACGGAGCTCCCGTCAGATATGCAAACTCTGAACTGTTCACGCTCAGCCCTCTCTGTATCGATGCGGTGTTGGTGCGAACTGGACATAAAACCGGTTCTGGATCTCCTTCCACCACCATCAGTGACCTTGAAAAATCGTCTTGGTACATAGGTACCTGTGTGCGGGTCTATGACCTTAGCATACCAATGACAGGGTTTTGAAGTTTTGTGTTTGACCTTGATGTATAGTGTTGGTTCAGGCTCAGGGTTAGTGTGTCGACCTTGTGATGTCATTGTGATGACTTGGAATTTTTTTCATACTCGGTCAAGTACTTTTTCCAAGTACATATATTTTTTTCACCAACATGTCTTGCATATCCTTCATGTTTACTTACTCTGCTATTGTGTATGATTCTTATATGTGAAGTACAAATATAAAATATATACTGAAGTTTAGTTCTGGTACCTCACGTCTGCACAGCACGGAGATCCAGTCAGACATGTGAACTCTGATTCCTCTTCCGTGATGTATGGCTTGCGATGGTGGTGGGGGGAGAGGTCGCGTGACGTCAGCGCTATGCGCACTACGATCCACTGGTGTCAGGCCCTCGCTCTCGACATGGTGGGGTGGGTCCGCTGACGTCACACACCCATATGCTGCGATGCAGCGACCACTATTTACTCTCCGTCCCCGATCAATGCAGTGCAAAATCACGCATGGTGGGGGCTTTAGATCGAACACGCGGTGCATAAGTCGGTGGTGGGGGTGGTTCACTATCTATTATAAAAGAAGTGGGTAGGTGAAATGATATCAGATGTTTTATACCTAGCAGTCGAGCGGTTACTATTGTTTTCATTGGGGTAATTTTTTACATTCTAGTTAAAACTGACTGTTTTAACTAGAACTTGAAGCAATATTTGAGTGAAACATAATTTTGTACCAGGATAAATATTAATTTTCCACTGGTTTTGTATAAAGATGTCGTTTATCGTCATTGAATGATAGGGCTACCTTATTCCTTATTTCAGTGAACTTATCATGCGAGTAGCTTCTAAACGAATTCGTCTTCAATCGTTTAGTTGTTATTTGATCAAATTATTTGCGTTTGCAGTTGATTTACTCCATTACGAGCGTACCGTTGATGTAAATTTCCAAAATATGTGTCAAAATTATGCACAAGTTGAAATCTCAAATTTTACAATGAAAAACGTCTGCATTCGAGAAGAATACAATGAAATTCATTACATGTTTGCTTGGACATATGCCTACAATAAATCACGAAGTAAATTTTGGAAGTATTGATCAAAGTCGCTTCAAGCGGTGTTTTGAAGAAGCTGAGAAGATATTGGCACCTAATCTGATTGAAGAGCATAGGAGAAATATTTATAAATCAAGATTATTCAACTGGAATCTTGATGATGAGAAAAACTGACGATTTATTTCTTATTGTTGCATTTCTACCAGTAAAAGTATGCCTTATTCGATTTTTTCTTCCAAAATCCTGCTACGTGTTGATTATATTATTTTTTGTGGAAAACTTTTCATCACATTTTCTCATTTTGTAGGTGCATTTTACGGGAAATTTCAGACATTTCTTATGTAATGGTTTCCCCAAACCAACGCGGAACGCGGGACGAGAGCAGGAACTGGATGAACGCGAGACTAAATTCGATAGTAGGATATATAAAAATGCATACCAGTGCGATTATTCGTATTCCTAAATGCAGGCAAACAGCGAAATATATTTGGTTTGCTCCGTGCACTGTTTTTCTAGCAATTCGCACAGGTCCCATTTTCCATTCCCGCTCCCGCGTCACGCTTTGGTTTGAGAAAACCTTTACACTTGTTTCTTTGTCACGTACGTTATTTTATATACTACGTATGTCATTTTATGCCCCACGTACGTCATTTTATGCCTAACATCAAATTTTTATGGAATGCGGTTTGGTAGCGGTCGTACGTTTGAGATGTTCAAGGCCGAATTCATAGTGTCCCAAAGAAGTTTTTAACCCTTCCTTTCATCACAATATAGCGGAAATGAAGACTTGCGTGAAAACTTGTGTAAAGTTGGAAATAGAGTTGCTCCGCGGATGTCTCCATTGCCCAATAAAGGAATGTTTGCTACATATTATGAATATACTCATCGTGGCAATAAACGTAAGAATCACACGAAATCAATTGACAGAAATTGAAGAACGTGATCAAATCATGCAAAAGTACCGCGATAATCTGATGTCAACAAAAACTACAAGACCGTTCTCTAATAAGCGTTATAGTTGGTTGAAGGATGCTAATAATTTTTATAGATGAAATGTCCAAATCCTATCAGTTTGTGGTTGGAAATTCGTGAATTATATTCAAATATTTGCTATAAATTTTGATTCGTCGTCAGTGCAACACCGTTTCAGTGAAATGATCTGTCATATTAATTTGATGACATCATTCAGAAGCATCAACATTATGACCGAAGGTCATAAAACATAACCCCAATGTCGTGTGTCAGAACTGGCTCTGATTCACTACTTTTTCAAACGTCCAGCACCGGTTATTATCTACTACTGATTCAAAATAAACTAAACTCGTAGAGTGCACCCAAAGGCGTTGCCTGTGCGGGTGAACGACGACTATTATTATCATTTGCTGTGGTGCTCCGGAGCGACTTAGTGATTTTTGTTGGCATATTCACGTTTCAGCTATAGGTAAACCTGAAAAACCTACAGCACCACCCCGAGTGGTCATTGCGCACTCCAATTAAGCGCCAGACTTCGGGATTGGCATCTAGGTAACTCACATCATCTAACGATTACTATGAAACTCCAAGGAAAATTTGAAAAATTCTCTCGAACGCAGGCAGAAGTTTACAACGGCATACTCTATCCGTTGCAGGACCGACCACCTTAAATATGAATATGAATTGCCGTAAGACGTGTTTATTTTATAGATATAGAGTATGATAGTCGAATAAAACATAAAATAAATTAGGAAAACACAAGAGCAGTTGAATATAATGTCTTTATTGAAGTTCAACTCATGTTTAAAAAAAAAATTGTTGTTTAAAATTGTTTTTTCCGTTAACCAGCTGTCGTCCCCTTACGAACGGTAGCACTCAGAAGTTGAAACTTGTGCGAGCCAAGGATTAACGAGGTCTTACCTTTTTACGTGCGATTCCTAGCACTTTCTCGGGCCATCAGAAAAAGTTCTGCAGTCGCTAGGGTTTGAACCTTTGACTTGCAGCCAGAGTGCTATTGAAACAATGTCGCTTTAACCACTCGGCTACCTGGCCCCGTGTGTCATTTGTGTGTTGGAAAAATATGTTGTATGGCGACTATTAAACCAAGCTAAAGAGGTTTTTTCCTCCACAAAATAAAGGACGCAAGTGGTCTATACTGATTTTTTGAGATGGCTCGTTAATGAAAACCTTGGTTTTCGCCCCAGCAAAATCGCTTTGTGGAATTTTTTAAAAAAGAAATGGTGAAAAAAATAACAACTTTTTTGTTTTTTTGGATTATTCAAGAAATCGTTTTACAGTCGAGATAACTTTTGTAGAGAATTATAAAACCCATAAAACAGTTATTTATACGACCAGATCGGTGCATTTTCCACTGAGAAATTCCAAGAAAACCTCGAAAAAATGCCATAACTCAATTTTTTTATTTTTATAAATCTGTAGCGGGACAAACAATATTTCGGAAACTGATAGATAATAACATGTGGTTCAACTGTGTGGAAGATGTTTTCTGTCCGATGCGTAGTTTTTACACAATCGCGTTATAAACAATTTAAGGGCAAATCTTTCTAAATGCTCCGATTTAAGGGAAATAGTCGTATTCAAATTCTGTATACGGCATCTGAAAGTAGAGGTCAATATCTACAATTTCTATATTTTCACCTGAGAGGTGGGAAATGTGTTGAAAATGTCCCTGAAAGTTACCCTAAATGCTTCAAAGTGCACCCGAAGTCGGCAGAACTCAACTCGAGTTGAGTTCGGGCGACTTCGGGTGACTTCGGACGGAATTTGAAGCGTTTCGATCAACTTTCAGTGACATTTTCAACACATCAAATATTATTCATGGAATCGTTTTACAGTCAATGGAACTTTTGTAGAGATTTATAAAACCTACAAAATGGATTATCATAGTCCGAATCGGTGCATTTTTCACTGAGAAATCAAGGAAAACCTCGAAAAAAAAGATCATTCTCCAATTTTTCTTCATTTTTATAAATCTGAAGCGGGACAAACAATATTGCGGAAACTGATAGATAATAATATGTGGTTCAACTGTGCGGAAGATGTTTTCTGTCCGATGTGTAGTTTTTGTACAATCGCGTTATAAAAAATTTGAGGGCAAATCTTTATGAATGCGTGGATTTAAGGAAAATCGTCGTATTGAAATTCTGTATAAGGCATCTGGAAGTAGAGGTCAATATCTACAATTTGTATATTTTAAATTTCCACCTGAGAGGTGGGAAATGTGTTGAAAATGTCACTGGAAGTTACTCTTAATGCTTCAAAGTGCACCCGAAGTCGCCAGAACTCAACTCAAGTTGAGTTTGGACGACTTCAGGTGAGTTCGAACGTACTTTGAAGCGTTTTTATCAACTTTAAGTGACATTTTCAACACATTTCCCACTCTGTACAGTTGAACCACATATTATTATTTATCAGTTTCCGTAATATTGTTTGTCCAGCTCCAGATTTATAAAAATTATGAATTTTAGAAAAAAAGTCTTCTTTTCGAGGATTCTCCGAATTTTCTCAGTGAAAAATGCACCGATCTGGTCGTATAAAAAACAATTTGTGGGTTTTATAATCCTCTACAAAAGTTCTATTGGCTGTAAATCGATTCCTCCAGTACTTTTTTTGAGATATTAGCAAAAAAGTTTTCATTCTTTTCACATTTTCTTGTTCAAAAAATTCCACAAAGCGATTTTGCTGGGACGAAATCCGGGGTTTTCATTTACGAACTATCTTATAAAAAGTAGTATAGGCCGTTTGCGTCTTTTATTTTGTGTGGAAAGAGCCTCTTGTTTTTAGCTAGAGCTTGGCCTATATAACTATACGGGAAAAACGTGAAATATAGTTTTTTATTGTCCAAAGATTGCCCAAAGGATTCTCAGAGAATTTCCAAAGTGTGATAAATGGGTTAGGTTCTATTTCAAAGAATTTCCAAAATGTGATAAATGATTTAGACAATTTTCAGTGAACTTTTATTAGGAAAAGCAATTGCATCACTACAACATCATTTTATCCCCATTTTAGTTTATTTTTTTTTAAATATTTTTGCTTTTTTCTATGAGTTTACCTCAAAGTTTTTTTAGAATAATGCATCATCCAAATGTCTACACGAATGAGACGTGAAAAAGCATATGAAAAATTCTTAACTATTCTACTTCAAATCAACTATTTACAATCTACTTATAAGTGCCTATAAAGGTAGAATTCAAATATTGATTGTATTTTCTGAAAAAAGATAAGTTGAAATCTAAATATATGCATACAATATATATGGATTATCCAGTCTGGTATCTGATTTGCAAGCGAAAAATCTCACAGGCCATGTCTTTGAATATGATAATTTTTCATGAAATGTTTCAAAAATGTACAGGGAGTGTGTGGAAAAAACACTTCAAAAAATTATTCCAGAAATATATTTTATAATAGATAAATAGAAAAAATACAAAATAAAATATTACTTATATCAACAAATCACTCTTTATCGCTCTCAAAAGCCTTATCAAGGTCTTCCTGCCATTGTTTATGTACAATTCTGATTTCTTCGTATTCATTCACGGATTGTTGAAGCTCCATTTCAGCTTGTTGAAGGCATTCAGTGGTAGGAATATGATTCAATTCAATCTCCTTTTGCAAATTCTCGGACTCCTTTTGCAACTCGGAGATTTTCAACTCTAAACAAACTATTTTGTCATGGATTTTATTTTTTTCAATAATTTTTCCACGGATACAAGTATCCATTTCTTCGTAACGATGAACTGATAGTTTGGCATCAATAATCCTTTGTTTGCTTAATTTCTTCTTCACTATATATTCCTGAACGGGTTGGAATGATAATATTGACGTTTTAGACTTCACTTCATATGTCCCAGAAGTCGAGGGCCTCGAAATAATGATTGGTTCGATGAGTTTTTTTTTCTTCATTGGTACTTGGCGAATTTTATTGGATAGTTTTTTCACAATTTTCTCCTTTTCTTCATTGATCTTGATTGATGTTGCAGGCATAAGATCGTCATCTATCATAGTAAGATCAATGTAGTTATCTTGATTAGGCTCTGCAGCTGTAGGCGAAGTCATCTTTAGGAACTCGTTCATATTTATGGTATACAATTCATTTGAGTATTCACAATCATAAGTCTGTTGGTCTTGATTCACTATTGCCACGGAAGATTCCTTGGATTGAACAGTTTCACTACGTAACAGAATATTTTCCAAAATAACGATTGGACCCATTTTTTACAATTCAAATAATATTTAAAGTCAAATTAAACTGATCTAAAGTTAAAGAACTGTGAACTATTCAACACAAGTTAATTCATTTTATAACCATCTCAACCATTATGTAGAAACGCCCACGAAAGAAGTAGGAAGAATCCAACCCCAAAACGATAAAAAATAGAGTATCAACCACTAGATGTATTGCATGTATGAGCTTTATCTAAAATTATTTCACCAATCGAGGGGCTTCTTCGACAGCATTATAATTCGTTTTTCTTAAACATTTGAAATTTATTTTGAAATATCGATAGCATCCCTAAGGAACATTGTACTTTTTAGCGTAGAATATTCTACCCAAAGACAATCAAGTGAATTTTAACGAATTATTTCAGTGATCTGAGTTTCATTTTGAAATTTATTTTGAAATATCGATAGCATCCCTAAGGAACATTGTACTTTTTAGCGTAGAATATTCTACCCAAAGACAATCAAGTGAATTTTAACGAATTATTTCAGTGATCTGAGTTTCATTATTCATTATTTTTGGTGTATTACTCTATCGATTTGGCTGTGAAATCTAAGATAAAGAGTATCGAAAATTTGAAAATAATATATTTTTTAAAACTCTTGAGGAAAAAATGAAACTTGGTGCACTAATCTAAGTTCATCAATATGATACCTAATTAACAAAAATCATATGCATGTGAGTATGGTCCGTGGTGGAGGGCGGGTAAAGCGATTACCTTATAATCCATAGGTCGAAGTTTCGAAGCCCAGCGCGATCACCGGACAGCTGAGCATTACTCGTTAGGGTGCAGCCGATTGATGGAAATAACAATTACAACAATCTACAACGTCAAATAATTCGACGACTGAAAAACCAAAGTTTCACAATATTCACTATGTTTTCTATTCTCCAAACAATGAATGTTCAGGAGATTATAATTCCGATTTCAAGACTGCACCTACTATTTTAATTTTGAATATAAAAATAAGGCTGTCTTTCTTCTGGTAAGCTATAAATTAGATGGTCCTACGTATCTAGCATGAAAAAAAGGGTTCTGAGAGGTAGGAATTCAAACCGTAAGTTTGAAGGCAATAAATGTCAACCGTAACATGGACTCAAAAGCTTTTCGATAGGTACCAAAAATGCCGACCCACTGTCCATATAATGAATCGTTAAAACTCGTAAAGGACTTAACGAGCGATGATACCCTTGAAAAGACCGACATTTTCAATCTATGGAAATAATTGCGATACGTGTTTGATTCAAATTTTTAAACAATAACCATACCAATACCATTTGATATCAATGGTTAAAAACTTTTTTTTAAGTTCTGTCTAAGGTTTTTAGAATTTAGTTTCAAAGTTATATGCGAAGTTAAAATTTATAAATTAAGAAAATTGAAAACTGCATTTTTTATAAAATTTTCCGATCTCAACAAAAATATTATTTTATTAACAAGTCTCGAATATAACCTATCAAATTTTATAACAACGATAACATTGTTTCTCGGAAGAATGTCATTTGTTTTCTTTCCAAAATAGTGCAATGTGATGTAATATCGACAAAAATGCCTCTCAAAACTTGATTTTCTGTTTCACACCAACAGCTGCTTCAATTTGCGTTAGCTGTATTTGATTTATAAGAAGCATAAAACGAGTGAAATCACTTGAAAATTACTACGAGATCAGTCAAAATCCCTTTCTCTCCACACCATCTCACAAAGTGGAAAGTTTTTTGCAAATATCTGTCAGAAAACAACTACTTCCCCCTTCGAACATTGAAAAACATCTAATTTCTATTTGTACTATGCCCCTCCAAGAGGATACTAGAATTTTAAGCTTATTCTAGAATTGATAAATCGAGATAACTGATATTAGCATTTTTCAAAAAAATTAAAATACAATGGAAATAGAAAGGAAATATATTGGAAATAGAATGGAAATAGAATGGAACTGGAAAGGAAATGGGTTTGTCCATTTTTAATGCATTTCAAATGGGGCATATGTAATTCTTTGAAATCTCAGTGTTTTCTTCACAGTTCCTGCAAATTGTCAGAATCATGCTACTTTCAATTATATTTAGGCTCCTTTCTCATTTAAAGGCTGCGATATCCACTACGCCAAATACTTCATAAAAAACAGGAAATAGATTTACATGGTGTTAAGTACGTTGACAAACTTCGGGAGGTGATTCTTTGAAAGTTTTCAGGAAGAAAAGTTCATATAAACATGTCCCAAACAGCTTGGTTTTCGAGGTACAGGGTGATAAAAATTTTTTTTCTTTCTTTTTTTTGGAGTTAACTTTGACATTTTCGACAATAATCAGTTGAAATTGTGCAAGTATAATACATTCATTAGTACGCAAGATACAAAATGGTTCATTTCTCAAATAACTCACAGGGTCCTCCTTTCACTTCAGAATATTTTTCTGGCGGAAAAAATTTCTGAAGGGTTGAGCAAGGCTTGACATAGGAAAAACGAGGAATGTATTATACTTGCACAATTTCAACTGATTATTGTCGAAAATGTCAAAGTTAACTCCAAAAAAAAGAAAGAAAAAAAATTTTTATCACCCTGTACCTCGAAAACCAAGCTGTTTGGGACATGTTTATATGAACTTTTCTTCCTGAAAACTTTCAAAGAATCACCTCCCGAAGTTTGTCAACGTACTTAACACCATGTAAATCTATTTCCTGTTTTTTATGAAGTATTTGGCGTAGTGGATATCGCAGCCTTTAAATGAGAAAGGAGCCTAAATATAATTGAAAGTAGCATGATTCTGACAATTTGCAGGAACTGTGAAGAAAACACTGAGATTTCAAAGAATTACATATGCCCCATTTGAAATGCATTAAAAATGGACAAACCCATTTCCTTTCCAGTTCCATTCTATTTCCATTCTATTTCCAATATATTTCCTTTCTATTTCCATTGTATTTTAATTTTTTTGAAAAATGCTAATATCAGTTATCTCGATTTATCAATTCTAGAATAAGCTTAAAATTCTAGTATCCTCTTGGAGGGGCATAGTACAAATAGAAATTAGATGTTTTTCAATGTTCGAAGGGGGAAGTAGTTGTTTTCTGACAGATATTTGCAAAAAACTTTCCACTTTGTGAGATGGTGTGGAGAGAAAGGGATTTTGACTGATCTCGTAGTAATTTTCAAGTGATTTCACTCGTTTTATGCTTCTTATAAATCAAATACAGCTAACGCAAATTGAAGCAGCTGTTGGTGTGAAACAGAAAATCAAGTTTTGAGAGGCATTTTTGTCGATATTACATCACATTGCACTATTTTGGAAAGAAAACAAATGACATTCTTCCGAGAAACAATGTTATCGTTGTTATAAAATTTGATAGGTTATATTCGAGACTTGTTAATAAAATAATATTTTTGTTGAGATCGGAAAATTTTATAAAAAATGCAGTTTTCAATTTTCTTAATTTATAAATTTTAACTTCGCATATAACTTTGAAACTAAATTCTAAAAACCTTAGACAGAACTTAAAAAAAAGTTTTTAACCATTGATATCAAATGGTATTGGTATGGTTATTGTTTAAAAATTTGAATCAAACACGTATCGCAATTATTTCCATAGATTGAAAATGTCGGTCTTTTCAAGGGTATCATCGCTCGTTAAGTCCTTTACGAGTTTTAACGATTCATTATATGGACAGTGGGTCGGCATTTTTGGTACCTATCGAAAAGCTTTTGAGTCCATGTTACGGTTGACATTTATTGCCTTCAAACTTACGGTTTGAATTCCTACCTCTCAGAACCCTTTTTTTCATGCTAGATACGTAGGACCATCTAATTTATAGCTTACCAGAAGAAAGACAGCCTTATTTTTATATTCAAAATTAAAATAGTAGGTGCAGTCTTGAAATCGGAATTATAATCTCCTGAACATTCATTGTTTGGAGAATAGAAAACATAGTGAATATTGTGAAACTTTGGTTTTTCAGTCGTCGAATTATTTGACGTTGTAGATTGTTGTAATTGTTATTTCCATCAATCGGCTGCACCCTAACGAGTAATGCTCAGCTGTCCGGTGATCGCGCTGGGCTTCGAAACTTCGACCTATGGATTATAAGGTAATCGCTTTACCCGCCCTCCACCACGGACCATACTCACATGCATATGATTTTTGTTAATTAGGTATCATATTGATGAACTTAGATTAGTGCACCAAGTTTCATTTTTTCCTCAAGAGTTTTAAAAAATATATTATTTTCAAATTTTCGATACTCTTTATCTTAGATTTCACAGCCAAATCGATAGAGTAATACACCAAAAATAATGAATAATGAAACTCAGATCACTGAAATAATTCGTTAAAATTCACTTGATTGTCTTTGGGTAGAATATTCTACGCTAAAAAGTACAATGTTCCTTAGGGATGCTATCGATATTTCAAAATAAATTTCAAAATGAAACTCAGATCACTGAAATAATTCGTTAAAATTCACTTGATTGTCTTTGGGTAGAATATTCTACGCTAAAAAGTACAATGTTCCTTAGGGATGCTATCGATATTTCAAAATAAATTTCAAATGTTTAAGAAAAACGAATTATAATGCTGTCGAAGAAGCCCCTCGATTGGTGAAATAATTTTAGATAAAGCTCATACATGCAATACATCTAGTGGTTGATACTCTATTTTTTATCGTTTTGGGGTTGGATTCTTCCTACTTCTTTCGTGGGCGTTTCTACATAATGGTTGAGATGGTTATAAAATGAATTAACTTGTGTTGAATAGTTCACAGTTCTTTAACTTTAGATCAGTTTAATTTGACTTTAAATATTATTTGAATTGTAAAAAATGGGTCCAATCGTTATTTTGGAAAATATTCTGTTACGTAGTGAAACTGTTCAATCCAAGGAATCTTCCGTGGCAATAGTGAATCAAGACCAACAGACTTATGATTGTGAATACTCAAATGAATTGTATACCATAAATATGAACGAGTTCCTAAAGATGACTTCGCCTACAGCTGCAGAGCCTAATCAAGATAACTACATTGATCTTACTATGATAGATGACGATCTTATGCCTGCAACATCAATCAAGATCAATGAAGAAAAGGAGAAAATTGTGAAAAAACTATCCAATAAAATTCGCCAAGTACCAATGAAGAAAAAAAAACTCATCGAACCAATCATTATTTCGAGGCCCTCGACTTCTGGGACATATGAAGTGAAGTCTAAAACGTCAATATTATCATTCCAACCCGTTCAGGAATATATAGTGAAGAAGAAATTAAGCAAACAAAGGATTATTGATGCCAAACTATCAGTTCATCGTTACGAAGAAATGGATACTTGTATCCGTGGAAAAATTATTGAAAAAAATAAAATCCATGACAAAATAGTTTGTTTAGAGTTGAAAATCTCCGAGTTGCAAAAGGAGTCCGAGAATTTGCAAAAGGAGATTGAATTGAATCATATTCCTACCACTGAATGCCTTCAACAAGCTGAAATGGAGCTTCAACAATCCGTGAATGAATACGAAGAAATCAGAATTGTACATAAACAATGGCAGGAAGACCTTGATAAGGCTTTTGAGAGCGATAAAGAGTGATTTGTTGATATAAGTAATATTTTATTTTGTATTTTTTCTATTTATCTATTATAAAATATATTTCTGGAATAATTTTTTGAAGTGTTTTTTCCACACACTCCCTGTACATTTTTGAAACATTTCATGAAAAATTATCATATTCAAAGACATGGCCTGTGAGATTTTTCGCTTGCAAATCAGATACCAGACTGGATAATCCATATATATTGTATGCATATATTTAGATTTCAACTTATCTTTTTTCAGAAAATACAATCAATATTTGAATTCTACCTTTATAGGCACTTATAAGTAGATTGTAAATAGTTGATTTGAAGTAGAATAGTTAAGAATTTTTCATATGCTTTTTCACGTCTCATTCGTGTAGACATTTGGATGATGCATTATTCTAAAAAAACTTTGAGGTAAACTCATAGAAAAAAGCAAAAATATTTTAAAAAAAATAAACTAAAATGGGGATAAAATGATGTTGTAGTGATGCAATTGCTTTTCCTAATAAAAGTTCACTGAAAATTGTCTAAATCATTTATCACATTTTGGAAATTCTTTGAAATAGAACCTAACCCATTTATCACACTTTGGAAATTCTCTGAGAATCCTTTGGGCAATCTTTGGACAATAAAAAACTATATTTCACGTTTTTCCCGTATAGTTATATAGGCCAAGCTCTAGCTAAAAACAAGAGGCTCTTTCCACACAAAATAAAAGACGCAAACGGCCTATACTACTTTTTATAAGATAGTTCGTAAATGAAAACCCCGGATTTCGTCCCAGCAAAATCGCTTTGTGGAATTTTTTGAACAAGAAAATGTGAAAAGAATGAAAACTTTTTTGCTAATATCTCAAAAAAAGTACTGGAGGAATCGATTTACAGCCAATAGAACTTTTGTAGAGGATTATAAAACCCACAAATTGTTTTTTATACGACCAGATCGGTGCATTTTTCACTGAGAAAATTCGGAGAATCCTCGAAAAGAAGACTTTTTTTCTAAAATTCATAATTTTTATAAATCTGGAGCTGGACAAACAATATTACGGAAACTGATAAATAATAATATGTGGTTCAACTGTACAGAGTGGGAAATGTGTTGAAAATGTCACTTAAAGTTGATAAAAACGCTTCAAAGTACGTTCGAACTCACCTGAAGTCGTCCAAACTCAACTTGAGTTGAGTTCTGGCGACTTCGGGTGCACTTTGAAGCATTAAGAGTAACTTCCAGTGACATTTTCAACACATTTCCCACCTCTCAGGTGGAAATTTAAAATATACAAATTGTAGATATTGACCTCTACTTCCAGATGCCTTATACAGAATTTCAATACGACGATTTTCCTTAAATCCACGCATTCATAAAGATTTGCCCTCAAATTTTTTATAACGCGATTGTACAAAAACTACACATCGGACAGAAAACATCTTCCGCACAGTTGAACCACATATTATTATCTATCAGTTTCCGCAATATTGTTTGTCCCGCTTCAGATTTATAAAAATGAAGAAAAATTGGAGAATGATCTTTTTTTTCGAGGTTTTCCTTGATTTCTCAGTGAAAAATGCACCGATTCGGACTATGATAATCCATTTTGTAGGTTTTATAAATCTCTACAAAAGTTCCATTGACTGTAAAACGATTCCATGAATAATATTTGATGTGTTGAAAATGTCACTGAAAGTTGATCGAAACGCTTCAAATTCCGTCCGAAGTCACCCGAAGTCGCCCGAACTCAACTCGAGTTGAGTTCTGCCGACTTCGGGTGCACTTTGAAGCATTTAGGGTAACTTTCAGGGACATTTTCAACACATTTCCCACCTCTCAGGTGAAAATATAGAAATTGTAGATATTGACCTCTACTTTCAGATGCCGTATACAGAATTTGAATACGACTATTTCCCTTAAATCGGAGCATTTAGAAAGATTTGCCCTTAAATTGTTTATAACGCGATTGTGTAAAAACTACGCATCGGACAGAAAACATCTTCCACACAGTTGAACCACATGTTATTATCTATCAGTTTCCGAAATATTGTTTGTCCCGCTACAGATTTATAAAAATAAAAAAATTGAGTTATGGCATTTTTTCGAGGTTTTCTTGGAATTTCTCAGTGGAAAATGCACCGATCTGGTCGTATAAATAACTGTTTTATGGGTTTTATAATTCTCTACAAAAGTTATCTCGACTGTAAAACGATTTCTTGAATAATCCAAAAAAACAAAAAAGTTGTTATTTTTTTCACCATTTCTTTTTTAAAAAATTCCACAAAGCGATTTTGCTGGGGCGAAAACCAAGGTTTTCATTAACGAGCCATCTCAAAAAATCAGTATAGACCACTTGCGTCCTTTATTTTGTGGAGGAAAAAACCTCTTTAGCTTGGTTTAATAGTCGCCATACAACATATTTTTCCAACACACAAATGACACACGGGGCCAGGTAGCCGAGTGGTTAAAGCGACATTGTTTCAATAGCACTCTGGCTGCAAGTCAAAGGTTCAAACCCTAGCGACTGCAGAACTTTTTCTGATGGCCCGAGAAAGTGCTAGGAATCGCACGTAAAAAGGTAAGACCTCGTTAATCCTTGGCTCGCACAAGTTTCAACTTCTGAGTGCTACCGTTCGTAAGGGGACGACAGCTGGTTAACGGAAAAAACAATTTTAAACAACAATTTTTTTTTTAAACATGAGTTGAACTTCAATAAAGACATTATATTCAACTGCTCTTGTGTTTTCCTAATTTATTTTATGTTTTATTCGACTATCATACTCTATATCTATAAAATAAACACGTCTTACGGCAATTCATATTCATATTTAAGGTGGTCGGTCCTGCAACGGATAGAGTATGCCGTTGTAAACTTCTGCCTGCGTTCGAGAGAATTTTTCAAATTTTCCTTGGAGTTTCATAGTAATCGTTAGATGATGTGAGTTACCTAGATGCCAATCCCGAAGTCTGGCGCTTAATTGGAGTGCGCAATGACCACTCGGGGTGGTGCTGTAGGTTTTTCAGGTTTACCTATAGCTGAAACGTGAATATGCCAACAAAAATCACTAAGTCGCTCCGGAGCACCACAGCAAATGATAATAATAGTCGTCGTTCACCCGCACAGGCAACGCCTTTGGGTGCACTCTACGAGTTTAGTTTATTTTGAATCAGTAGTAGATAATAACCGGTGCTGGACGTTTGAAAAAGTAGTGAATCAGAGCCAGTTCTGACACACGACATTGGGGTTATGTTTTATGACCTTCGGTCATAATGTTGATGCTTCTGAATGATGTCATCAAATTAATATGACAGATCATTTCACTGAAACGGTGTTGCACTGACGACGAATCAAAATTTATAGCAAATATTTGAATATAATTCACGAATTTCCAACCACAAACTGATAGGATTTGGACATTTCATCTATAAAAATTATTAGCATCCTTCAACCAACTATAACGCTTATTGGAGAACGGTCTTGTAGTTTTTGTTGACATCAGATTATCGCGGTACTTTTGCATGATTTGATCACGTTCTTCAATTTCTGTCAATTGATTTCGTGTGATTCTTACGTTTATTGCCACGATGAGTATATTCATAATATGTAGCAAACATTCCTTTATTGGGCAATGGAGACATCCGCGGAGCAACTCTATTTCCAACTTTACACAAGTTTTCACGCAAGTCTTCATTTCCGCTATATTGTGATGAAAGGAAGGGTTAAAAACTTCTTTGGGACACTATAAATTCGGCCTTGAACATCTCAAACGTACGACCGCTACCAAACCGCATTCCATAAAAATTTGATGTTAGGCATAAAATGACGTACGTGGGGCATAAAATGACATACGTAGTATATAAAATAACGTACGTGACAAAGAAACAAGTGTAAAGGTTTTCTCAAACCAAAGCGTGACGCGGGAGCGGGAATGGAAAATGGGACCTGTGCGAATTGCTAGAAAAACAGTGCACGGAGCAAACCAAATATATTTCGCTGTTTGCCTGCATTTAGGAATACGAATAATCGCACTGGTATGCATTTTTATATATCCTACTATCGAATTTAGTCTCGCGTTCATCCAGTTCCTGCTCTCGTCCCGCGTTCCGCGTTGGTTTGGGGAAACCATTACATAAGAAATGTCTGAAATTTCCCGTAAAATGCACCTACAAAATGAGAAAATGTGATGAAAAGTTTTCCACAAAAAATAATATAATCAACACGTAGCAGGATTTTGGAAGAAAAAATCGAATAAGGCATACTTTTACTGGTAGAAATGCAACAATAAGAAATAAATCGTCAGTTTTTCTCATCATCAAGATTCCAGTTGAATAATCTTGATTTATAAATATTTCTCCTATGCTCTTCAATCAGATTAGGTGCCAATATCTTCTCAGCTTCTTCAAAACACCGCTTGAAGCGACTTTGATCAATACTTCCAAAATTTACTTCGTGATTTATTGTAGGCATATGTCCAAGCAAACATGTAATGAATTTCATTGTATTCTTCTCGAATGCAGACGTTTTTCATTGTAAAATTTGAGATTTCAACTTGTGCATAATTTTGACACATATTTTGGAAATTTACATCAACGGTACGCTCGTAATGGAGTAAATCAACTGCAAACGCAAATAATTTGATCAAATAACAACTAAACGATTGAAGACGAATTCGTTTAGAAGCTACTCGCATGATAAGTTCACTGAAATAAGGAATAAGGTAGCCCTATCATTCAATGACGATAAACGACATCTTTATACAAAACCAGTGGAAAATTAATATTTATCCTGGTACAAAATTATGTTTCACTCAAATATTGCTTCAAGTTCTAGTTAAAACAGTCAGTTTTAACTAGAATGTAAAAAATTACCCCAATGAAAACAATAGTAACCGCTCGACTGCTAGGTATAAAACATCTGATATCATTTCACCTACCCACTTCTTTTATAATAGATAGTGAACCACCCCCACCACCGACTTATGCACCGCGTGTTCGATCTAAAGCCCCCACCATGCGTGATTTTGCACTGCATTGATCGGGGACGGAGAGTAAATAGTGGTCGCTGCATCGCAGCATATGGGTGTGTGACGTCAGCGGACCCACCCCACCATGTCGAGAGCGAGGGCCTGACACCAGTGGATCGTAGTGCGCATAGCGCTGACGTCACGCGACCTCTCCCCCCACCACCATCGCAAGCCATACATCACGGAAGAGGAATCAGAGTTCACATGTCTGACTGGATCTCCGTGCTGTGCAGACGTGAGGTACCAGAACTAAACTTCAGTATATATTTTATATTTGTACTTCACATATAAGAATCATACACAATAGCAGAGTAAGTAAACATGAAGGATATGCAAGACATGTTGGTGAAAAAAATATATGTACTTGGAAAAAGTACTTGACCGAGTATGAAAAAAATTCCAAGTCATCACAATGACATCACAAGGTCGACACACTAACCCTGAGCCTGAACCAACACTATACATCAAGGTCAAACACAAAACTTCAAAACCCTGTCATTGGTATGCTAAGGTCATAGACCCGCACACAGGTACCTATGTACCAAGACGATTTTTCAAGGTCACTGATGGTGGTGGAAGGAGATCCAGAACCGGTTTTATGTCCAGTTCGCACCAACACCGCATCGATACAGAGAGGGCTGAGCGTGAACAGTTCAGAGTTTGCATATCTGACGGGAGCTCCGTGGTGTGCAGACGTGTGCATTCTCGAATTTGCTACTTCAGATTTTCATGTTCACTTGTGTGTACACATGAAAGTCATACGCAGTAGCAAGTCTGGAGTACATATGATCGTACACAGTTGCAAGACATGAAGGTAATAAGTACTCAAGTACTCCATCACAATTACAGTACACAGGTCATAAGTAGTGGCAACACTTGGAGGTATTCGAAACATGCCTCGTCATCATAACCGTGTATGAACAAATCCCAATGTCACGCCAAGGTTAAACTCAAACCCAGAACACTACAAAAAATCTACATCAAGGTCAAACAACCACCAAATTACAAAGTAATCTCAAGGACATCTCAAGGTCATTGCCACACAGTAGAGCCCATCGCCACCACCACTCGAAACGTTAAAAGAGTGGTAAAATAAAGCCTACATTTGTTGATAATCAATTTTCAATAGTTTCACAAGTAAGGGAAATATCGGTAAAAGACACATGGTTTTCCCATGTACTCTTACAAACTAGACAGTTTATAGTGACTACACACGAAAGTCACACATGAAGATGAAGTGCAGGAACGGAACAACTTCTCTTCTCTTGCTAACTACTCGACTGCTAGGTATACAACTTCTGATTTCATATCACCATACCCACTTCTTTCATAATAGATAGTGAACCACCCCCACCACAGACTTATGCACCGCGTGTGTGTTGCAAAGACCCCACCATGCGCGAGTTTGCATCGCATCGATAGAGGACGGAGAGTAAATAGTAGTCGCTACATCACCACACTGTATGGGTGTGTGACGTCAGCGGACCCACCGTGTCGAGAGCGAGTATCTGACACACATCAGTGGATCGTCATGCGGTTAGCACTGACGTCACGCGACCTCTTCCCCCACTACCATCGCCTGGTAAACATCACGAGAGAGGAACCACAGGTTACATATCTGGCTGGATCTCCATGGTGTGCGGACGTGTACCGTCTCTATACTTTGGTATATAGTTCTATGTGTACTCTACACATAAGGATCATACACAGTAGCAGAGACATGCAGGTAGAGATATACGTACTTGGAAAAAGTAGTTGTCCGTGTATGAAAATTAAAAAAAAATCTCAAGGTCAAATACAAACCCTGAACATCTCTCCCAACAATATGTATCAAGAACAAGGTCAAGGTCAAGGTCAAGGTCAAGGTCAAGGTCAAGGTCAAGGTCAAGGTCAAGGTCAAGGTCAAGGTCAAGGTCAAGGTCAAGGTCAAGGTCAAGGTCAAGGTCAAGGTCAAGGTCAAGGTCAAGGTCAAGGTCAAGGTCAAGGTCAAGGTCAAGGTCAAGGTCAAGGTCAAGGTCAAGGTCAAGGTCAAGGTCAAGGTCACTGATGACGTCATAGTGGTGGGAGGAGGCCCAGAACCGGCTCAAATCTCCTACTATCCTCCTTCAAGAAAACACTTCTGCATCAATTTGAGTTTGTGTAGCACGTGAGTTTCAAAAGGATCGATAGTCTCTTCAAGTATATCAAATTTTCAAGGAAAGAGTTTTCAAGTTTTCTCCAAGAAATAAAGGAACATTTACTTTTTGAGTGTGTTGTCCCGAAAAATATTCGGGTTCACGTCACTCCACTAGCGACACATTTGTCAATCACCTACCAGAAGTAATTAGCATTCATCGCTGTATCAGATGTTCAACAAAAGATCAAGGATGGCATTGACTCGATGAGACATGGTTTTACAAAACTCTATTCTTATATCAAAATCATTCTTTCAAAATCAGCTTTTGAAGAATCTGCATTTTAAATGGATGTAATTTATGCATTTACAGTTTCTTACAGTCTCGTCTGTTCTGCTACTGATCGTAAGGAGCGCGTGGGCAATGCCTCAAATGTTTCTAAAACTTGAATTTGAGCTTTTTCATTCAGTACATCCTCTGGGTTTTTTTTTCATTTGTCACCGAACCAATTTCTTAAAAATTTGTCACCAAATCAAGCACATGCTTACATTACAATGTGGATTTCTTACATGAAATAAGATGCCGCCTTTCATGCGCATTTTCCAACTTCTCCATAAATTACAATCATTTCAATTTTTTCAGTTCTTTCTTGAAGAGAGTAAACCTTTTCCACACTTTCATAAACTTATTAAAGATATCATTGAACAATCCAACAAGTAAAACTGCATTAACAATACACCAACTCATCAAAACTTGTCGAATAATTTTTGCTCAAAAACCTAAGTTTTTTACGAAAGGAAGGATATCTGTGGAATTTCGGCGATGAGAATTTAATTCTATTGAAAGCAGACATAACCTGAAAGCCATAAATCTCAGAGCTGGTAAGTTCTAATTACTTCTGTCGCATAGTTTAGAACGTCATTTTTCGGAATCTGCTCATCAAAAAGTAATGAGTCAGGATACCATTGGAAAGACAATCAAACGCCCATCAAAATAATATGCAACTTGACCCCTGTTCTGATTCAAGATTCTAAGGGTAACATCGACCCCTAATAGGGGGTTGAACCACTAGGAATACAATTATTTATTGGAAGTGTCCTCCTTGAACATAAAATTGACCTGTGTATTCGATTTCTCATATATCTACTGGAAGAAAGATATTAAGGGTGGGAAGTTTTTTAATTAACACCCTGTATTGAAATGAACCATTATTTCTCTTCCACTCATGCAATCTCCACATAATTCACTTTTTTAGTTTAATAATCGTGAGATGTCAACGTTGAACAAATGAAAAATGATTTTAACGGTACTTTACTCTGAAAATTCTTCCTCTCATTGAAGTAGTTTATTTTACTTCAAATGTATATAGAAGTTCTTTGTAACGAGGCTTCATTGTGATTAGGAATAACGATAACAATCCCATTTGTGGTCCAGTCTCGCTTCATGACAAGCTACTTTTGATATATGAAATCTCATTGTGAAGTGAATTTTATGTTGTGGCCATTCCACTGAGGAAAATATCAAACGGATTATGAATTTGGAAGTTATATCGGAATGAATCAAAATACCGGCAATAGTGCCTCATAGTCTGATTGTTCTAGTGCTATGGCAGCTTGAAAGATTATTTGAAATCCATAGTAACCTAGACAACAGAGCTAATATCCAGAAATGATTGCCGAAGGTACGGGACATACCGAGTAAAATCACTGGGTCGAATGATTTTTTTAAAAAGAATACCTTTTTTATCAGCATTTTTATACAATTATTCCTATAACCCCCTGCTACATCCCTACCGCTTGAAAGTTGTGATAAATTTTTTCAAAATAATGCTTCAGATGCACACCAAAATAATCATATTAATCACGATTATGGAATTTAGGAAGATAATGATAATTGGTAGACAGATATGTAATAGTTCTGATCCATCGTGCCGTTGAATTATACAGGGTGAAAACGATTTTTCTATTCTGAACGTTTTGAATTCAATTTTTTAATGTGGTTTTCAAGTGTAACATCCCGTATGTTTTTCGAACATAATGTTATGATGTAGGATGTAGGAAACAAATGTTTTATGTATAAATTTCCCTCCAGCTATTTCTACTCATATTCGATTTTTCTGTGACTTCACTAACTGTTTTTATTTCTCGATATTGCATAATTGCACGTACATTATTTTAGTTTGCCATAGAGTACTTATGAATGACCGTAGCAATCCTTCCTCAGTTCCTCAATCATAGGTGTCAATTTCGTAGTGTTGGAATTCAATTAAAATTAATTTCTATCAAAAGAATTTGTTAATATGATTTTTGTTGTGGAAAAGACTGAAAGAAAATGTGTTGATGGCATGCTAGATCCCCAGTTCTCAACGAAATGGAAGAAATCGTATAAGACAACCAACAACCATTGAAAATGTAGAGGAAATTGAAATAAATCATCAAATTGAGGCAAGCTGTAAATAGCATTAGGTAAAGATTTTCGATAACAATCGCTAAAAATATTCTTTAGGTTGATCACTCAAAGTTGGTTATTTCGACTTCTTCCAGTTGTAGTCATTTCCTATCGTTATTGATGAACCATATTGAAATCATTCAATTTGCACTCCGCAATGAAATAATTTGATCCTACATCTTCATAAACAGCACGCATGTCAGCCATGAAATGATTCTGGATGATATGCCACGAAGTACTTTATCAAAATATGCCCATCTACAGGCTTACATATTCTCCCTTCAAACATCCAGACCATTATCGGGTTGAACACAATTACAGCAAGACATTAATTGTTCCTCTGTCGAGATAAGACACATATCCGTCAATTTGTGTAATGAAACTGTTTAACGCTAGTTAGGATTTATCTGCAAATTTAGTAGGGCATTCGGACAGCTATGTTATCAATAGAGCTGAATTAATCATGTTGCTTGGAGGATGAACGAATTATGAAAATTACCTCGTCATTCTGATTTTGACCCATAGAGTTTTGTCCCTAGCCAACACCAATTTCATCATCATGAAGCAAGGGATATTCTCGTATGATGACAAACCGGGAAGTTGGGTATTTTGCATAATTGTTGCTTTATGGGATCTACAACAAAGATAAACACCACAATTTCATTTCAGTCAATTCGAAAATACTGACAAATGATCATTTCACTATTTTTAAGTTTCATTGAGTTTATGTTTTTTCATTAGGTGACTAATAGTATAAGTAAGACAATCAATGATATATAATTAACTGAAATCATAAGAAACTAAGAAAATGGTTATGGAGAATGAATATCTGATTTTTATTTTATAAAAACTTCAAGTATTCTAGAGTTTAGGTAGGATCATTATTATTATTAGATGGCGGGGCTAGCCAGAGACTGAAATGCAGGTAGTTCTGTATATAACCTTTCTGCACCCCGCTATCAGGTCTATCTCGTGAGTACTCCGGATCTTTTAATAAACCCCTAGAGATTCCTCACAAGGTTTTCCAGCGGGATATCTTCTGCACCGTAGTGTCCGAAGATATCCATCCGCATGAGAGCCGGAGCATCGCATTCATTCATTATACGGGAGGCTGTTTCGTCCTCATCACAAAATCTGCATTGTGTGCATATAGGAAGGATACTAGCTTTCTGCTGGATTATCTGAAACTATGGATGGAATTGTATATTTCAGGGCCAACTAATGCTTTCATATTCTCATAGAGGATGGAATCAGGACAGGATATATTAAAATTTTTTATAATTTTTGTCTTGTAATGTGACTGTGGAAAATTTCTTGATGTCGCAACATTCAAAATAATATGAATGTGTTAAATCAAGCATTTTACTTCCTATGAGAGTCGTTTGGTGGAAAATCTGCTCCGTTTTCTTCGGTTTACTTTCAAAATTCATTTATGTGTGAATTAGCTTTACTCTCATTAGATCACAGGAGATTACAATATATCCAATATTTGGCTTTGTGTAAACCTGCTTCCGCTTTTTTCATGATATGTTGCTAATTTGTTCCTTGGATATAAGATGAAATTTCCACTCATTTCCAAAGTCAATATTCCATTGATACAACAAGTAGCTATCAATCTTGGTTTTTATATAATAATAAAATGATTTTGAATTAATCATAGAATTATGTTGAATTCACTCTAATGAAGTGGATGAAAAACAATTCTGTTTAATTTTCACTAGTTTTATTTTTACGGCTGGTTTCGGACTTTATCCCATTATCAAGTATAGTAACTAACTGATACATTTGGAATCTAAGCACCTAGGTAGGCTGGATGGAGATGTGAGGAAATTACCAGGGTTGTCAAACTTAGAAATTCCCACATTCTATTCTCTATATACCAGATTTTTTCTTTATATTCCGTTTGGGTTTTACTATAGACAGAATTCTGCCTTAATTATTATTACTTATGAAAGCTGTTGTTATTTTGTATTTAGAAAAGTAATTCTGAATGTTTTGTGAAAGTTTACCAGATTAATTGATGTTACTATTTTTACATGTATTGTGTTCTCTGATATTTGGGTATAATTCTCTTATAACCGTTTTATGAGTTTCATCTGATATTAACTCTTCTATTGAAGAAACTGGTACCTGATTGTTTACCGCAATATGTTTAATGATTTTCAGTTCATCCTGGAAATTCTTCTCCGGTAAAGGGAATGCGAAACCTCTGTATATAATAATTCATGTGAGATTGGACTCAAATAATCAAAGGAATTTGTATCAGTCTGTGAAGATGTTTGTCCGGAAGAAATTTAATTGAAAACTATCATTAACCCTTGAAATATTCAAATTTAAGAAGTTAAGCTCCTTGGTTTGTTCAATTCTTTCTGTGAATTTAATTTTGTTATTGAGGAAGTTTCAAAATAAATCAATTTGTTTATTGGAACCATCACAACCTACTAGTACGTCATCAACGTACCTGAACCAAAACACAATGTTTCTGAGGAAGGGGGTTTTTAAGAATGAGGGTATTGCCTAGTGTGTCCATGAAAATATCTGCTAGGATGGGACTTAATGGTGAGCCCAAAGGGAGACCTGAGCTTTGTAGATGAAAGTTATTAATATATTTGAATTATTTTTGTTTCAGACATGTATTCAAGAGATTGCAAAATTCGTTTTAGTTATATATGGGTTTGTATTACATTTATCTAATATATCTTCCACAAGAGCAAATCATTCGTCTGTTGGAATGTTAGGAAACATGTTTTTTACATCAATGGATACTAGTTTGATATTATTTTTGATATTCAAATCTGATAACTTTTCAGCTAGGTCTACTAAACACAGTTCTCAATTCAGTAGACCTACTTCAGATCTTATGATCGATATTTCATTATATTTCATAATGAGCGTACCAAGACACACTTTTCGGAATCGTCTTCTCGTCTCTCTCTTTCAATCGATCTGTCTCGAATTTGTAGCTTCTATACTGAATTTGGAACTCATTTTCAGTTATATATCTTGTAAACGCCTGTGAAACAACAGTCCAACTGTCTATCGTTGAGATGCAGGGCCGTATTTAAAAAATTTAAATTGATAATGGTTGATAAGTAACAAAACGCCGGGTATTGCAATCATCACGAGAGCGCTTACAAAAAATTGCGGTGAAAAAGTATTTTGTTGCCTCTTGATTTTCTTGTTCACATCAACATTAGTATGCTTCAGAAAAAAATTGTTATTCGTTATTTGTTATCATTTCCAGATAGGAACTGCATTTTCCGTTACCCCCAAGATTCCCAAGAAGCGTATTCATCGTTTAGCATCGCACACGTCTCTAGAGGGTGTAGAGCAAAGTAGAGCAAAGAGCAAAATCTCATAGTGACACTTCTTGAGTTTACGCTCCCGACGGCTTCCAATCCTCTTAAGATTAAACGAATTGAGAAAGCGAGACGGTCCTGTTACTTTACAATGCGATAGCTTGACTGAATAACAACGCCCGGATTGTGTTAGTTCCCTCACACATTTATTCTAATCGTGTTCTACAGCTGCGAGAGTTGTCACTCAGAAAATGAATATCACCTTGGCAGAATTCTCAAAAAATACGTAAACTAAGCTTTTACGCACTGCTGATAGTGCGTGACGTAATACTTTTTCGCACAAGTGCGTAAAAAATCACTTGTTCGTAAAATCATCAACTGTGCGTAAAGTTATTTTTTACACACCGTTCATTCATTTATGCATTTTTGAAAAATACAGTATTTTGCGTCAAATATAACTCGGAAGTCTTTATTTGATAATACGACGACAATTCATATCATTAAACATTCAAATTAATGATATAATTCCTACAGTTTGGCAATATAATACCTGTCGAAGAAAAAACTTTGTATGAAACACTTTCATAAAAGGTTTCTTTGTACTCGCGTGTTCGTTGAACTCGGCTGCACCTCATTCAACAAACTTCACGCTCATACAAAAAATACCTACTTCACGAAATTGTATCATAAATAGCTATTTTTTCTAATTTTGACATATAAAGAGACACTTTTAAAATCTGACGTGATTGTTATAACGTCCAATATCAAAGATTATTCTTACGATACGTTTCTGTCCTTCAAATACTCTACTAAAATATTTACACAACTATATGACATTGTGATGAAAAAAATGTGTGAGTATACCATTGCGAAATAAATTCTTAATAAGCTCTTCTTGGCTACACATGTTTCCATCTGCCTAATTGCAAAATATCCTAAATTTAGTTTCTAACAAATGTGATAGAAAAGATCCCAGTTTAACCTCTCATCTAGAAATGTTCCCAAGCATTTTACATTATGGAAAGTTTGTTTTTTTCTCATTTCAGCAGTACTAATATTATTTTAACTCTCTTCATAGGCACAGCGTGTTTCATATTTTCGTGTCTTTCTCTATAATTCACCTACCTACTGCTTAAGTTGTTCAAATTATTTCTCAGTCCGGGAATATAGCCAGTTAAGCAAAATGGCATTTTGATTGAAATTGTGGCGTAGGTCAGTTTTTATTAAAAAAAAATTTATTTGATACTCTACTTTGACAGTTGTTTCATTGAAATAATTCATAATTTTATCAATGGAATGATTGCAGTATTAACAGACAACCACGGCCTTCGCCAAAATTCATTATTTCAAAATAAAATTGTTTCGAACGACTGTTGCGAATTCCACTTTTTATCTGGCGTAATAGTTTCCTCAGGGCGGATTTTTTACCAAAAAGAACGCTTTAATATGGTGTTATTTCAAGTAACAATCCACCACAATTCAGGTTAGATTTCGAAAATATCCACTTGATCATTTCTTGCAACCCCTGTAACATGTATCATACTCATCCAAACCTGTCAGTGGTTTTATAAAATTTCAGGGGCTGTCGATGTATCCGATTCTGGTAACCACTGTCACTTCTGTAACTGAGTATCAGCCCATTTCATAACCGTAACCATGATTCATAGAGATTGATTCCTTAAACAGATGGAAATTCTCAATTAGGTTTGTGTTCCCTAGCGACTACCGCAGACTCTGGCCTGTAGTGCCAAATTCGTTTTATCTGATTGATTGTCCTTTAATTTCCGACTTGATATATTACAACGATGCGCTCATACTACGAGGATGAAACTACACCAGAATTGATAATTTGAGAGAGGATCTCGATGATGTAATTAAAGAAAATGGCACTTATCTCAGGGAGAGATGATTATTTTCCTGGAGGATTCATATGATACTCCCGTATGTCACACTTCAAATAAATGATATTTGAATTTCGTTTCCACTGATAGGGTTTGTAGACCATAGAAATCAAAGACAAGTAGGGCAGTCTTTGCTTTCGCAAGTGCTAGTAGTACTAGTATGGCTTCGGCAGATACTGTATAATGTGTATTGTCTACAAGAAAAAAATCTGTTAACAATCACTTACGACAGGAGTGTGAAACAAAGAAACTGCATGAATTAAACGAATCATTTAAACATCAAAGTACCTAGTTGTTTTCTGTTAGATATTACAAAAAAAGTAACTTCAATTTTATCGTAGGGTTTTTCCATTTCCAGAGGAGTCATGTATTGATTCAATTTTCAATTGAGAATGTTTCTCTTTAAAATCAAAGAAAACTTTCACCAGAGATGAAACTTGTTACAAACACTTATAAAAGTATAAACAGAGTGATAATTGACATAAAAGCTTGTCGCGAGAAGTATTTGTGTATTTCTCAGTGTAAATTAAATTTAAAACTACCTCATATATATATCATTGAAAATTTTTTGATGTAACAAAATTATTGGTTAATTCACTTTTCCTCTTTTTAGTGGATTTTAAAAAAACTTTTCTTTAAAAAGTTTAGTTGTTACTATTTGTCCTACATATTTATATCCATTTTGAACTCTTTATTATTTCAGTTTGAAGAAATTCAAAATCATTGAAACATTCTAGGAGAAAAAATTTATTATTGTTTCATGTTTCTATTGATCTCAATTCACCCAAGAACAAACCTTCCTTTCTTTATCACTCCTCTAGAATAATATAACGTATCACAATACGGTAACAGAAATGTTCGGATGAACAAGCACCCAACTTTCTGATTGCGCCCATGGCTCACAAAGGCCATGGAACTACTCATTTGTAGTTCGCGAGGAGGGATAAATCTTCATTGCATTGTTATTGCTAACTAGTTTATTGGCGGTACATACTGATTTGTAGTATCATCCCTCGTAAAGTGATGTGGAAGTTTCGGTTTACAAATAAACGACGCAACTCATGAATTCCTCATGCTCCTATTGAATATACCCGGGAGAGGCTGAATGGAAATTTTCAATGGATTAGATATATAACGGAAAATCTATAGAATCTCGATAGGGTGATTTGGAATTGAATTATTTGACGTCGAGCAATACGGAAAAACTCTTTTCAATCTGTTTAATGCACAGTATGGACTCTTTGCCAATGTCAATATATTATCTGATGGAAATCGAAGAATCACATCGAATGAAAATGGACTGTACGTTTTTTTACGAATGGGATCTAAAATCAGGGGTCCTCATTCAAGATTATTGGCTTCAACAGATAGATTCAATTGCAATTTGTGAATACCTTTTTCAATTTTTCCTTCTGCTAGAAGTTTATTTCCATACTTTGAGATTTTGAAAACAACCATGTATCATTTGTCACTTTTTTATTTTCATCATTTTGTAATCTAGAGTGCTATGGATGAGTTCAAATCAGTAACTACAGCCCTAAAATTCTCCACTGTTTTCGGTCATAATGTATGTGATATGTGAAATTCAATTTCAAAATTGAAATTACAATTTTTTTTTAAATGGCAACAAAAAACTGAAAAAACTGAGTAAGATGTTCTATAATATAAACCATCTTTAAGATTTAAATGCATCGAGTAATCTTTGACAGTATAAAGTATGGAGTTTTGATTTGGGGAAATTCTGCACATGTGAACAGAGTATTGGTACTTCAGAAATATGCGATTCTTGCTAGTATCGATACTAGAACGAGCTGCAGAGATTCCTTAAAAAAATTCAAAATATTGTAAGCTTATATATACTGGAAGTTTGTACATACTTCTATAAAAATAATAATAAGTTTTTGTATACTGCTGATAAGCATAACCATAATACACGTTTCATAGGCCAACTACAGCCTGAAAATCACCGGACTACGCTGTACCAAAAAAGTTTTTTTTACTGGCTGTAAATTATATAACTCTCTTGATGAGCATTTTGAGCTCCCTCAATATAAATATTTTCAAAACAAAACTGAAACAACAGCTAGTTCAGAAACCCTGCTACACTATAGATGAATACTTTGCATAGTTTGTATTATGATCGCGATATATGCAACTGATTTTGTTTGTATTCAAAATAGCACATTCATATCTCGTATGACAGTCTCCTTTTGTTGTCTCATGTTTTCAAGTCTTTTACCTTTTTATGCTTACGATTCAAAAAAGTATGCTGATGTGAAGATGAATTTCCCAATTTTCTATCATGTATTTTAATCTGTATTTTATTTTATTTTATTTTATTTACTTTGATATTTACTTGTGACTTGTCTTAAACATGCATCTGTCTTTGGTCCCTGTGATCGAATTTATATGTATATTTTTATGATGAATGAATTGATTAATTGATACGAAATCATCAAGGAGGTCGACTTTTTATTTTACTTCGTTTTGGCAAAATTGAATTAGGTAGTTATTTTTTAATTATTTATAAAACAAATCAATGATAATATCCATGCAAGTAGATAATTTGTTTTTAGGTTTTTGATGTTTGTTTTTGTGAATGGTGTAAAATCAGGCTTGAAAGAAATCTCACATGGTGTGCCACAGGGTTCAGTCCTAGGACCAGTCCTGTTCAAACTGTATATAAATGAAATATATTATCATGTCCTTCCAAAGAATTGCACTCTTTTCATCGATGATACAACGCCTATCGATCTACATGAACTGACACTCTCTGTCACTCTTACTTTTGAGTTGGCTGTAAGGTGGTTAGCCTCGAACTGATGGTCAACGCTGGGAAAACTGAAAATCTTATTATATCGTCAAATGCTAGAATTACTGGAGGAAAATGTTCCAAATTACTTGGATTTCAAATTGATGACAGACTCAACTGGTCTTGCCACATCAATAAACTCGCTAGTAAATTGTTCAGCGTCACATTTTCATTTCGAATACTAAAAAACGGTAGGAATATCTACTCTCAAGTCTAGCTATTTCGGTATTTCTCATAGCCCTATGATATGTCTCATTCTGTGGGGTAGTTTCAATTTGATCAAATAATCAAAGCATTCCTACTCAAGAAATGCTTTTATTCAGTAGAAGAGTTTCTCCACCACTGTTTCACAGCTGATGACTTGTGAAAAACACTGTTTCTCTCCGTAGATATTGTACTTTATTGTAATTTACATAACTTTTCTGTATATGATTGTCATTGATTATTTTAAATTGAATCATTTTGTTTTGTTTGTAACATGGTATTTGTTCTTCGTTTTACATAATTATTTTCACATAACTAACACGTGGACAAGTAGCCAGCAATATCTAATATTCATACATGTGAGTTTGTTTGTTCTATACATTTTAATTTCATACATTCTGTTGTACTGACTTGCTATAACCATATTCTATATCTGTCACATAGTCAATAAATCTATCTATCTACCTATCATCCGAAAAGCTATGCTCTGGGCATGACGTAGCTTCCAACGAATCATTGATATGAAGGAGAAACAGAATGTTGGTACTAAAATGTACCTCTGCGGAACACCAGCATTATAGGTCGAGTGTCAGATTAAACTAAAAATCTCCAGAAATGTGTTTTCAAGTTCACTTCATTTGTTCGAAAGTGAATTCTTCTATTGTGGCACCGAATAAATGCGACATTACTCCTCCTAAGTCAGGAATAATTCTTGGGTGCAATGCTTTTGACAGCAGTATAATCGTTCTTTCACATTTTATTTATGTGTGTATCTCGGCGAGAAGTACAATATTTCCGCCCCATTTCATGCCGTTTATGTCTTTATTGATTCACTCCGTTACCATTCTGTTCTTTCTTTTATTTCAAGGACTAAAGGCTGCGAAGTTTTTGCTCGTGCTATACACGTTTGTCGGCTTCGTCCATTACTGGGATGTGATTTATTAATACAGAAAGAGATTAGACAGTGAGCGGTGTTATGAAAAAATATAAGCTCGGGGGAAGTATGCAATAAATCTTGTTTAACCTTGCACCTATGTCATAAATGGGTAGGCAGGCCGCTCTGGTCAATGAGCTGATGACAAAAATATAATTGATAGCTTCATGAGCCCCTTTATTTGAACATTTTCAATGATCCCCCTGCAATTGGAATCATCAAATCACGCATAAAGCAGAGTATTATTTGAGCAACAGTCTGTACATTCAAGCTGGTAAGCTGGTAACAGGCAATGACCAGGTGGAGAATGTTGTTGGGGTTCCAACTTTGTGGAAGAACAAAATTAAACACGAAAACACTCAAAATGGTGAAATGGGGATGTAGTTTAGGGGGTTTATAACGGTTTTTTGCAATTTGCAAAGTTGTAGATGATAAAAATTTAATACTTTTATTCAACTTCAATTATTAACCGTCAAAATGGCAGTATTTAATTTTTTTTCGCTTATAAATCACTTGACTCATATGAAAACTAGTGAGCATATGACGTCTTTGCATGATTTTTTCGCAATTCAGAGGACATCTAGTTTTCGAGTTATGTACATTGTTCTGTTTTTATTTTGATTTTAAGGTTTATAAGTGATCATTTTAATTGCTGAAATGTCTACTCTGGAAGGCCTTATGTAGCTTGGTGGTTAAATAATCGTTAAACCGCCTAAAATTGAGAAAAACCGACATTGGAAATATTGAGAAAATCATGATTCAGAGAGATATTTTTCTCAATTTTAAGTAACGACCAATAAACCCCCAAGTCACATAGACCAATTGAAAGTAGTCATTTCAACTTGAAATGTTCACTTATAAACCTTCGTAGTACAAAAAATATCAAGACAATTTTTCGTGGAAAATAAGGGTATTTTTTTCGGAAAATGTGAATAACTCGAAAACTCGTAGTCTTCTGATTGGCGGAAAACTCATGCTCAATCGACACAAAAAATACATAATATATCTAAAAAGTTTTATCTGAATTACATCATCAATACGCGAGAAAATAATAGTGAAAAATCGGTTTTTCATCATTTGACGGTTAGTATGAGGTTATGTCGAAAAGTGTTGAATGCAGAAGTTTCGATTTTTTTATTATCTACACCTTTGCCTTCGAACATTTTCCGCTAAAAGGCCACGTTCTGCTGCAAATAACAAAAAACCGTTTTCAACCCCTAAACTGCATCCATATTTGATGGGAACCTTATCAACATTTCATACCTGGTCCTTTGCCTGTTACTTTTTATTTTCACAAAAATCATAAGCACCAATCTGATTAGACAGATGTCAGAAATGAAATGTACACAGTACTTCTCACAGGGCACTGAACATTGGTAGAGTTGGAGCAATTGATAATTGTCCGACCTATTTTCAAACTTTTCAACAAATAATACTTTAATCTGACGCAATGTACGTTCTTGATCCTTGAAAATACCATTTGACAATTGCACTTTCTCAGCAACTCGGAAACCATGTTCAACAAATTTACGTCTTTAAATGAACTACCTATAATAGACCGTTAGATAGTAACAGATTTAGGTGCCCCATTTTCGCATAAAAGCCTCGAATAGTGTTAAAAAACATCGATGTTGAGTAAAATGGGGGGAAATTTACGAGAGGCTCCTGGGGAGAACCTAATGGAAATATCAAAAAGAATTTCTATTAAATTTTCCGACAATCACGCCACTCAAACCGTTATGTTTTTCGGTCTAGTGACGATGTAGGTTTTCATAGTTTCGATGGGCTTGTGTGGAAAAATCTGTCAAAATCTCAAGTTTTCCTTACAAGATTACGCCCTCATTTCAACCATTTAGCAATCTGCCTTTAGTATTCCAAAGCCAGGTTCTATTAATCAATGATTAGGTGAACACGGCTTGCGTTAAAATATGGAAAATCGAATTTTCATGGAAAATCAAATTTTCTATAATATGTTCTCCCCAGGAGCCACTCGTAAATTCCCCTCCATTCAACTCTACATCGATGTACTTTTCGAGGCTTGTATGTGAAAATGGGGCACTTAAATGTGTCACTATCTGACGGTCTATAAGTGTATTTGCTAGATAATTATTAGGATGTCATGAAGACAGTTTCTGTCATCGTGAACAGCGAAACCGAAATGGTGAAAGCTTAAGGGGTTGGACGATAGTCAATTGGGCATATCCTCTTCTACGTTCGCAGTGCTGTGAGATGATCTGTATATAAAAACACATTAAAATATTATTTTTTTGTGTCGGTTCTTACGAAGTGGAAATTCCTGTAGTGATGATCAAAGAACATCGTGAGAACCGAGAAACAGTAGGTGTGCAAGAGGTTAGATTTCACCCTGTATAGTACTGCTGCTATACCTACAACTGAATTTCTGTTGCGAAACATTCCTTCCGTTTAAATTTTATTCTCAACTTCCCACATCCTCTAATGTAATATAATAATATTTTATTCACATGTGATTTTGATTTTTTTAATATGTTGTCACTCATGTATGAACTAGAAATTAATTTACTTTCATTTCATTTATACATTGTGAGTTTCTTTTTCTAATGAGTCTATACCATTTATATTATTGAATATTAAGTGTGAATAAAGTTTATTATTCTTTTTTTTTGGTGTTTTGGCATCGACTGCTATGGTCATCAGCCATGTGTTCTTTATAGGCCTCCCAGTCCAAGACGATTAACGTAATTTCTAATCCAAATAACTGGTCATTAAATATCAACTCTCAGAAGTATAAAGGAGATCAATTGACTAAATGAAGCTCAAGAAGTTACGGAGTTCAAATTTTAAACTCGATTTTCAAAAATATTTGACAAATTCAATGACAGCTCTCATGAACATGATGATCTCGGATCGGGTGTGTACGTTTTTATTATCATTATTATTATACAGCGTAATATACAATTATACTTCGTTTCATTTCATCAGTCTAGAACACAAGTGGCAACGATGCTTTATAGTGAATCACACACACTTGTTGAAAGATAAGCGAGTCACACCTACTTCCCAATCGGCTGTATTGATCATTCTTGCTTTTAGTGTCACACATAGCAGTTCGTTGTTTTCGGTGTAATGGCTAAACGTAAAATTTCCGATATCGCGAGACAGTTGCGGGATCTTCAAGATGCCGTCAAGTCATTGACTGGGGATGGATCTTCAAGTGAGTACCTACATTATTATTCTATCGTTTTCAGGGTATTTGTATAAATCAAAAGCTGCCTCTTACAATACCTATTACCAGCTAGGATCTACCCTGCACGGGCCTAGAGAAATACTACAAGTATTTCTGCGACTAACGGGGATTTACCTTATCTAAGG
Source organism: Chrysolina oricalcia (assembly GCA_944452925.2). Taxonomy (NCBI): domain Eukaryota; kingdom Metazoa; phylum Arthropoda; class Insecta; order Coleoptera; family Chrysomelidae; genus Chrysolina; species Chrysolina oricalcia. The sequence goes on along the minus strand of OX101823.2, from coordinate 50,568,158 downwards.
CCCTAAGTCACAATTATGAACTTTGTTCAGTGTTGATACTAATTCGTATTTTGAGGAGTTACCTTTCAGAGGCCTCAAATACCGAACACAGTATTCCAATTCCGATTAATTACTTTTTGTCCCTATGCGGTGCCTATACCGAGGCTGGGCGCAAATTTTTTTTTCTCCTTCTATTCACATCGACTTGGCATTTGCGAGGTTGCCACGTTTAGACGTAACAATCCATCACAACTAAGAATGTTTTTCTTATATTATCATTTCTATTCTCTAGACGAGTCTGACGCTTCGTTGATTTTTTCAGACTCTTTAAGCGAATTCGGACTATACCCCTCTTGTCTTCATCGGATGATTCGTCAGATTCCGACGACGAACAGCCGTTAGTCCCACATAGGGAACCGGATTTAATAGATATTGCCTTGGGTTAGGACCCAACTGACATGGGTCCTCAAGGAATCGATATCAACACAAAACTGGTTTCGCGTTGGTCTAACTACCTCATGTCAGGGTTGACAAAGGAAACCAGGAATAAATTATTTAGCGAGTGGCCATATCCAGCTAATGTAACGGGACTTAGCCCTCCCAAACTTAATGAAGAGGTAAAACTGCTTGCCTCGTCAACTGAACTTAAAAAGGATTCATACCTAGAGCACATACAAGCATGTCTGGGTAAAGGTTTGAGTGCTTTCGGAGCAGCGTTTAATCAAATATTGAAACTGCCGGTAGACCACATTTCAGAATGCGTTGGGCCATTGGCGGATGCGGCCAGACTCTTTACGCATACTCATTATCTGATGTCGCTTCATCGTCGACATGAGCTAGAACCCAAACTCAATCCAGAAATGCGAAAACAGCTAGAGATGGGAATATAGAGGGGGAGTTGTTTGGTAAAGACCTAACTAACAGGTGTAAAAGCGCGCAGGCATTAAAGAAGTCCAGTTTTGAATTGAAAGCTTTCGTCAAAAATACTCAAACGTCTTTAAACTGGAAGACAGAGCCTCAACGAGACAGAATGAGGCCTGTAGGCAATTCAAACAGACTTACGGGGTTCCGAAGTTATCAAGGAGAAGGAAGAGGTCAGTATGTCGTCGGGGAGCGAGACAAGCAGCTGAACCGTCAACAGAACTTCAGACAGAGTTACAAGAGGATTCCCCATCCCAGGAGGCAACCATGCCGCATTTAGAGGTAGCTTATGCAGGTAGACTTAAGAAATTTATAGCAAATTGGAGTAAACTTACCAACAATCGGTTTATTTTGGATGCTATCCAAGGTTACAAGCTTCCATTCAACCTAAAACCCGACTTAGTTCGAGGACCGTCCTTTAATACCAGCTCTCATCCCTGTACCAAGGCGATGACGGCAGCCGTTCATAACCTACTTAAAATAGGTGCTGTATCACCTAGTAAGTCCAAAACGAAAGGGTTTATATCGTCCTATTTCTTGGTTCCAAAACCTAATGGAGGAAACAGATTTGTTTTAAATTTGAAACAACTAAATTCATTCCTTACAGCCCCACATTTTAAACTTGATGATTACAGATCGGCAAAAAATTTGAATACTCCAAATTGCTACATGGTCTCTCTTGATTTGAAGGATGCATACTGTTATATATGTGTTTCACTAATCTTGATGTTCACATATTATGTATACTCTGTATGATTGTGTAGAGTGTTGTTCTGTCATTATGACATGTTTGATGATTAATAAGTATGGTAGAAGATACTTCTTGTGTACATCTCGATTGTAATAAAGATTGTAGTTCAACCTTTATCGGATGTTATTTCAAATTAAATAACTGATATCTAACATTGGCGACGAGCAGTTAACTGAAGAACCCATTTATTGAGTAATTTTGGAAAGTCCAGAGGATAATTTCAACTGGAAATGTCAACTTCAGGTGTACTAGGAATACTCAACAATTTCGATCCAAAAATCTCAGATTTCAACGTATTTGGAGAAAGGCTCACTCAATTTTTCGTGGCAAATGCTATCACGGACTCCGCAAGAAAAAAAGCAATTATGCTCAATACTCTCAATGAAGAATGTTATGTGCTGTTACGAAACTTATGTGTTCCCTCTAAAATAGAGGATAAGACTTATGATGAACTAGTGACACTTCTCACTACCCATTTTTCTCCAGTCAAGTCATACTTCTCAGAAAGAATGAAACTGTATTTTGCAAGAAAATCGCAAACCGAAGAAGTTTGTAAGTGGGAGGCTAGAGTAAAAAAACTTGCATCAACGTGTGGTTTCAGTTCTGATACTCTAGGAGTAGTTATGAGAGACATTTTCGTAATTGGTATAGGGGACCCCAAACTAATGGATCGTTTGTTCGAGGAAGACGCCACAGATGCGAGAGTGGACATGGCTAAGGTTGTCAAAATTGCTCTAGCTAAGGAGTCAGTGTTGGCTGAAAAGATTGTTAGGGAAACGTTGCCAGGAATGACACAGACCTCAATTCAAATTGAAAGCGAAGCAGATATGCATTTCAACCAACCGCCGCAAAATATTGCCAGTTCCTCCAGGTTTTCTAGGCCTCAAGGCAGTCATCAACAGAAGAATAGGTTGGATAGTCGACGCCTCAATCAGAGCAGCAGCCAGACTAGCGAGCGAATTCAAGGAAATAAAACACATGGTCAAATGCAAAGTAAGTGCAATGTTTGTGGACGTTCTAATCATCGATCAAACGAGTGTTCCTATCGCAATTGTGTTTGCCATAAATGTGGCATCAAGGGCCATTTGGCTCCCATGTGCAAACGTACGAATTTTCATAATTTTCTCATAAATAATAACGATGATTCTGAGGACCATTGTGTTTTTAATCTGAGAGATATTGATGTTATTGATGAACAGGGCAATGTGAAACCTATATTTGTTAATTTAGTAGTGGAAAATATTCCAATTAGCTTTGAGGCCGATTCTGGTTTTGCTCATGCTGCTATTTCTGAAAAAATATTTTTGAAGTATTTCAAACATAAAAAATTGTTTGATAACGATTTGAGTCTGAGAGATTATGTAGGAGTGGCTTTTCAACCATTAGGTTACTTAAATTTAGAAATAAAATACAATGAAAGAGGCTACAAATTGAAAACATATATTGTCAGAAATGGTGGGCCTCCTCTTATTGGTCGGAATGGTCTCAAAATGATTGGTTTAGGTATATCTAAAATAAGAAATTCCGAAAATAGTTTTCATATAGATTTTTCTTCCGATTTGTCAACATTATTGAATAAATATGGGGAAATATTCGATGGAAAAATGGGAACTTTCAATAAATTTAAAGTATCCTTAAAATTGAAACCGGACGCCATTCCGAAATTTATCAAACCTCGACCTGTTCCTTTTGCTCTAAAACCTATGATCGAACAAGAGTTGAATCGTCTTGTCGAAAATGATGTATTGGTTCCTGTAGAATTCTCTGATTGGGCGACACCCATCGTCCCAGTTTTGAAAAGTAATGGAAGTTTACGTATTTGTGGAGATTTTAAAATTACTTTAAATCCCCAGTTGGAGATTCAGCAGTATCCATTACCACGTATTGAGTATTTATTCAGTGAACTTGAAGGTGGTAAAACGTTCTCTAAAATAGATTTGTCAGAGGCCTACCAACAAATTTTATTGACAAACGAATGTTCAAAATTAGTCACCATATCCACTCACAAGGGTCTTTTCTCGTATAAGCGTTTACCATACGGGATTCATTGTGCTCCTGCAATCTTTCAAAATTTGATTGAACAAATTTTTGTCATTCCTGGAGTAGTATGTTTCTTAGATGACATACTCATAACAGGTAAAACAAACGAGGAACATCTTGAGAGATTGGAAACCGTGTTCAGTCGTTTGAAAGAATGTGGACTGAGGGTAAAGAGAGAGAAATGTTTTTTCTTCCAAGAATCAGTAACATATATGGGTCACATAATAGACAAATATGGTCTGCACACTTCCGATGAGAGGGTTAGGGATATAAAAAATACGAGGGTACCATCTAATGTACAAGAGCTCAAGTCATTTTTAGGAATGGTGAATTATTACTGCAAATTCATTCCTAATGCATCCACCACCTTATATCCCCTCTATTCGCTTCTGAGAAAGCAATCCGAATGGTCTTGGAACGCACTCTGTCAGGAAAGTTTTGAAAAAATCAAAGACATTTTATCATCTGCACAAGTCTTAGCGCATTACGACCCAAAACGTCTTGTAAAACTGACAGTTGATGCTTCCAGTGTTGGTCTTGGAGCGATAATTAGTCATATTTATGATGATGGCTCAGAAAGGCCAATAGCTTATGGCTCCAGATTACTTAATTCCAGCGAACGTTCATATTCTCAAATTGAGAAGGAAGGTGCAGCTATTGTTTTCGGAGTTAAGAAATTTTTTCAGTACCTTTATGGCAGAAAATTTCTGCTTCACACAGACCATAAACCACTTCTCACAATATTTGGAGAGAAGAAGGGTTTGCCAATTTTTGCTGCTAACAGACTGCAACGATGGGCACACATATTGTCTGCGTTCAATTACGAGATTAGTTATATCAACTCCACAAGAAATTGTGCAGATTCGCTTTCTAGGTTACACCCTGAAAACCACTTATCGGAATTTCCAACGAAAATATCCTATCTTTTTTACAATAATGATATAGATGATATATCATATATGAATTACATAGAAAATTCAAATTTTCCTATCAATGTTCATTTGATCCGTAAAGAGTCCGCTATTGATTCAATTATAGCAAAAATTATATTTTACGTTCGGCATGGATGGCCAACTATATGCCCCAGCGAAGAAATTAAACCCTTCTTCATCAGAAAACATCAGCTAACAATAGAAGGAGGGTGTTTGATGTGGGGATATAGACTAATAGTACCGGCTGGTTTCAGAAAAGAAATTTTGATAGAACTACATTCCTCACATTTGGGTATTGTTAAAATGAAATCTTTAGCCCGGTCATACGTTTGGTGGCCTTCGATCGATGAACAAATAGAACAAATCGCTCATGAATGCAATATTTGTGCAGTTCAATCGACTGATCCTCCGAAATCATCCGTATTATCATGGAATTGGCCAAGAATAGCTTGGAGTAGATTACATGCGGACTTCTTTGGTCCCTGTTTGAGTAAATATTTTTTAGTTGTTGAAGACGCAACTTCCAAATGGATTGAGTGTTTCCCAGTGAATAATATTACTGCGAACACAACTATAAAAATATTACGCAGAATGTTTTCACGTTTTGGAATACCGAAAGAAATATGTACAGATAATGCACCAACGTTTACATCAGAAGAGTTTTTAAATTTTCTACTAAGTTTTGGGATTAAACACTTGACGGGTGCTCCATATCATCCCGAAACTAATGGCCTGGCTGAGTCAGCGGTTAAAATAATGAAAAGGGCAATTTTGAAAGGAAATTACGATCACGGTGGCGATGTTGATTTGATAATAGATAACTTTCTATTACAATACCGTAATACGGTGCATGCAACTACCGGAGAAACTCCTGCCAAGCTAATGGTTGGTCGTCAACTCCGCACTAAATTAGATCTTCTTTTACCCTCAACCGAAAATGAGGTGTTGAAGAAACAACGGTATCAGGAACAGTACTATACAAAAAAACACGATGCGATCTTTAACAAAGGGGAAAAAGTATGGGTTAGAGATTATAGAGCTAATAAGGAAAAGTGGTGTATGGGTTTAATAAATGAAGTACTTGGAAGAAGAACCTACATGATTAAGATAGATGAAGGACTTGAATGGAAACGTCACGTGAATCAAATAAGAAAATGTTATTCGATTTCGATGACAGGTACACAGTCTAATGATTCAGTTTCTATCACTCCTCGATCTACCTTGCATGACCATTCTGATGAAGTGAATGGTAATACCGACGTACCAAACACCCCTTCATGTAGCAATAGTACTGAAGTTTCTAACAACAGGGTATTGCGAAAACGTAGTGAGTTGAAGCCACCTGAAAGACTGCAAATACATTAAAACTGATACTATTGTTTTTGAAGGGAAGGTGTTATATATGTGTTTCACTAATCTTGATGTTCACATATTATGTATACTCTGTATGATTGTGTAGAGTGTTGTTCTGTCATTATGACATGTTTGATGATTAATAAGTATGGTAGAAGATACTTCTTGTGTACATCTCGATTGTAATAAAGATTGTAGTTCAACCTTTATCGGATGTTATTTCAAATTAAATAACTGATATCTAACACATACTTTGGTATACCAGTCCATGATAAGCATCGCAAATATTTACGATTTCAGTATGGGGCTAAATTGTTTCAATTTAATGTTTTATGTTTTACCATTTCGGTTGCACCTTACCTATTTACAAAAATTTTAAAGCCTGTCACAAAATATTTGAAACTTAGAAATTTTCTAATTCTCAATTATCTAGATGATTTTTTGTTAATTGGGAGTACAAGATCAGAATGCCTTGCCAATCTACAAACAACCGTTATTCTTTCCCAGCAATTAGGATTATTAATTAATTACAAGAAGAGTTCCCTCATACCAACTCAAAATATAAAATTTTTAGGGTTTAATTTTAACAGCGTTAAAATGACCTTATCTATTCCCCAGACAAAGATTACTAATGTTATAATGAACATTCAGTCACTTTTACAGTGTGAAACTTGTAAAATTCGTCGATTCGCAAAACTTATTGGATCCCTAATATCTATTTGTCCCGCAGTTAAATACCTTTATACCAAGATCCTGGAAAGAAGCAAATAGGCATATATTAATAGATAACAAAATTCGAGATGAATTAAAGTGGTGGATTGACACCATACCGGGAGCTAGAAATTCCTTGCATCAACGCTCATACGATTTGGTATTGTATTCTGACTCATCTCTGTCTGGTTGGGGAATTAATTGCAATGGGGAAAGGATTCATGGGTTTTGGTCCGGGGCTACGCGAACTTATAACATCAATTACTTAGAGTTACTAGCAGCCTTTATGGGACTTAGAAGCTTTGCTAAAGACAGGAAATCGTGTAACATACTTTTACGAATTGATAATACCACTGCTATATCTTACATTAATAGAACGGGAGGGATAAAATACCCAAAGCTAGCCACCTTAGCACGGTCCATTTGGCATTGGTGCGAGGCTAGAGATATTTTCATTTTTGCATCCATACATAGAATCGAAAAATAATTTCATAGCTGACGCGGAGTCACGCTCATTAAATGTTGATACAGAATACCAGTTA